>JBAIAA010000223.1:1200000-1686320 GCA_037893245.1 Crossaster papposus | reverse complement strand
TACCACCTCATCAGCTGCACATGCGATGGTCGCTACTTTTTTCACAGCATAAAATAATTACTTTGGCATTTGTATTTTTGTTGTATTCGTCAGGGGAGATGGACGTGATGCTGTTGGTCAAACTCTTGCGACAATTTCCACTCATCAACAACCGTGTAGTTGAGCCTGCCACGGACCAGCTAGTCAAGTACAAGGCCTTGGCGCAGTCCAAGGCACAACAACTACACGGCGTCACTTGTGACTGGCGGCAGCAGACGATCGATCAGTACGAGAAGGCGGGAGATCCGCGAAAGTTCCACTTTATCAGCGCGATTCACTCCATTTATTACGCGGAAGATGTCGACCGTTCCCTGATGTATCTGTACGACCGGTTGGAGCCCGGAGGGGTAATGCTCGTGGTAGTAGTCTCAGGTATCTCAGATTTGACCTGGAAATCCGGGTGATTTTTTTAATCTGACACTTTTCCTGGTGGAAATAACACTCATTTTTCTGGTAATTTTGACCGAAAAAGTGTCAGGTCAATCACGAGCCAGGACTACCAGAGTCTATTATTCTTAACGGTTTAAAAAAAGTAGAGGCTATAGCTACGACGTCTTAAAAAGTTAAAGGAGCGACGATGCACGCGCGACTCGTCGTCGAGAAATCTACTAGTTGCAGTCGGCCGATCCAGTCATTTGGGTATACCGATGCTGACCTGCTTAAGGTTTGGTGTTTGTAAATGCTTGGGGGCGGGGGGGGGGGGGGGGGGGGGGGGGGTATGGTGTTCTTGTAATCTTGTTTCTTGAGCAATTATAAATGGTTTTGTTTTTTAATGTTCGCAAATGGATGCACACTACCTTTAAACACTTTTTTCCGATGTTACACTTTTCCCGATTGACTCCCTTGGGTTCTACGCAGACCATTCGAGGAGAATTGCTGTTTAATAATTTAAAATGTGCCTTGGTGTGTAAGTAACAAGACCAGGGGTGATGGTATAAAATGACATTAATTGGGGTTAATCTCCGTAAGTGTAATTGGCCCCCTTATTAACATGTTCAAACACTGACAAATGTAGGCGCTGTTCGTGACGAACATTCGGCAACCCCCCCAAAAGAACATTGTACATGTACATGTACATGTGAGATTGTATGCACGCGGTACGCACGCAGCAGATTTTGTTCAGACATGGCAGTGAAGACGAATTCGGGGCCAGGAGCGCATATATCCGCAGTATCACCAGGTCCTACATCTGAAGAAGATATTTCACTTGACAATTCCTTTGACAATAACTTGAGTCGACCATCGACTGAATGATTTTGCATCGATACGCGTGGCACATGATACATTTTACTGAGGGCTGAAACATTGGCTTTTTTTGCCAAATCAATTGTACGTTGACATTTGGCACGAGCGGTGACCCCACTAAAAACCGGTGACCCCACTAAAAACCTGCAATGTCACGTGCTAAACATGAAGGTGATGTCATCAATACGTGGGTCAATTGTTTTGGCTTTTGAACGAAAGGTATTTATGAATGGGAAAAATATATATCCGGTATTAAACACGTTCCTTTTTGTCACCAGGCGATGGTGGGCATTGGCGTTTGTGGAATCACTTCCCAAGTTTTCAAGACAGTCTGCATACCCTCCTTGCGTCGTCCCGCATTCGCGACTCCTTCGACCGCCAAGGCATTCCGTCGCGATGTACCACCAGAGTGCCCGTACTAAGATCACCCAGTGTTTCGACGAGGCATCGGAGGAGGGCGCCCTGTTGGTGGATTTCCTGACCCACGTGGTCAGGCTGAAGGAGACGGCACCTGCGCAGTTGTACCAAGAGGTCATGGAATATTTCGGGAGTGAAAACTGCTCCGAGAGGATCGGAGACGATGTGTTCTTCAACCTCGATTGGGACGCGATTGTCGTGTGCAAGCCAGTAGACTAGGTTTGCGCATGGCTTGATTTGGTGTCTTGTGTGGGGTGCAAAACTATATACTCTCGTTTTAAAAATTCAAATTCTCAAAATAGAGCATTACGTATAGCCCTAAATCTTCCAAACTCCCCCCACCCCACTCCATTCTTTAGTGATCTTAACACAAAGGCAGTACAGTTGCACAGGCGCGGTTCTATAGCAAGTCAGTGTACCAGATGTTATTCAAATTTAACTCGGGGTCACGCGAGTTAATGGCTTATTGCATTGACATGTTTGTACAAACATGTTTCTTATTACCTCAACGGTTCAAACTAGTCGGTGCATTCATGCGATACTCTATCTGCTTTATTGGAGCATAGAGAAAGGACCAGAGAAGGAGTTTGAACTTACCGGGCTTCAAAGCGCCCCACGTTCGTCGCCGCGCTGATAAAGATCTGCGGTTTTACGACCGCAATTAGGCTAGTGTAAACATTGTCGGTCACTTAGCGAGTGCTGCACTCTGACCTTCACTTTAAATAAAGGGGAAAAGGGACTATCGGCAGTAACCAATTTAACAAAATGGGTTATTCATGAAACTGCTTCATTCACCTACGGAGAAAAACTCTTTAACTGTAATTATCTACAGTAATAATAAACAGAATAGGTCTGTTGTGACCAGTGAAAGGGGGGTACGGGTGGGTTATTGTTTGAGATAAATTGAAAAACATACAATTAAGTGAGTATTTAAAAAAAGAAAATTACAAAAGGCATTTGACAAGTTACTTTCATAAACAATAATTTGTGTGAATTTTGTTGTACTTATTTTTTAGTTATGGTAATTTGAATTGATGGATTTAAAACGTGCTTTAAAAAAAGAAACGAATTAAATATAAATGAAATCCGATAATTCGGTTTTAATTGAGACTTTTGAAGTCAGTCCGTGTTTGGATTTAATTTAATACTTTTAAATTGAAGAGCTTATAACCAGTGCCGTGGTCTTGTGGTCTGGAGCATTGAATTTGTAATCTGTGTGTAAAGATACAGGTTGTGGGTTCGAGTCCGGCCTGGGACTATGGTGCGTGTGCCCTTGGGCAAGGCACTTTGTCACTCATTGCTTCTTTCCACCCAGGAGTAAATGGGTACCTGTGAGGGCAGAGATGGTTATTGTGGTTGATTTAGCTGCTTTGCGCCGAAATGGCAGCATCGAGCTGTATACTCCCCAGGGAGCTGAGATGGTAATTGGAATGTTTCATGGGCCCAATGACAGGGGTAATAATAAAGCGCTTTGATACACCCACATAGTGGGAGTCTAAAAGCGCTATATAAGAACTGGCATTATTATTATTATTATTATTACATACTACATTGAACAATAATACAACCACGAAAACGATGGCAGATGTTTAATACAACCTTTTTATTCAGATCCGGAAATAATTGTCGTTCGGATGTTTACGTTATTAATAAACGTATGTCGTTAATTCATTGACATTTGAAAGGTTTTGTTTAGTCAATAAATTACATTGTCGCAGTTTTACAATCATGGATTCCAAGAAAAAAGCAATAAAAATGGCGTTTGTTTTCAACCAGCGCCAGCAGTTGTTCTTTGTTTGTTTGTTTCGCGAGTGCCGTCCAAGGTTGCACCCCCACCCTCCCCCCACCTCCCCCCCCCCCCCCCCCCCCCCCCCCCCCCCCACACACACACACACACAAGTGTGTAAAGGCCTTCGATCGTGGACGGGGTATTGTCCGACCGTCTTCCCTCTTTTGTTTATACTCTAACGTTTTTTGATGATCGCCATAGGATTTGTACACGGGAAAAGATCGTGGACGTTTTGTCAATCGTGGACCCATTGTTTGACTCCCAATTCTTTTGTCCGACGACCACGATTGCCGGTCAATACAAACGCACACACACACAAGTGGGTAAATGCCGTCAATAGGGGACGGGGCATTGTCCGACCGTCTTCCCTCTTTTGTTTGTACTCTAACGTTTTCGGATGATCGCCATAGGATTTGCACACGAGTCTGAATCGGGACCTTTGCGGAATAGGGGACCCCATTGTTCCCTTTGTCATACGTCCCCTATTTCAATCAAAAACAAACGCATGTTTATGGTGTAAATCGAGGAGTTTCCTTTGTTCCTCTCGAAAATTTCCTTTGTTTGTACTCTTACTTTTTCCGTCGGTTCTCATTGGTTTTGTACACGAATCTCAATCGAGGTCGTCCTCGATTCTAACCCTAACCCCAATTCACCTTCGTGTCGCCAGGTATGTGTCCTCCGTTTACACTATAAACAAACGCACAATCACACACTTTGGGCTGCTAAGCAAAAAAAGGCAACTCCCGAAAATCAGTAGTATCGATGTACACGACCTAATTTCAGAGGAAAGTGGCAAGAAATCAACTCAGATTGCACACAGAGCATCTAGAATCCAAAATGTTCAGGGGCCCGATCAAGCGGGCCCCGAACCCCACGCCGGCGCCCTGCGCGTACGCCGTAGTTGGCTTTTCGCTACGCTCGCTGGATTGCAACCAAGACTAGCAAACGGGACGCAATAATTATTATATCTAACCCACTTAGAGCAAAAAGTAATACACATGACGATTTTAGGGACTTTTAAAAAACAAATCGGACAGATCCTGTAGAACTTGGGAGAAAATAACAAAACTTGTTGGACCCCTGTAAGTTCCAATAGGCCGATTTCGCTTCTTGCCTCCCGATCTATACTGCGCATTGCGTGTATGAATTTGAATTTATTATGGGCAAAAGGCATCACGTATATTTCTGCCTTGTCAGCATTGGTCCCATTTTTTGTTAAAGTACATTATATTCATTAAAAATTCGTTCGAAAAAGATATTTTGATAATACATGCATTATGGATACTCTAACTTTAAGGTCTCAGTAAATAATTCGCGAAAAAACGTAATGCATGCATGTCATGAATAAAAAGTCGGAGGAAATGTGTGATGTCTTAAAGAATGATGTCGTAAAAAAAAAATTGCGACAGTCGGGAAAAGACATTTATTTGTGACAGTCGTGATTTTTGTTGGCAATAGTCGTGAAAAAACATTGCAACTGTCCAGTAAAAAGAACATTTTAATTTGTAAACAAAATGTTGCGTCCCCGTTGTCCCTTCAGGGCCACCTTCATGTTTGTCAATTATAAACCACGCCGTGCGCAATAGACGATGTGCCCTCTGGTGTCACGTGTTTACATTCTGTATTCAAATGTGCCCGGCAGTGATGCGCACCCATCGTGTTTTACATAAAATTTGCTTAAAGAGTGACGTCGCAGGTCAGATCGCCTTTGAATTATGTGATTTCTGATGCCATCTCTTAACCAAATTTATGTAAAACATGATGCGTGTGCAAATTTACGGGCACATTTGAATACAGATGTAAACAGAGGCAAATCGTCTATACTTTACGATCGGCATGCTTCAAAGGGTACAATAATATTTAGGATATTCCAATTAGCGTAATATCACTATCACGGATATCGCGGATGAATTATTCCATTGTATAATATAGTACCCGCTGAATGATCGTTGTTTTGCTTCTATCGCAGGGTACAATTATTCAGTCTTCTGGAAGCGTAAGCGTTAACATCAATTATTATTTGGGTCCATATTCCGGAGAAGAAAACACTGCAAATCATGGCGTCCAAGTTACGCAGTCTCTTCCACGACCCGGAGTATTACGTCAGGTCTTTCCAGTGCTTCGCTGATCTGTCGGCGAAGTTCAGCATGTACGCCAACTGGGGAGATACCGTGTTTGGCGAAGCCGTGGTTGAGAAAATCAAAGTAAAACTAGGCGAGAAAGAAGAGCTATGTGTCCTGGGAATAGGAAGTGGATCAGGTATAGGGCATACAAAATGACGAGAATTATAGAAACAAGTTTGGTGAAAAAGAAAATTTTAAGAAAATTTGATTTTAGTTTATAGCCTAGGCTTACCACCTCATCAGCTGCACATGCGATGGTCGCTACTTTTTTCACAGCATAAAATAATTACTTTGGCATTTGTATTTTTGTTGTATTCGTCAGGGGAGATGGACGTGGTGCTGTTGGTCAAACTCTTGCGACATTTTCCACTCATCAACAACCGTGTAGTTGAGCCTGCCACGGACCAGCTAGTCAAGTACAAGGCCTTGGCGCAGTCCAAGGCACACCAACTACACGGCGTCACTTGTGACTGGCGGCAGCAGACGATCGATCAGTACGAGAAGGCGGGAGATCCGCGAAAGTTCCACTTTATCAGCGCGATTCACTCCATTTATTACGCGGAAGATGTCGACCGTTTCCTGATGTATCTGTACGACCGGTTGGAGCCCGGAGGGGTAATGCTCGTGGTAGTAGTCTCAGGTATCTCAGATTTGACCTGGAAATCCGGGTGATTTTTTTAATCTGACACTTTTCCTGGTGGAAATAACACTCATTTTTCTGGTAATTTTGACCGAAAAAGTGTCAGGTCAATCACGAGCCAGGACTACCAGAGTCTATTATTCTTAACGGTTTAAAAAAAAGTAGAGGCTATAGCTACGACGTCTTAAAAAGTTAAAGGAGCGACGGTGCACGCGCGACTCGTCGTCGAGAAATCTACTAGTTGCAGTCGGCCGATCCAGTCATTTGGGTATACCGATGCTGACCTGCTTAAGGTTTGGTGTTTGTAAATGCTTGGGGGCGGGGGGGGGGGGGGGGGGGGGGGTATGGTGTTCTTGTAATCTTGTTTCTTGAGCAATTATAAATGGTTTTGTTTTTTAATGTTCGCAAATGGATGCACACTACCTTTAAACATTTTTTTCCGATGTTACACTTTTCCCGATTGACTCCCTTGGGTTCTACGCAGACCTTTCGAGGAGAATTGCTGTTTAATAATTTAAAATGTGCCTTGGTGTGTAAGTAACAAGACCAGGGGTGATGGTATAAAATGACATTAATTGGGGTTAATCTCCGTAAGTGTAATTGGCCCCCTTATTAACATGTTTGAAAAGAAGTAGGCGGCCAAACTGGTGATGGGCTGGTTGGAATTGGTTTATTCACCTAGCAGTACACGAGTGGGTCCTCGTATGTGTGTATGTGTGTGTGTGGTCTAAAGGATAAATAATACAAAGGGAACTAATTACTACGTGCACAGACCTATGAAACCCTAATTATGTCATAAACATTAACAATATACATGTAAACACGTGCCTATAATTAGCCCATACATGTACCTAACATAGTTTACATGAAAACAAATATAGAGTTATAAAGGGCCCAAACACTTATAATTACACTGGCAAACATTGGTATAATAGCACAGGTTTTATGGAAAGACCCTAATTACATGTATTCCTAGCAAAATGTCCCACAAAGCGTGTACAGATCAGGTATGCATGACATGACATGTAATTCCAATATACGTTAACACAGCGTAAATTACAACCCCAAACTAACAATAAACACTAAGTCAAATCCCTCCAAATATGATATCTAGATCAACCAAAATCATACTCACTTTCTCTTATTGACGCACAGGGGGTATTTATGATTACCGTGGTGATTGGATAATTGGGTTAAATGATGATTATAAGGTCATAAGTAAGGATTTACGGATCAAGAACTATCGGCAAACAAAGTGATTCTGGAAATTCTTGGATGATTATAAGGTAAGTCACAAGAGGGCGCTGTTGCATACTCTGGTGGCGAGGTCGCTTTCGCACAGCCGCCCCTAAATTTGGACACGAATTTATTAAACAGAAAGCTTCGGAGCCACTACAGTTCTCATTCAGAGTCCGTGAGGGCTGGAACCTTGTTCTCCTGGTCATCCTGGACACATTCGTCGCTGACTTCTGGGAGTCGTACCAGGCGGGCAACAGGTCGAGTGTAGGTCTTCTTCCTTACTCTTACATTGGCGGTGCGCACACGACCATCTGGACCAGGGAAGGTGTCGACGACTCGTCCGATGGGCCACTGAGCTCTACTGAGTGCGGGATCCACGATCATGACAACATCACCGGTCTTTACTGCTGCGCCATCTCGTTGCCACTTCTGTCGTGTCTGCAGAGAGGGTAGATACATCCCGATGAAGCGCGACCAAAAGTGATCTGCCAACACCTGGCTATGCTTCCAGTGTCTTCGGCTGAGTAGGTCCCTTGCTGGGTAGACAACCTGTGGCAGCGATGGGTCGAGTCTCCCCATCAGCAGGAGGTTAGGAGTAATCGGATCTGGGTCGGCGAGGTCGGAGGAAACATAACCCAACGGCTTCGAGTTAAGAATTCCCTCGATTTCGATTAGCACGGTGCGCAGGACTGGTTCGGGTACAGCCTGACTGAGGACAACTCTCAAGCCAGCTTTGACAGACTTTATTTCCCTCTCCCATACGCCACCAAAGTGTGGGGCCTTTGGCGGGTTGAAGACAAACTTCACTTGGTATTTGGCGAGCTCGCCTTGTAGTCTGGGCTCCATGGCAGAGAATGCCTCCTGTAACTCAGAAGCACCGCCCTTAAAGTTGGTGCCACAGTCGGACAACATCTCAAAGGGCTTTCCTCTTCTGGACACAAACCGTCTGAAAGCCATCAGGAAGGCATCAGCGCTGAGACTTTCTAGCAGGTCAAGGTGTACTGCTCTGCTCGTCATACATTTAAATATAATGCCCCAGCGCTTCTCGGTGCGTCGCCCTGTCTTGATGGTCATTGGCCCAAAACAGTCAACGCCGGTGGAAAAGAATGCCGGCTTGTACAGACGCAGTCGTGCTGGTGGTAAATCTCCCATCTTTGGTACATCAGGATTGGCTCGCCATCGTTGACATCTGAAGCATTTGCGCTGATGCTTGCGAATGGCCTCTCGTCCTCGCAGAACCCAAAACTTGCGTCGCATCTCTGCAAGCACACGCTCAGGTCCGTAATGAAGTAGTTTCTCGTCATATTCTCGGATCAGAAGCTTGGTGATAGGGTGCGCTGGATCCATCACAATGGGATGACGAGTATATTTGGGGATGTCTTCTGCATGGCGTAGACGCCCACCGACGTGGATGAGACCAGTGGAATCGTCATACTCTGGAGCTAGATGTAGGAGCCTGATATCTCTAGGAAGATCCCTTCCAGCCTTAAGAGCAGCCAAGTCATCAGGAAAATTGCCTTGCTGAGCACGGCGGTGAAGGTGCAGCTCGATGTCGGCCCGTTCTTCAGCACTCAGCTCAGGTGGATTACTATGGTCGGACGCCCCATCACGACACTCCTTAGTAGCCATGACAAGATCTTCCCACGTGTCGTACTTAGAAAGGTCGGGAGGATTTGCGGGATCAACAGTCACAGAACCACAGAAGGTTGACTTCCTGTGCTCGGAAACATCTTCTGGTGGTGTGCCCGGGTGGACAGGCCACTGGTCAGGAGATAACAAGAGGAATGGGGGTCCGTCTCGCCATCTGGATTCTTGGGCAAGCTCCATCAGGGTCTTGCCTCTGGTGAGATCATCGGCTGGATTGTTCTTAGTATCGACGTAACGCCAATACTTGATGTCAGTGAGGGTCTGGATCTCTGCAACTCGGGTGCCGACGAAGACCTTATAGCGGCAGGATTCAGACTTCAGCCAGGTGAGGACGGTTGTTGAGTCACTCCACAGAAAGACATCCTTCACAGGTAGACTCAACTCTGTCTGAAGTAATTGGCACAGCTGAGCACCCGCTAAGGCAGCGGATAGCTCCAAGCGTGGCATGGAGAGCTGTCGTTTAGGGGCAACTCTGGATCTGGCCATGACGAAGCTGACATGGATATTGCGTTGTTTATCTTCTGCTCGAAGGTAGGCTACTGCTCCATAAGCCCTCTCTGATGAATCACAGAAGATGTGGAGCTGGTAGTTGGCTGCCTCAACAGTAGGGGGTGTGTAGCACCTATCCAGCCGGATGTCAGCCAATGCTGGTAGCTCCATTTCCCAGGCTTGCCATTGGTCTCTGATGACGCCAGGCTCCAGAATGTCGTCCCAGTTTCGCTTGGTTTTCCACAAATCTTGGACGATCACTCTGGCTCGGGTAGTGAATGGGGTGAGATAGCCGACGGGGTCATACTGGCTCGCTAGCAGTTTGTACATGTTCCTCATGTTAAGGGACTTACATTCGACTGGTCGGTGGCGGTACTGCAGTTTGTCTGTGCTGCAATCCCATTGAAGTCCAAGAGTGGCCTCAAGGGAGTCAGTGTCGCCGTAGGTCAGCCAAAGTTCGCAACCATTAGAACGAGCATCTGTCGGAAGGTCCTCGACTACTGTGGGGTCATTACTGGCCCACTGACGTATTTCAAACCCGGCGTCGGCTAGTAGGTCTCTCATCTGATGAACCAGGTTCTTAGCTTCTCTGGATGAAGGTAGGCTGTCCAAGCAGTTGTCGACATAAAATGACTTGTCGACAGATGCCGCCACCTCTGGATACTGCTCCTTGTGGTCGCTGACATGCTTCCTGAGTGCGAAGGTGACACAGCACGGGCTACATGTTGACCCGAAAGGGAGGACCTGCCATTCGTATATCTGTGGTTCGGCTTCGACCTTCATGTTACGCCACAGGAAGCGAAGGAAAGGCCTATCTTCTGGTAGAAGTTGCACTTGGTGGAACATCGCTTTGATGTCTCCGGAAACGGCTATGGCTTGCTGCCGGAAGCGTAGAAGCACGCCGATGAGGGAGGCACCCAGGGGTGGTCCTGGAAGGAGATGCTCGTTGAGCACTTGGTTGTGGTATTGAAAAGAACAATTAAATACCAGTCGGTACTTCCCATTGTGATGTACGGTATGGTGAGGGATGAACCATGATTCATCAGATCCTGCGGCTTCATCATCTGTCAGAATTCTCACATGACCAGAGTCGACCAGCTTCGCGATAAGCTCGTTGTGCTTTTCTGCCAGTTGTGGGTGCTTTTGTAGCCGTTTCTCTGCCCTCCTAAGGGTTGGAAGAACTGCTTCCTTGGGTGCCTGGAATCTGTCTCCATCCTTGGTTCTTAGGAGGGGTGTGGCATAACGTTGTACACCATCAATGCTGACACGGGTGGTTTTAGACTCCAGCATCTGGAGAGCGTATTGGTCATGTTTGGATCGGGTGACTTCCTTCTCGTTGGCATAAGGAAAAACATCTGCCTGCCATAACATCTGCACGTGCTGCATGATGTCGTTCGTCACTGGGAACGTGGCGGTCTTAAAGACTCGTTGCTCCACCTGTCGATTGTGATTCCCAGTTGGTCCTTGGAGTGTCCAGCCAAGCCTCGTGCAGATGGCAACTGGTGCACCACGGGGTCCAGATCTTATGGGACATCGGGAGATGATGAGATCTGTGTGGTCAGCTCCAATAAGTAACGTTGGTGGTGCCTGGTTAATCTCTGGTAGCGGCAGGTGATGGAGATGGTCATATCGCTGCTGAAGAGCCTTTACTGGATATGTGTACTCCGAGAGACACAGATTGCTGGCTGAAAAGGCTCCGGTGATGGTGTACTTTATGTGGGGCTTCCCCTTAGGCGATACCTGCAGAGACGCAGTTGAACCTTGGCATTCAACTAAGTCATTACGGACAGTTCTCAGTAGAACCGTTTCTGGTTGGCCTTCAAGCTTCAGCCTTTTGGCTGCTGTCTGGAGCAGCATACTTCTCTCTGAACCATCATCGAGGATAGCATATGTTTCAATGGTGCCAGCAGGACCATGAAGGAGAACTGGCAAAACCTTCAACATCACACCATGCGGACGGACTGGCCTGTCCACGTAGACAGTCTGGCTTGATGTTTGCACTCTGTAGACACGACTGGTAGTCCTCTGAGCGGCATCATGAAGTACAGTTAAATGCACTTGTTTGCAGGTGTGACACGGTTTCTTAAGTGTACAATCATCGGGCTTATGGGCGCGACCGCACTTCCAACACCTTCCCTTGTTCTGAATCCAACTGATGATCTGATCAGTGTTCAGTTTCTTGAGTTCCAGACATCCACCAAGATAGTGTTCCCTGTTGTCACAATAGGGACAATAAGGCTGGGGTTTGTTGTTTTGCCTTGGTGCTGTCATCAGTACCGATGTTGGGGTGTCCTTCTTGAACATTCGTTGTTCCTGGTGTCGCTGCGGTCTCGGGATACTTGGAGTATGTGCGGACACAGCTCTACTGGCAAAGCTGTGTGACTGAGATTTCCTACGGAGCCAACTTGCGAACTGGGGTAGAGTGTAGGTTTGACTACAGTTCGATTTTAAAATGCCCGCCTTCAGGCAGTGCTCCATGAAACTCGTCCTGTGGCTAGGTGCTAACTTACTGAGCAGACGGTCGACATGTGATCCGCAACGGAGTTCGATGCCATCTGGACCCTCAAGGGATTGTAGCATTCCAACGAGGGAGAGGACATCTAGGGAGAACTCCTCAAATGCTTCGGTGTCTCCATACTTGATTGCAGGGGTGGCCATTATGGCCGCAATCTCGCACTGGACGAGCTGTCGTGGTTGACCATACTTGTCAGTTAGGGCAGCTAGGGCCTCGGTGTAGGGCTGACGAGCGTACATGAAGGACTTGGCAAGTTTCAGTGCTCTACCACCTAGTCGGTCGAGCATCACCTGGAACTTGTATTGTTCTGTAAGGTGTGGATGAACATTGATCAGGTTGTCCAATGCCATGCGGAGTAAGGTAAATTCTTTCTCTCTTCCATCAGAGAATCTTGGCAGAGTTGGCTTCGGAATCCCATAGGCTGATGCCAAAAGGAGGTCAGAGGTCATTCCTCCAGGTACCATTGGATTGAAACCGGTGGGAGCAGGTTTAGGCTGATGTGCTGGATGTGGTGGCATGTGACTGGCTGCCATGGCTGCATGTCCGTCAGCACACAATGGTGCGGGGTGGCCATTGACAAGTGTAGTCGTCAATGGAGTCTGCGACACCATCAGGTTTGAATGACTTGGGATGACTGACAGAGGCATGTCCTGTAAGGTGCTGTACTCTATAGGTGATGTACAGGTCACTGGTTGGGAAGAAGTACACACGGGTGGTGTACTATGGCTTGGCGTAGCAACGGTGACACCGGTTGGCGTCGTACTTGTTGGGGGTGCAACCGTGACATTGGTTGTCAGGGGTGACCCATCACTAACTATGGCGCTGATGGCTTCAGCTTCGGCTAGCTCCTGTTGAGCCTTACGCAATCTGCGTTGTCGAGACAATCTTGTGGTTATGGCTTCACGCTCTCGCAAAGCCTGACGCTCTATTTCTTCAGCCTTGAGGCGGGCTTGTCGAGCTTGATCGTCGATTAGATGAAGCGCATGGTCTGCAGCCTCATCTTCCTTTAATTGGCACTGCAACTCCTCAACTCGAGTCTTCGTTCGAAGGGTCCGTACCTTTACAGCATATTTGTCACTCAGTCCAGATAGGTGGGAGGCAACAGAACTACTGGAATGGTTGCTACGATGGGAGGAGTGATTGCTGCTGGCGGTAGCCACATCCCCTGCATGGCCGCTGGGAGATTGGCCGAGAATGTCTTCTTGTGGTGGCTGAGACATTCTGGAGGTTCAAATGGTGATCCGAAGGTCGCTGGTTCGAATCCGGCTCGAAGGACCATGAAAAGAAGTAGGCGGCCAAACTGGTGATGGGCTGGTTGGAATTGGTTTATTCACCTAGCAGTACACGAGTGGGTCCTCGTATGTGTGTATGTGTGTGTGTGGTCTAAAGGATAAATAATACAAAGGGAACTAATTACTACGTGCACAGACCTATGAAACCCTAATTATGTCATAAACATTAACAATATACATGTAAACACGTGCCTATAATTAGCCCATACATGTACCTAACATAGTTTACATGAAAACAAATATAGAGTTATAAAGGGCCCAAACACTTATAATTACACTGGCAAACATTGGTATAATAGCACAGGTTTTATGGAAAGACCCTAATTACATGTATTCCTAGCAAAATGTCCCACAAAGCGTGTACAGATCAGGTATGCATGACATGACATGTAATTCCAATATACGTTAACACAGCGTAAATTACAACCCCAAACTAACAATAAACACTAAGTCAAATCCCTCCAAATATGATATCTAGATCAACCAAAATCATACTCACTTTCTCTTATTGACGCACAGGGGGTATTTATGATTACCGTGGTGATTGGATAATTGGGTTAAATGATGATTATAAGGTCATAAGTAAGGATTTACGGATCAAGAACTATCGGCAAACAAAGTGATTCTGGAAATTCTTGGATGATTATAAGGTAAGTCACAAGAGGGCGCTGTTGCATACTCTGGTGGCGAGGTCGCTTTCGCACAATGTTCAAACACTGACAAATGTAGGCGCTGTTCGTGACGAACATTCGGCAACCCCCCAAAAGAACATTCTACATGTACATGTACATGTGAGATTGTATGCACGCGGTACGCACGCAGCAGATTTTGTTCAGACATGGCAGTGAAGACGAATTCGGGGCCAGGAGCGCATATATCCGCAGTATCACCAGGTCCTACATCTGAAGAAGATATTTCACTTGACAATTCCTTTGACAATAACTTGAGTCGACCATCGACTGAATGATTTTGCATCGATACGCGTGGCACATGATGCATGCATGCACGGGCACGCTGGTCGCGACGTCGAAGTCTTCCCGAACATTCGTCACAATTATGCACATTTTACATGTTAATAAGCCGGTCCCCCAAAGCACTTTATTATTTTTTCTCATATTAATTTTATAAACTGAAAATCACTCAATTAGTTATAATCTTTCATTTAAACTAATAAAAACCACATTTCTAGGACCCTTTAACCATTTTACTGAGGGCTGAAACATTGGCTTTTTTTGCCAAATCAATTGTACGTTGACATTTGGCACGAGCGGTGACCCCACTAAAAACCGGTGACCCCACTAAAAACCTGCAATGTCACGTGCTAAACATGAAGGTGATGTCATCAATACGTGGGTCAATTGTTTTGGCTTTTGAACGAAAGGTATTTATGAATGGGAAAAATATATATCCGGTATTAAACACGTTCCTTTTTGTCACCAGACGATGGTGGGCATTGGCGTTTGTGGAATCACTTCCCAAGTTTTCAAGACAGTCTGCATACCCTCCTTGCGTCGTCCCGCATTCGCGACTCCTTCGACCGCCAAGGCATTCCGTCCGCGATGTACCACCAGAGTGCCCGTACTAAGATCACCCAGTGTTTCGACGAGGCATCGGAGGAGGGCGCCCTGTTGGTGGATTTCCTGACCCACGTGGTCAGGCTGAAGGAGACGGCACCTGCGCAGTTGTACCAAGAGGTCATGGAATATTTCGGGAGTGAAAACTGCTCCGAGAGGATCGGAGACGATGTGTTCTTCAACCTCGATTGGGACGCGATTGTCGTGTGCAAGCCAGTAGACTAGGTTTGCGCATGGCTTGATTTGGTGTCTTGTGTGGGGTGCAAAACTATATACTCTCGTTTTAAAAATTCAAATTCTCAAAATAGAGCATTACGTATAGCCCTAAATCTTCCAAACTCCCCCCACCCCACTCCATTCTTTAGTGATCTTAACACAAAGGCAGTACAGTTGCACAGGCGCGGTTCTATAGCAAGTCAGTGTACCAGATGTTATTCAAATTTAACTCGGGGTCACGCGAGTTAATGGCTTATTGCATTGACATGTTTGTACAAACATGTTTCTTATTACCTCAACGGTTCAAACTAGTCGGTGCATTCATGCGATACTCTATCTGCTTTATTGGAGCATAGAGAAAGGACCAGAGAAGGAGTTTGAACTTACCGGGCTTCAAAGCGCCCCACGTTCGTCGCCGCGCTGATAAAGATCTGCGGTTTTACGACCGCAATTAGGCTAGTGTAAACATTGTCGGTCACTTAGCGAGTGCTGCACTCTGACCTTCACTTTAAATAAAGGGGAAAAGGGACTATCGGCAGTAATCAATTTAACAAAATGGGTTATTCATGAAACTGCTTCATTCACCTACGGAGAAAAACTCTTTAACTGTAATTATCTACAGTAATAATAAACAGAATAGGTCTGTTGTGACCAGTGAAAGGGGGGTACGGGTGGGTTATTGTTTGAGATAAATTGAAAAACATACAATTAAGTGAGTATTTAAAAAAAGAAAATTACAAAAGGCATTTGACAAGTTACTTTCATAAACAATAATTTGTGTGAATTTTGTTGTACTTATTTTTTAGTTATGGTAATTTGAATTGATGGATTTAAAACGTGCTTTAAAAAAAGAAACGAATTAAATATAAATGAAATCCGATAATTCGGTTTTAATTGAGACTTTTGAAGTCAGTCCGTGTTTGGATTTAATTTAATACTTTTAAATTGAAGAGCTTATAACCAGTGCCGTGGTCTTGTGGTCTGGAGCATTGAATTTGTAATCTGTGTGTAAAGATACAGGTTGTGGGTTCGAGTCCGGCCTGGGACTATGGTGCGTGTGCCCTTGGGCAAGGCACTTTGTCACTCATTGCTTCTTTCCACCCAGGAGTAAATGGGTACCTGTGAGGGCAGAGATGGTTATTGTGGTTGATTTAGCTGCTTTGCGCCGAAATGGCAGCATCGAGCTGTATACTCCCCAGGGAGCTGAGATGGTAATTGGAATGTTTCATGGGCCCAATGACCGGGGTAATAATAAAGCGCTTTGATACACCCACATAGTGGGAGTCTAAAAGCGCTATATAAGAACTGGCATTATTATTATTATTATTATTAAATACTACATTGAACAATAATACAACCACGAAAACGATGGCAGATGTTTAATACAACCTTTTTATTCAGATCCGGAAATAATTGTCGTTCGGATGTTTACGTTATTAATAAACGTATGTCGTTAATTCATTGACATTTGAAAGGTTTTGTTTAGTCAATAAATTACATTGTCGCAGTTTTACAATCATTTATGCCAAGAAAAAAGCAATAAAAATGGCGTTTGTTTTCAACCAGCGCCAGCAGTTGTTCTTTGTTTGTTTGTTTCGCGAGTGCCGTCCAAGGTTGCACCCCCCCCCCTCCCCCCCCCCCCTCCCCCCCCCCCCCCCCCCCCCCCCTCCCCCCCCCCCCCCCCCCCCCCCACACACACACACATACAAGTGTGTAAAGGCCTTCGATCGTGGACGGGGTATTGTCCGACCGTCTTCCCTCTTTTGTTTATACTCTAACGTTTTTTTATGATCGCCATAGGATTTGTACACGGGAAAATATCGTGGACGTTTTGTCAATCGTGGACCCATTGTTTGACTCCCAATTCTTTTGTCCGACGACCACGATTGCCGGTCAATACAAACGCACACGCACCCAGGTAGGGCTGCAACCAATTCATATTGGTTAAGACCAACCAATACAATTGGTTAATTCAAACATTCTATAATGGTTTGGCTTATAATGGTTATGTATTGGTTTCCACGCAACCAATTGAGCATGGTAACCAATTTATAATGGTTATAGGCTACAACCACTATGTATTGGTTCCTACGTGGACAAATTACGTAATGAAATAATACCAATGGAATTAACTTATTACACATTGCAATTACGAATACATACAATAATAACCTATTCAATAATATTACCTACTGAACACTTACTACAAACTTAGCTATTGCCGTTGTTAGTTTTATAGTTCGCTTTTTTGTCCACGACGAAGTCACAGCTATAGTTGTTTATGAATAATGTCAACATTTGATTACAAATAAAATGTAATGTGAATTTTTCACTATGTAATTTGTACAACAATCTAAATTCAATCATGGAATCGTTTGAATGATTACATATTATGGTCCAACAGTGCATTTTGGATTAAATACTATTTAACAACGACTATTGTCAAAACTAATTTTCTCACTTCTGTTTAGTCAGTTGCTGTAGGTACATTTTTATTCAAGCTCAACTAATATGACTGGTTGAAGGCCACATGTATTCACAGTGCGTATACACACACACATTTATGTTCATGTTGATATACAATGCAAGTAACTTGACAATTAATAATTCATGGAGTTAACAATATTATTTATAAAGTTAATTAATTGTAATAATTAAATCAGTAATATAGTATTACAACTACTATACAGAGCATTACCAACATGCAGAGTTGTATGACTCGAGTCCAGGACTCGGACTCGAGTCCGTCTCGAGTGACAATTTTGGTGACTCGGACTTGACTCGAGTCACGTCGGCAAAAGACTCGGACTCGGACTCGACTACCATGACTCGGACTTGACCTCGAGGACTCGTGACTCGAGTCACGTATTTTTACCAACAATACCTTTTTTAGTTTTTTGTAAATATTAAAAACAATTCCAATGATCCGATCGTCATGCACATGGAGGAATATTAACGTTTAGCACACGGAATAAGCAGTTACACTGATGTTGCAAGTAATAGTGTTCGTGATTACTGTGTTGCTATGGCCATGTAGTGTACAGCGCACGTACATGTACATGTGTATGTTCAATACGCATAATAACTGGGATATATTTCTGTAAAAGCATTATTGTGCACGACACCAATATTAACGCTGGTATTCTGTCGACCTTAACACCATAGCCACTGCTTGATGCATATTACCAGGGAAATAGGAATTCGTCTCCGGAGTCCGAATGACGGCTTTAGCTGGCTGTGGCTATATCGCTACCTCTTTTTAATGTTAAAACATAGGCGGCTTACGCGCTGATCTAGCCATAGACGCAACCGAAGCTGACCATAGTCTGGCATGTCTGGTACCTGTAAAAACACCGCCTGTATATTGCACTGAGACGGCTGTGTGTTGTTTGCACCAGTTTTCACACATGTCGACACAACTATATCCACCACACACGCTTGGTCACGTCACGTCAGTTCGCTAGTCGCTACAACAATTTTTAAACCATGGCATCTGTCGTTCCTCGTATTGTTTCTTTTGGTTACACCAACTTTAAAACAAATTTTGAAACTTCAAAATCAAGTGCGATGTGCAAATTTTGCAAGCGAAAAATATCAAACTTGTTGGCTACCTGCCTTTCTGAAATAACTAAATCAGTATATAATTTGTTATTTTGAAGAAAAAAAAATTAAAAGATATTCTGGAGAAGGGGCAAGGAGTATTGGTAAAACCTTTAAAAAAAAGATCAATAGTGATCCAGTCATCTAAGTGAACTGGTTGAACTAGTATTGTAACTATTTAATTATTTAAACAAGTGACTTGTGACTCGTGACTCGGACTCGAACCAAGTGAATCGTGACTCGGACTCGGACTCGGACCAAGTGACTCGGGACTCGGACTCGGACTCGACATAGGTGACTCGACTACAACACTGCCAACATGTAGGAAGAGCGAAGCAAGCTTTTATGTTCTCCCTATAAGACAAATTACACAAAACTTTCTACCCACATAGAGGCAGTGATATTATTGGTTATAAATAACCAATAGATTGGTTGATACCTTAGTTGCAAGCTCAACCAATATAACTAATATATTGGTTATGAATAACAAATATATTGGTTAATACCTTGGTTACAAGCTCAACCAATATGACTGGTTGAAGGACAACCAACATATTGGTTATGAATGACCAATATATTGGTTGATAACCTTAGTTGCAAGCTCAACCAATATAACTTGTTGAAGGACAATCAATATATTGGTTATAAATGACCAATAGATTGGTTGATACCTTCAACCAATATAACTGGTTGACGGACAACCAACGCATTGTTTACGCTTTAACCAACACATTGGTTAAAAACAACCAATATTGGGTCAACCAATTAGATTGGTTGGTCTTTTAACCAATCTGTTTTGCAACTGAAGCTACTTTTTCGCCTTGGATTAACCGTTTTTGAAATCTTATGTTTTGCCTATATTTTGCGCCACATTTCTAGCGCATGGCCTCGTATGCGAATATAGATAATTATAGGCGGGGCTAAGATGTGTGTAGCGGACAGCACATGGCCTCTTCAGCTCACCGTAGTTTAGTTGTTGCCAGTTTGAGGGCGCTGTTTATACTTACCGTTAACTTGAAAACAAATTCATTGTTGATAAAACCAAATAAAATGTTAATTCCGTGAAAGTTATACCATCAAGATCATTCCATAAGTTCATGAAAGCTATCTTTGGCTAATTATATGTAATCTTAAAGTCAAATCAAGGGTTTATAGATATGCATACCCCCAGCGTAGTAATTAGAAATTGTACATTTTAGCGATATTTTCTGATTCACATGTTAGAGAAATTGTTAGTACATTTTCCACGTGCAGCTAGTACATGTACATGATGAACATGTGTTGTTGGTTTGTACATGTACACATACATGTATATTGGTGAAGCCCACCTGCTTATGTTATTTAGTGCTTTATTGTGTATTGTTTTGACCAATCTTACTGTGGTTTATGTATATTCACTGCATGTTTTTTTTAGGTCAAAGTGTTTATTCCTTATGATAAAGTCTTTGTTCATGTGCTTATTATCCCAAAATATTGTACACACTTTACATGACTTCATGCATTATTTAAATGCTCATGATAGTTTATTTGTATTTTATTTCAGCAAAACCTTCTACTTCTACTTCCTATATGTAAGGGAGTGAAATTCCGCTGTCTTATTATAGTGTGAGTTCCCCCTTAGAGAATTGATGTGTTTTTATTTCTTTGTAAAATAGTCCTAGGAGTGGCACCCCTGTCTAGTACCCAACGTCCACTGTACATATGTTAGTTAATTGTATAAGAGCACCAGACTTCTCTCTAGTACCCAAAGTTCACTGTGCATATTTTAGTTGATTGTTTAAGAGCACCAGACCGTTTTAGTTGTCCTGGCACTAAGGGTGCACCTGCCTAATTCAAGTCCCATTGAAAACAGTGTAAAATCAACAATGTTCACGACCAAGTTTCTTGCACACCGACATCACTGGGGTTTCTCAAACAACAATCAGATTATTGTCTTGGTCTTTATCTTTCCATTTCTTTTCAATTTTTAGTAGGTTAGCCAATTACATTTTTTAATATTCACACAAAAAGAAACTCACCTCCCGAAAAGTGATACTTCCCGAGCCCTCAAGCAGCCATTTTACAAATGGCATCCCTCCACGTTCTAGGGCAATTAGGACCCATTTTTCAACCGTAATTTTGTCAAGTCTGCCCTCAGATTGAAGCTCAAAAACCAGAAAGTTCATCCTATGCTATATTTACACAATCCCACCATTTCTTTCACCAAACGGCATCCGTTTTCAAAAGAAATTGTGGGAGCACATTTCATGCAAATGAGCTCGCGTAGAAATTCTCCTTACAATTAGGGTGGTGCACCCCTAATATACCCAGCACGATATGTGGCAGAGGGGTACCCCCCTCTTATCCCGATACTTTATACGCACTCAACACTATTGTAACCTAACCCACCCCCCCCCCCCCCTTGAAACCTAAAAGGAATTCCTGAGATTCCGGGAACACAATGGTCAACACAAAAGAGGGGGGGGGGGGGTTTCTCTGCCACATATCGTGCTTCATATGGTTATACTTCCTACTTCCATACGTCTAGTACCCCAGTCTACTTCCATCCAACAACTGAGCCATAATTTCTGCATGTACCTACCATTAATTGTGAACCCTTTTCATCAATAAAGCAGCACCAGATTATTCTAAGTTCTATAAATGTTGGAATTAAACAAATAAGACAGCATAAGAAGTGTGATTGTACTATGGGACCCATCAATTCAACCCAGCTGTAGCTGTAGTGGGCTACAATGTGTAGAGTCCAATCACAACGCGGTTGAATCCCGACGTCATCAAATTTGATGCAGTTACTTATTTGTATAATGACATTTAAGACAAAATGGCGGATATTCAGCGTCGTCTGTCGTTCGAAGATCTGTCCTATTGTTTGAATTCTGCAGCTAAAATATTATCCCTCGAAGATTTTAGACCCGAGCAGCGAAAGGCCTTATATACTTTCTTCGTGGTCACGATGTTTCTGTGAATTTACCGACAGGTTATGGGAAATCCGTCATTTTTCAGGCAGCCCTATTTTGCTCGGAGCTCGCACGTATACAGCCAGGTACTCGGCGTTTTTCAGCGTGTTTGGTCAGTTTCGTATCGCCGCATAATCGGCATTATACCCAGGCATGCTGGTCTTTGCGTTATTGCCACATTGTATGGTCCAAGCATGGTCCAACGCTGTGGGGAGGGGGCATGTTTACGGCTGCAGAACCAACCTTCAAACTGATCGCAATATGGACAAGTGTCTTATATCCTCAATAACTCCTCTAATTATTTTCTTGGCAAAATTCAGCCGGCAAGGCATTTAATTATCAGAGTTTCGCGTTTTACCGAGGCACATTTTCCAGCTGGATTAGATGCGTGCAACTGATATAATGTAGGGCCGAGTTCGACACGTTTCAATAGAGTCGCGGCCTAGTTTTGACCATAACATTGTCAACATTGAAGCAAATACCCAGCAAAACGATAAAAAATAACTGCGACCCTCACCGTCAAGCAAGATAGTTCAAATCTTCATGTGTAATATTCCTACAAGCCTTCGTAAAAATCACTCAACTTTCTCCGATAAAATATTATGTCAACGATGGCGGTGTTCGTAAACACTTGCGAGCTAGCTATGATATTTCACCGCTAGCTCAAATTATGCAGTTTCTACGCAAAGATCGACCAATAAGAAAACGACTATAAAGGTCAGCTTAATTTATCAGCATAATGAGCACCGCCCCCAAAACCTCCACTTAATGATTGATCCAAGGCGTTCATATATCTTCAGTTAATTTGCATATAATAGTGGCCGCGTGAGGTCGTTGTTTGAGCTCCGATTACCGCTGCGCTGTACGTACGGACAGGTAACGATGAACGCCTTGACCAAGGCTACACCCAAAGCGACTTATTTCACCAGCTGAAAAAAATGCTTGAGAGTTCTTTGTTTGGCGCCCTCTGTTGACGGGAATAACGTTTTTGAAGCAAGAGCGCAATGCATTAGCCTCTGTCATGACCTTTCTAAAAGGTCAACGCGCGGAAAATTGTCAAGATAGCGGCGCTTATGGCCCTGTCACACCAGAACATTTTAGGCCAACGCGTGAGTAGCGTGTTGTAATTTTGGCAACACGCTGGCAAACGCAACATAACTACAATTTCCAGCGTTTTCCAGCGTGTGACTGCACACGCTGGCGGCGCGTTGGAGGTTCGTTACTCACGCGTCGAACACGCTAGACGTTCGTTATCAACCCGCTACTCACACGATGGCGTACGCTGGCGTACGCTTGCGACACGCTGGCTATGGCCCTGCCACACCACAACGTTTTAGGCCAATGCATGAGTAGCGCGTTAAAAATAGTTGATACGCTGGCAATTGCTGAACTTTCACAGAAAAAAGGCAAGTGGAACCATGATTTCAGCGTGTCCATGTAGGTTGATAAGGGGTTCATAGCGTATGCCAGCGCGTGAGTAGCGTGTGAGGAACGCGCTCAGCGTGTAAGGAACGCATCACTGATTTATAGTAAAAATACGACAGCGGGTCTCCAGCGTGAGAGTAGTGGGTTGGTAACGATCGTCTAGCGCGTTCGACGCGTGAGTAACGGCCTTCCTGCGCGCCGCCAGCGTGTGCAGATCTGGTGATTACAAGAGCTGGTGACTCGTGCCTGTCAAATATTGTCCTGGATCACACACTGCCATCTGATCATACTGCGATACATTTTGCCTTGGATATGCACCGACCACCTACACGCAAAGTCATAAAGCAGCATCGTCGGTTGAGAGCCATCAATATGACGGATTTTAAAGATCGGATAGAACACTCGCTGAATGATATACCAGATCATGTCTCCGATGTGAACCAGCTGACAGCTTCCTATAACACAGCTCTCAGCAACGTCCTTGATGAAGTTGCCCCGATCCAGACGAAGACGTTACTGGACAAGCCACGAGCTAAGTGGTACACCAAGGAGCTGTTGGAGGAAAGGACTGCTCTTAGACGCTTAGAGAAGCGTTGGCTCTTCACACATCTCGAGGTTGATAGGCAGACTTTTGTCTCTGCCCGTTCCATCTACAATAGACACTGTGATGAAGTCAAGGCATCTTATCATCGGAAAAGAATTGAGAACTCTGATCAGAAGACTCTGTTTTCTATTGTAGATGAAATTTCTGGTCATAAGAAATCATCGTCTTTGATCTTACCTGATATTAGTGCTCATCTACTACCACAACAATTTATGGACTTTTTTACACAGAAAATCTGTAATATTAGAACGGCTTTGATGGATGGCCCAGAGTTTTTGGAAAATTTTGTGCCAAAGAAGGTGTCTTTAAATTCATTTACTTCAGTAACGCCCAGAGATATTATTGTACTTGTTCGTAAGATGACAGATAAAACATGTTCTCTCGATCCAATGCCAACCCAATTTGTGAAGAAGTTTCCTGATCAGTTGGCGCCTATTCTTTGTCGCATTGCTAACAATTCACTCAAATCGGGTGTTTTCCCTGCTGCGTGTAAGTCAGCTCTAGTGCGCCCACTGATCAAGAAATCTGGGTTGGATCGAAATGTGTTGTTAAATTATAGACCAGTGTCTAACATTACATTTTTATCAAAGTTGCTTGAGAAGTTGGTTTTATTGCAATTGAACTGCTATTTTAAGACTAATTCCATGTATGCAAGATGTCAATCAGCGTACCGAGAGGGACATAGCACTGAGACTGCACTCTTGAGATTGCAGAATGATGTTGCACTTGCTCTTGATCGGCACCATGACATCGTTCTGGTATTGTTAGATCTTTCTGCCGCGTTTGACACCATCGATCATGATATTCTCACTAGGCGACTGTGCTCCCGTTTTGGTATTGGGGGAACAGTTTTAAGCTGGCTAAAGTCGTACCTAACAAATCGTACCCAGCGTGTGTGTATTGGATCGATGGTGTCAGACGAGGCTCAGTTGAAATTTGGCATTCCACAGGGGTCAGTATTGGGGCCTGTCCTTTTTTCCCTATATATAGTACCACTTGAAGACATTATTGACCGCCATGGTCTCAGTAGTGTCATTTACGCTGATGACACCCAGCTGTACATTGCCTGTGACACGCCGACGGATACATCAGTCGTTGCCTCCATTGAGGCATGCGTTGACGAGTTAAGACGTTGGATGCGATTTAATTTGCTTGCACTCAACGACAGTAAAACGGAGGTAGTTTGGTTCTCGTCAAAGTTTAAGACTGTGTCCGATGGTGCTGCCGCGGTCAGTGTGCGGGTGGGTGATGTTCACGTACACCCTTCATCTAAAGTGCGTGATCTTGGTGTTTTTTTAGACTCTGCTGTGACCATGGAGCACCATGTAGCAAATATGTGTAAGTCGGCTTCATTTGCTTTATGGAAGATTGGGAAGGTTCGAAAAATATTGGATAAGTCCTCAACTGAGAAACTTATTCATGCTTTTGTTACCTCAAGGTTGGACTATTGCAATAGTCTGCTTTTTGGGCTTCATTCAAATCAACTGAAAAAATTACAACTCATTCAGAATTCCGCTGCTCGACTGATAACTGGAACCAGATTTCGGGAGAGTATTACTCCAGTGCTTCGGGATCTACATTGGTTGCCAGTTGAACAGCGGATTCGATTCAAAATCCTTGCCATTACATATAGGATAATTGAGAATGTCAATGCGCCGATCTATCTCACTGACCTGGTTGGTCTCCGCGTTCCGCAGAGATCAACAAGGCAGAGTAGTGAGATTCGGCTGGAGCCTCCACCTGTGAATTCTACGAGGACTAAGTACTATGGAAATCGTGCTTTCTCAGTTGTTGCTCCCATGGTATGGAATGATCTTCCATCAAACATTCGTACAGCCCACAGCTATGAATCTTTTAAGTCATTGGTTAAAACTCATTTGTTTCGTTCTTATTATGGTAGTCGTTGTTTACTTTAAGTTTTTTATTCTTCTTGTTCAACTTTTTAACTTTAACTGTTATTGTCACTATGTACAGTGTGCTGAGATAATTGTATGTGGTGCACTTTAAACAATAATTGATTAGATTAGATTAGATGAACTTCCACAGAAAAAGTCAAGTGGAACCGTGATTTCAGCGTGTCCCTAATGCGTTGATAACGGGTTCATAGCGTTCGCCAGCGCGTGAATAACGCGTTAGTAACGCGCTCGACGACTGATGAACGACTGCCCAGCGCGTGAGTAGCGCGGTCCAACGCGCGCCAGCGTACGGCAACGACCACATGATTAGTTGTACAAAAAGATGACGCGCTACTACAGTAATGGCCCTGTCACACCAGAACGTTTTAGGCCAACGTGTTGGAATTTCGGCAACACGCGGGTAATCGTTGACCAACGCTAGGCCAGCGTTCGCAACGCGCTGAGCGCGTTACCCACACGCTGGAACACGCTGTCACACGCTGAGGCAAAAATACATTTTTCAACATACCTAAAAATATTCAGCGTTTGCCAGCGTGTGACTGCACACGCTGGCGGCGCGCAGGAAGGCCGTTACTCACGCGTCGAACGCGCTAGACGATCGTTACCAACCCACTACTCTCACGCTGGAGACCCGCTGTCGTATTTTTACTATAAATCAGTGATGCGTTCCTTACACGCTGAGCGCGTTCCTCACACGCTACTCACGCGCTGGCATACGCTATGAACCCCTTATCAACCTACATGGACACGCTGAAATCATGGTTCCACTTGCCTTTTTTCTGTGAAAGTTCAGCAATTGCCAGCGTATCAACTATTTTTAACGCGCTACTCATGCATTGGCCTAAAACGTTGTGGTGTGGCAGGGCCATAGCCAGCGTGTCGCAAGCGTACGCCAGCGTACGCCATCGTGTGAGTAGCGGGTTGATAACGAACGTCTAGCGTGTTCGACGCGTGAGTAACGAACCTCCAACGCGCCGCCAGCGTGTGCAGTCACACGCTGGAAAACGCTGGAAATTGTAGTTATGTTGCGTTTGCCAGCGTGTTGCCAAAATTACAACACGCTACTCACGCGTTGGCCTAAAATGTTCTGGTGTAACTCGGTGTCCGGTGGAACGACTTGAAGCTCTTGACTGACGAAACTTCGATTGGGACCTTTTTTGAGATAGTAAAGAGTGGGCTGGTTGGGGTCTTTGATCGCGCGATCTAAATCAAAAACCTCGAGACTCCAAATAGGATCGGTCGCTCGCCTGCGCTCTCCTCCCTCTAACTCACCAGGCGCGTAAAGATATCTAAAAAGATTGCCTTTTTTGATAAACTCTTTTCCCACCACATCCGCGGGAGAACTGATTTGACGAACTTGCGTTTCTTGCATCGCTAGCTTGGGAGTGAGTGGCTCGTAGTCTTCCGTCGTTATCAATCTAGTGGTTTCGTCGTTTAACGCCTTAATCACGTCAATCTCGTCAATCTTTTAACCCAGAGTCGCGATCTCTCCGTTGGATTAAGGATTTCTTTGGCGTATTGATGACCAAACAATCTCTCCGCTAAAGTCCTGTTAAATCTTTCGACGATACCCTGCGCTCTGTGGTTGCCCGGTTCTCCCACTTGTATCGCGACTTTTTTCTCCGACATCATTTTTTTAAATTCCCCGTGAAATTCTTTACCCGCGTCTACTTTTAAAACCTTTGGCCAAGTCAAAGGCGACCTAGCGTAAACTCGACTCAAAGCATCAGCCACTTGGGTACTCGTCTTGTTGGTCAAAGGTTCGGCCTCTTTAAAACGAGTGGCCACGTCAACGACCGTCATCGCGTATTTGTATTCTTTTTTACCGACTTTGTCATAGGGTAAAAATAACAAGTCTATCTGATGCATTTCGTTGGGAATACCCATGGACTTGTTCAAACTCGTAGGCCGGAGATCAATATACGTAGGAGGCGGTAAATAAATTTGCCACAACGCTTGTTTTCTTAACCAATTTCTGTTTTTTTCTTTGGACGCGCCGGTTTTTTTAGCTAATTTTACAACCGCGCCCTCTCCCTTCCAATAACCGACGGGGCTGTGGTACACTTTTTTAAACTTTGTTTCCATTTTATTTAACTAAACAACTTATAAAAACTTATAAACTAAAAAACCTACCAACGCCGTTCCTCCCAAAACAAACGCCAACTCGCCGGTCTTTTGATCTTCGCTCGGTGCGTAACAATCAGACAGAGTGGGTTCGTGCTGCAGGTAGATTGGTACTCGTAGATCTTCGCGAGTAACCGAGTTGTATTCTCTGAGAGCCTCGTCTATATTTTTAAAAGTCCTTTGAGCCTTCGCTTGTTTTTTTAGTCGATCGTTTAACCAATCGAGATACTTTACCCGAGATTTTTCCCAATTGTTTTTCGCCGTCGCTAGTTTTTCTAAAGCCAAGTCGTGTCTCTTGCGCTCTCCGTCTTGTTTCACGCTCGAAAATAAAAAGTTTGATCCCGTGAAAGCTAAAGCGTTAACTATAGCGCCTCCGATCATCATAGCGATGCTAACCATATTTTAAAAGAAGAAAACAAAATAAAAAAATACTTTTAATCAAATGGACGAAGACGGCGGTTTCACCGAACTACAACTAAAAATGATTAGCGATATAAGCAAAACGGTCGGAAAAATATATCGAGAACAAACTGCCAGTGCTAGCAAGCTGGACTTAGATTTTAAGAGTATAGAGATTGTAGTGAACGCATTAGACAGCTCGTCTTTTACAGCGACTTTTTCGGATCTATTTAGCGACTATAGATTGCCAGATATTACCGTGGATAAAATAATAAAAGGCGATATATCATTTCCCGACGCCAAAGAGCTCAGCGAGGTCGTACCAGAAATTATCAAAAAATAGGATTCCGATCCGATGACGTTTTATCAAAATCAACTCAATTTTGCAATGTGGTGTAGTACCAGCGGTTGCGGCATAGGGATAGATCTACTTTATTCAACGGATAGTCTCACGAAGGTCATATATAGATTTCACGTTTATTTTACGGTTAGAAAAATATTAGAGTTTATGAAATGTCCCATACCGGGCGACGACGTATTTATAGACCATAGGATGAACATGAAATAGGCATTCGCATTTTAAGAATTGTGACCCCCCTCTAGAAGCTACCTGATATTTTCCAGAAATACAAATATGATCCTATTGAATTAGAATATCAGGTTCGCCAGAGGAAAAAATCGCACATATATTAGACTTAACCAATTAAAATATCAAGCTTGAAAATAGCGCCCTCTGTTGGTCACTTCAGGAGAGGTGTGTACAAAACCTATGAGGAATTGAAATGTACACAAACAAATTGCAGGGGGCGATTTGAGTTCGTCTGGACAGAAATGACTGCTCTGTTTTTGTCTTCCCGATTTCCTGTATATTCTTTATATAAAGAAATATTCCTAAACCAAGATTGTCAGGTTTTTTTCATGTTATCAACAGTTCAGTTTTTTTTGTTATAGTTTCTTTTCATTTTATCAACCGAATGTTTGTATCTTGCGTGTGTTTTTTTTTAATTTTGGGACTCCCCCCCCCCCCCCCCCAAAAAAAAAATACAAGAACAGAAGAGAAAAAGAAGAAACAGTTATAAGAACAATGACAAATATTTATTATACATTATTGCAAATTCTCACAATAAAATAAACGAGACACTTGTTTTGATAAAATACAAATATTGTATCATTAATTTTGCTATTTTTTCACAATATCATAACTCCATCAAAAACCTTTTTAGAATGGACAAGCAAAGGTTATCCTGAAAAATACAGCAATATTGATTATTGCTTTGTAAGTTGTATCTGTGCAGTAATTGTAATTTGATAATATTTTAAAGTTACAACAGATTTGTGTAGATGTACAGTGTAATAATTATGCTTAAATGAGTTACAGGTGAATGTAAACCAACACATCAGCTTCCATTAATGTGAGCAAGTGCTTTGTTTCAACATCTGATATTCATTTATGATGCTTCAGTAAACAAAATTATAACTGCATTTATATACCTGTAAAAACCAAAGGATTATCTTAACCTGAGGTGAAATTAAAGGAGTGATAATAAAATACGAAATTATGTGTCCCGATAAGTAATTGTTTTTGAGTGCAAGACTTTCACTTTTACAACACTAAAAATTAGTGCCATTTTACTTATGTAAATCTTCTCAAGTTTTTTTAATTCACATACTCCCATAAAACATGCTATGGATATGGATAAGGCAGGTGAATTAAACCACATTTCCCTTGGATGAGCTTCTCCATTCCTGAAATTACAGTTGATAATCTTGCTGCACAGTGTCAACATTTGCTTTTGACTTGTACTTATGGCTACTTGGTATTTTACCTCTATTGCTACTACATGTAGATCCCTATCTGAACACCAAGTAACAGTAGCTCATCCTGCCTAATATTTGCTGCTTTAAGCAATTTCCCACCCTGCATTGTTTCGCAAATAACTAGCCGTTGCACCTTACGCTTGTGTGTGCGTTTTTCTTTATTAGTATATCTTTACAAATGATACACTGATCAGGCAAGACATGTTTTTAGCCTGGAAGAGGTTGCACATGTTGGTCACCAGAAGTTGAGGAACGCCGACCAGCTTGAACAAAGGCTCCCCATCTTGTTTGTCTGCAATTTTCGTCTTCAGCAGCTGAAAAATAACAACATATAACATAAATAAACTACAACAAGCTCTAATTTTAACTTGTTATCCATTTATCTAATCCCACAAAAAAAATTACATGTACTTCATCTAGAACCTCTACTGAAAGTGGTTAAGAATACATTTTTGTAGCCTTTAACTACAAAGTAGTATGCATGTTTTTCTATTATTTTATACTATTTTAATATTTCCCCCATTTTTGTTTATGAATCATCAGTTCATTTAAAGTTAGGATACATCATTGGCAATTGTTTGAATTATCAAAAATTTGTAACAAAAATGGGGGCGGGGCAGTTGTATTTGTTTCGCGATCATTTTTTGAACAATTATGGGATATCTAGCGCAATCATTTTGCTGGATGCCTGGTAAATAGTATCATTATTTACTTTCCAAGTAAGATATTTTCCTAATAATTCAGTAGTAAATGGTTTTGGATATCTGCAAATAGTTTATCCTACCTTTAACACAGAATTCATATATTTATATTTAAATCTGTTTATATTTACATACAAATTACATTAAGCAGATGCCAAATGCTCTGTTGTGCTGTTTTATTTATATATGGGATTTTACTACCTTGTTCTATTTCTCTCTGGTCTGCCATTTTTTGTCTGTCTTCACTTCAGCCCGTTTGACTTGCAGAAGTGGTGGAGATTTTACCTCGGATTATCGCTGTGTCTCCTGCAGAATAATAATTTAAAACTGTTAGTACAAACTTAGCCCAATGCTGAACGTAACAGTACAACACCAAATACTGGAATTAGTTTTATACTCGGCCACAGCCACATTTTATAAACAATAAATAATAAATTCCTTAAAAGGCTTACAAAAGTGGTGACATTATTTGGGTACGTCCACGGTCCTGGAAAGCACTTGAGAGAGCAATGGGGTGGCTGGCGTCTTCACTTCCAAGACAAGAGGCACGGCTTGGCCTCTATGCTTACCCGGCTTCAATGCCGAATACCCTCGTGCGTGGTCTATGAACGACAACTAGTGGCAGTTCGGGGCAATTTAAAGCTTTGCCATCGCGTATAACACTCTCTGAATTTAGCCTAGCTCTTCACGCTGAATTGTATTACTTTAGATTTGGCATAAGTTGTGTGCATAAAGCAATACAAAGGACTTTTTTCGCCTTCATCTTCAGCAAAATTCGCGTCCGATGAAGACGCCATCTTGCACAACGTGATCGCACCGACTCCGCTGAAACGAGCCGTGACATTGGTCAACGTTGTATGAGAAACTCGTTGTGATTGGTTAGCAGTAAAAGTCATCGATTTATCTTTACACGGTTCGGGAAAACCATGGCTTTATTTCTTGAGTATTTTTCCAACTCAAATTTACTATTACTTGATAATGCGAATGTTTTAGGCTTGGCGAGTTTTAGGGTGATAAAAGACGGAATTTACACGAATTTTAAGCCCAAAATGTCATAGCTTCTTGAGGGGGGTCACAAAAACAACGAATTTGTGAGACCATCCTGCGGCCTATTATAACAACAATATAGATAGTAAAAGTTATATAGACACTTGCAGATTTTACGGCGTAGATCACAACTTGTCTTGGAAACAAACGATCGATCACTTTACGGGAGGTTTGGGTCTAGCTTATAACAACAGCGCGCCGCTAGGTAACTACGATCCATCGACTAGCCACTATTTACACCGTGATGATATCTTTAACGATAAATCGGTAACAATGGAGTTTTTATTTCCGGGCGGATCGGGTTATTACAGTGCTTGGACGACGACTCAAATATCGCAAAGTAAAGCGGTGGAGACTTGTTGGCAAAAATGGATACCCGCAGAGTCTCACTTTACCGACGTAGGGATACAAAAAATAAACGAATCTGTCAGGGCGTATGTTTACGCTCTGCTGGGGGCTCAGGCGCAAACAAAAACTAGTATTCTGACTCTAGGCACGGGGCTCGACGCCCAAACCCAGTTTGCTAATATCGTCGAAGACTCGATATCGTCTCCGACTGATCTAGAACAATCTATAACCCAATTTCAAGATTCGCTGCAATACGCCAGGAGTTCGTTAAACTTTGTGTTGGCAACAGGATTATATATCATGCCTTCAAACATGCAATTGAGGGTCGGAACCCACGAAGGATATAACAACAATATACAGATTGCGACCGCTAACTTACCGTTAGGATTAAACTCGAAGATAAACTCAAACATACCACCAACGCCAACTCTCGCGGTCGACCCAACGACAGCATCAACACCACCACCACCACCGCCACCACCACCACCACCACCACCAACACCAACACCCGCGATCGAGCATTCTTTTCCCGAAGAAAACGTTTTAACTAGAGATCCTCACGAGTATGAAAAAACTTCGCTGATTGTCGGTACTTTAGCCATAGCGGGTATAGGATACCTGATGTACGAGTCTGCGCGTTAAAAAAAAAAGCCTTCTAACAAAATATTTTGTTAGAAGGCTTTTTTTCAAAAACTTTTAACCGAGGCGCTTTTGTAAATAAACAAAAATTAAAGTTTTACTCAATACGTTAAATATCTAACTCGCTATACCGCCTAAAATTCCGGGCAAGGCGTCGAGTAATTTTAAGCCTAGTTTAGCGAGCGCGTTTGAAAAGTGTTTTAGTTGCGACTGTATCCATTCATTTACGTTATTCGCGTTAGACGGTGGCATCGGAGTAGGCGTGGGCGCGGGTGTGGGCGCGAGCGCCGGCGCACCGACAGACAAAACGCTCTTTACTATCAAACCGATAGCCAAACTAAACGCCGACAAAATGCTCGCGATGGTCACGCCTTGTTCTCTAATCAACGTTCTAATTTTTCTCCCAAGGTCGTGTCGATTTCTAACATCTTCATAATCGTTTCTTTGATTCTGCTCATCTGACTTCTAAGTTTTTTTCCCGTAGGCAGACGCGGCTTCTAATCTAGCCGATCTTTCGATTTTTAAGTCTCTTAATCTATCTCTCATTTCTGCCGTGGAACCATCGCTCATTGATTCAGCGAGTGCTCCTTCGGTCTGGGCTATCTCATCGTCGAGTTGCCCGAGACGCGCTAAATTTAGTTCTAAGTTGCCTCTCATCGTTTGAAGAGCTTCGTCTAAACCCAAGAGATCTCTGATGTCTAAATCGGTAAAACTGGTTTCTTGTTCTCGTTCTCGGCTAACAGTTTCGACAATTTCGCTTGTAGAGACGGCCGCTTTTGTAAGATCTTGCAATGGAATAAACTCCGATTCGTTTTGGAGTTCTTTTTCTTCTTCTTTACTAAGTGGGTTTAGTTTGATTTTGGGGTCATAGTCAACGAAGCCTAACACGTTGCGAATAAAACTCACGTTGTGTTTACCTTTCAAGGTACTTATATCGTAATATTTTCTTAGTCCACCTCTTGTAAAAGATAGTTTAATTTTTGTTCCACCCAATCTAACACATAGGTCATTATCTTTATCCATAAAAAAAATCAGTGTCTATAATAAATGATGGCTTTAAACCCGTTTTGTAAAGTATATAATCAAAAAAAGCTTTAACTTCAGATTGTATTAGTTCTTTGTGGAGACCACCTACAGTTTTAGATCCTATCTCGACGCTTAGAGGTTGGTTGTCGTAGGAGGGGTCCCAGACTACCCCGTCGTTTTCTTCCTCGTTGTCTTCTTCCTCGTAGTCTTCTATCGGTTCAAAATCTCCACCTTCGGCCATTTTAATATAACGAACTAAAGTTTTATGTCGAATTTAATATATTTGGTGGGAGTATATTTTGATTGACCAGCCATGTTTTTACGTACATCGATCCGCTTATCGTAGCCGTTAGTTTCGCTATATCTTCCACGCTCAACTTGTCGAGATCGGCCGGTTTGATCTTCAACAGTTTTTTACTTAACATGGTAAATCCCACGCTTAACATAGAGATCACGGCGGCGTGATAGAGATTGTTGACGATGCTATTAGTATCCATTTATAATTGCCACAATTTTTTTTTTTTATTTTTTTTTTTATTCCATTTTCTACAAAATCTGAAGATGGTTGGGGCGGAGAAGAAGGAGTCTTCTTTGGGCTCTCTTGTGCTAGTGGTTGTGGTTTTGCCGGTGAGACTCTCTGGCTCCATATATAAAGTCCTCCTAAAACAAGTGCCAACCCCGTTATTGACCCAATTGTTGCGTACGAATAAGAACGAGTGAGGCTTGGCCGGAGCGCCGGGGCAATGGATCCGACGGTGGGCTGTAGCTGTGCACAGCGTGCAGGCACGTCATGCATTACGATGAAAAAAAGGGCCCCCAAAGTAGGCCTAAACGGCCAAACCATCAATTTATTGTACATAGATTTAGGTATAGAATAAGCTACTTACCGAACAGACATCGCCAACACTAATTGATTCCCTGTTGTTATCTTCATTCATTGTAGTACCCTCCATAGTCAGCATAGATATTTCTAGATACAAATTATTTGTTCAGCTCTCTCTCTCTTACGTCGTGTTTAGGGAACGAACGCTATGTTGGCCGAGTACCGTTCCGAAAATCAACGGGACGGAGAGATTTCAGGTTGGCGCATGCGCAGTTTGTTTTTTTCGCTGGCATTACCGTCTCCTTGTGCGTACCGTCTCGTTACTAAAGCGCCCTAGTAATCTAGTACTGACACTGACTGCTGGTTATAATAGATCACTCGGGGTGTTCTACATGGAATGGAAGGAGTTTTCGACTTGACTGCTGCACCGTCGGACGCGAGTTGGCTTGCCGGCGGCCTGCCCTCATTAGTGGTCGCCAGTTGATGTGTAAGCTTTGAAACCTGCTCCAGAGCGACTAGCTCACTCTAAAAAGAAGTGAATCTTTTCTAAAACTATTCCAAAAAGAGTGAAATTGTGTTTTTTCAGAGTGAAAGCATGGAACAACTCTAAAAAGAATGAAATTGAACTACTCCAAAACTAGAGTAAAATATGTAACATTTAAGGAGTTATAATTATGGAGGACAACATCATATGGAATGTCCTTCATAGTATGGCTCCTTGAAATAGTGAACATTTACTCTTTGTGAGTGGTTTTGGAGTTGCTTTCATTCACTTTGATCGATCGATGAAAAAGACCGATCGGTTGATGAAAAATCACCGATGAAAAAAGACTGATGAAGAGTTGATGCCTCTTTGGCGTTCCATACCAGGACATTAGGCGTAGAGAATTAGCGTCAAGCTATCACCAAATTCGGCACCACATTGAGTGAGCCTAGGCTAGCGCAAAATGAGTTAATGATGTCCGCTGACGTCGAAGCGGTGCTGATCGGTGAATGGTGTTGAATTTTGGGCTCACTTGAGGCCGGCTCAAGTGAGCGTTGAGTGTACGCGGAACGGGCATCGTTTTCAACTTTTTAAAGAAACCGAGCAAGATTCTACTGGTTTTCTCTAGTGTTTTACGCGTGATAAGTTGACAGTACTAGCCCCATTCTGTGGCCGTATACTGGACTCGCTCCGTACGGAGTGAGTTTAGTACTAGTAGCCTATAGGCCTACGGCGACAGAATGGGGCTAAAAGTTGACAGTTAAGTTGGCCTTGAGGCTTGAGTGCTTGACGTGGGGAGTCATGGTTGGCGTAGCAGTCCTATCGGAAATGGGTCAACTCGTACCCGAGTCAACTCGTACCCGAGTCAACTCGCACCCGATTCAACTCGCACCGGAGTCAACTCGTACCGCAAATTTTACACCCAAGTCAAGTCAATACTTATTAATTTTATTTAGAATATTTCGAGAAAATATATCACTAAGGTAAAAAGATGAAGGAAATTCAATTAACGGGAGGGGAGTACGAGTTGACCCGGGTGCGAGTTGACCCGGGTGCGAGTTGACCCGGGTGCGAGTTGACCCGGGTGCGAGTTGACCCGGGTGCGAGTTGACCCAAAGTCATTCTTCCCTGGATGTCACTTGTTCATTGAGCAAGAAATAGCCAAGGATTTTGGAGGATTTGAGGCAGTGCAGAGCAACCTTCGATTTGAACACAAGTTAAAAAATAGGAGGATTTTTTAGGATTGAGGATGAATGCATTTTGTTTAAATAGTAGGGCAATCCGAGGATTTTGAAGGATTGAGGATGGTTGATAGCAAAAAGGGCAGGGGGTAAGGGTTAATAAATGTAGCTGAGCTTTCAATTGTTCTTTTTCATTGACCCTAACCCTGCCAGATCCAGTACAGTCCATATGTGGTGACTACTTGGCCTTGCTTGACTCTGCACACAAGTATGCAATCTGTTGCGTCTGGCAGGGTTTCTAGCCAAAATACCCTGGAGGGTTAGTGTTAATTAATATACATTCACGCACCACACAGCTGTTGAAGAAATTTATCGCGAACCGCTACACCGGTTAATATTAAAGGTAGTATACACCATTTGCAGATATCGAAAATATTTACTACCGAATTATTAAGAAATATCTTACTCATTAGAAAGTTAATAACAAGTCAAAGGTAAAATGCTCTGAGAGCATAATAAAAGGGCCAACGGGTTTCCAGTTAAAGTAAAATGCTGTGCGAGCATTCCAGCTAAAGTAAAATGCTGTCTCAGCACTGCACTCGCGTCAAAAAGGAAGTGGACAAGAGAATGCCAACGGGTTTTACCTCTTACCCCCCCCCCCCCCCCCCCCCCCCCAACAAGCGCAGACCGAGCGAAAGGTCAGCAGGTGTGGGCCACTAGTTCGGTGTGGGCGGGTCGAAACCGTTGCCCTCCCACCTCGCCCCCTCCTCCCATAGCAGCATGGACTCACAATCGGGTAATATAAAGCACCGACTCAATGAGCCAATGAGAGAGAGACACACGCATTGGAGGGGAAAGCGCTGCACTCTCTTCGAGAGAGAGAAGCCCGCAACGCAAGAGAGTGGGAAGCCGATCACCGGCTATGTAACGCGGTCGGTGGTCACGTAGCTGAATAACTGGCACGAAATGGACGGCGCGTAAACAATAACTCGTGCTCGCGCGATAGGGCGGATGAGCACGAGCTTATAAATAAGTTTATAATGGGCTTATTAACGGATAATCTCGACGCGCGCTGTGGGCCCACGGTGAAGTTCACTTCTTACCCGCTCTGTGCGCGCTGTGTATCAAGTAGTAAGTATGCTGCTGTTGGCGCTCACATGTTTCCGTGCAAAAGTTGTTGAGTATTGAAGCAAGGTGACATCGTTTTTTTTGGAATCCGGCACACGTGTCGGATGAATTAGAGAAAGCGTGCGTTCGCTGTGTATTTGCGAGCGTTTGTGAGACAAATGCGCGCAAGGCACAGCTACGTACGGTGGTCTAAAGGCGGAGAAAGAAGGCGGTGCTAAGTAGAATTGTCATTGTCAACTGACGTGATGACCTGTTGCAGTGTATGAAGTGCAACCCTATGCAGGCACAGGCGCTCATGCATTAGGTGTAGCTGACAGATGCTGAAAGTACGCCGGCGCAGATGTGCATGCAAAGCGGAGCGAAGGCTGTCAAGTGTCTTGGGCTAGCTGGAGGGTGTAGGTTAGAATTATGGGCGTAGCTAGTATGCGCCAGAGTAGAAGAGCGTGCATAGCGGCACCTAGGACCTCTCAGACAGTGTCGTCAGTGCAGGAGAGCGCGCAGCGTATATCGAACATTGGTGATAGTACTATTTATAGCAACGCAAAACCAAAATTGAACTCCATCCAAGCCGTAATGGCTATCTTACGATGACCCACCAGCATTAGTGTATGCAAATAAATGCAGTGATTACGGTACGGTGCTAACCAGTTAACATCTACTGCTCGGTGGGAGGGCAACGGTTTCGACCCGCCCACACCGAACTAGTGGCCCACACCTGCTGACCTTTCGCTCGGTCTGCGCTTGTTGGGGGGTAAGAGGTAAAACCCGTTGGCATTCTCTTGTCCACTTCCTTTTTGACGCGAGTGCAGTGCTGAGACAGCATTTTACTTTAGCTGGAATGCTCGCACAGCATTTTACTTTAACTGGAAACCCGTTGGCCCTTTTATTATGCTCTCAGAGCATTTTACCTTTGACTTGTCCACTTCCTTTTATTTAGTAGCTTGTGTTTGAACAGTAAGAAGTTTTTCGCGCGCCGACATAATGCAGTCACCGTCCGCCGCCATGGCAACAAGCTCACGCAAGCGTGCTTCGAGCGCGTCACGGTTGTCGGCGCGACTGTCGTAAGCGGCAAACTCGGCGTCGACAGCGGCCGACTGCAACTGCCGCAGACGCTCGCGCTGCTCTTTGCGCTTCGGTTGCGCCCGCTTTTGCGGTGGCGGCGCTGCGCTGCTTGGCTGCGCGGATGTGCTGGTGGCGGCGCGCTTGGGCAGATTTTTCACTGCAACGCCCGCGCGCTTCTTTTTGGCTTTCGCCGTACGAGCGCCAGCGACGTGACTGAGCATCGTCATGTCGGCGCCGGGCGACTGTACGATTTGCATGGCAGGCGTTGGGAGCGACGTCTGCTCGACCGTCACGGGCGGCGCCAGCAGCGCTTTTGCGCCCGTTTGCGCCCACCACTGCGCATCCTCTTTGAAGAGGAGCTCGATGATGGTAGCCGGCGACGGCGGCAGCAGCGCTTTGACGCCCGTGTGCGCCCACCACTGCGCATCCTCTTTGAAGAGGCGGGCGATACGCCGCTTGTGCATTTTCTCGTATGCCGCCTAGAGGCGCGCGCAAATGTACTCGGAGGGTAGACTTGACCCAAGTCGGACTTACCATGGAGTTAGACTACCAATTTGCTTTCGTCAATCCGGCCGAATAGTTATGTGCTTTGTTGGCCTTAGAAAAAAGGCGCCGTCATCTGGTTGTCGTTCCGCTATCGGCATCAACGCGATGTCATCATGTCAGTGCAGTAAATCCGACTTGACGTATCGGCCAATCAAACCCCCGCGGTGATATGTAGTTATTCATAAATTATTTGCATACGCATCACATGGTTATGCGCGATGTATGCCAAATAAGTCCGCCAATCGGTACGGACTCGCTAGACCGCTAACGGACTATGGAGGAATGGTAGGCAGTACTGTCACTAGATGCTTTTTTCAAATTAAATAACTGCGTCCATACTTCGTTTATTTAGTTAGAGTATGGTATAGTGCAAACTTAACGGCCGGACAATGTACACGATAGCAAGACTATTAAACCGTTTGTACATTTACACATAATGTACACTATGCACATGTGTATGTACATTGTACATCACAATGTCCACGTATGTCCGTCACACAACTGGGTCAAAGTTCATATTATTACAGATATATGCTAATTCACATTGTTTGTCATTGTCAGATTGTCAGATTCGTATGACAACCCCCTCTGAGAAGTCGAAAATCAAAATTCTGTCCCAATAGAACTCATGCCCTTGATCTCCTGATCATTTTCGTTATTGGGTTCTTTTCGATTCCGTGGAGCGATCGCGAGTTATTCCAGTCGGACTGAAGAAAGAATAAAATTAACGCAAAATCGGTGCACTGGCAAAGTAAGGGTGCCGCGGCGCTGCCACTCCCAGCCGGGCGAACCCGTTGGGCGTGACGCTCCCGCGTCACCCTAGATGATTCTAGGCATCCAGCAAAATGATTGCGCTAGATAGATATTCTGTAATTATTCTGAAAAATATAATTTTATAAAAAAAATATCGCCGGACGGCGATCGCGAAAAAACAAAGATAACATAAGAATAACTGCTCAATGCCGGTTGAAAACAAACGCTGTTCTTGTGCTTTTCTCGGCATCCATGATTGTAAAACTTCTGACAAGTCAGTTTAAATGATATTTACTATGAAATACATCCCCCAAATCTAGCAATTAATGATAATTCAAGCAACTACCAATGGTGTATCCTACCTTTAATTAGTGTCTTCCTTCTAAACCAACATGTGTAATTAATGCTCGAAGCCCGGACCCGCAATTTATATGTCAATGACCTGAATTAGCATATATGAATATTTATGACCTTTCGCTCAAAACGTTTTGAAATGGAGCACGCATTTTGAGCAATGGTAAAAAACACTTTGTAAAATTGTAAAAAAAACTTCCAATGCAAACAAACAGATTTATTTGTTGGAGTACATTGTCAAAATTGGTTCGGAAAAAAAATATTATTGAAATTTTGAAAAAGCACAGACACACCAACTTTAATATGTGTAGGGATCCGCTCTGCGGGCGTCGGAGCCCCATTCTTGGGGTAGCCAGTACTAATGGTCCGCAAAATAATGTTGCCTTCCCCATCTTTAAGAACTCTAGAAAGCTCTGATGGCTTTTTGGGGGAGATTACTGTTTGAGAAAATGAAATATATCTAATTGTGAAAAATTCCGAAGCGCCTGACCTCAACAAAGTATATTCCCTATATACAAAGTCACCAAAAGTTGTAAGCTACACCATGGAAGAATATGAATTTCTCCATGGGTACACGGAACATTTTTGGAAGTAGAATAGGCCTACCCAACTCAGATATATGATACCCTAATATTCTGTTGAAATATCCGAATGGTGACAGAGTTTTTCCTTCGTTTGTGATTTAATTCCTTTTTGCAGCCATGTTGTTCCTGTACTCGGGGTACCTTACAGCTCCGGAAGTAGGACCTAGCTAAACTTCATTATGGCAGCTGTCATAAATATCATCGCAAGAACAGTTGGTACTAGAGGCACTCTGACTCTATGCACAACAGCCAGACGACTACACGTGTGTCATGGCAGATTACCGGGGCACCTCTCTCCCAGCCGTAACGGAACAGTTGGAAAGTTCCAGCGACACGCTCACTGCAGGACAAGCCGGTCAGTCACAGGTACAGTTGTGCATCTGTCGTGGGTAACACCAACAACATTGGCCTGCCCCCCTAGGTCGTTGTATCATACAACTCACTGTGTCTGTAGAAAACACAGAAAAGCAAAGGAGCCCCAGACGACCGGGCATGAAAGGTTAGGATCAGATGAACGAATTCTGAAAGATAACTTGGATGATGATGATGTTGCATCAGAATGGGATGCGATCATCTCGCAAGAGGAGCACCTCTCAGAGGACCTTGACCAACCTCCTGTCGGAGGCCACCGGTTCCTTGTACTGGAGGAGTCGATAGCCTTGATTGAGACCATTCCGGATTGGAGGGTTGTTGACGGATTGGTGCAAGGCGTCAAGGAACCAGCTAAAAAGACGGTCTTTGGCAAAGGAACTCTGGCCAAGTTGACCGAGATGATCAGGTCCTCTCCAGAGATTACCGCTGTCTTCCTGAGTGTGGAAAAGTTGAGTGCATTACAACAAAAGGAGCTTGAGGAAGCATGGGGAGTACAAGTTCATGATAGGTGGGTACACATCTATGGTGTTCATAAATGTGTGCATGAAAGGTGGTTACAACTGCAGTCCTTCTGATTTAAGGCGTACAATCGCACCCCCACGCCATCGCACGCCTAAAAGCTTCCCGAGAAGTGCTAATAATCGCACGCCTGAATCCCACTTTACCGCACACCTTGGCATACATTTACGACATAATTATACTACATAAGTTGTGAAAAAAAGTATGTCATTAATAAGAAAATGGTTTTACTGTAAGCTATTAAACCAAGATAAATATTATTTTTAAAAACGCCAAGTATTGTTTAGTCTCAGGTTGGACCACAGAATCACACGCCTTGAAAAAGGCACACCTAGATTTTTCAAGGCGTGTGCCTTGAAAAATCTAGGTGTGCCTTTTTCAACACGCCTGTGATTTTCAAATCAGAAGGACTGCAACTGGTGCTTATAGGTGCATGAAAGGTGGGTACAGGCAGAGTTTTTGAGTTTAGTCGCAAGTAACTGGTTGAACAATGACATTTATTAACGTAGGAATGGTTTAGTTAACAGTTCATTTGTAGGACTGATCACTCGTGACGGACTCGTGACGGACTCGTGACGGACTCGTGACGGACTCGTGACGGACTCGTGACGGACTCGTGACGGACTCGTGACGGACTCGTGACGGACTCGTGACGGACTCGTGACGGACTCGTGACGGACTCGTGACGGACTCGTGACGGACTCGTGACGGACTCGTGACGGACTCGTGACGGACTCGTGACGGACTCGTGACGGACTCGTGACGGACTCGTGACGGACTCGTGACGGACTCGTGACGGACTCGTGACGGACTCGTGACGGACTCGTGACGGACTCGTGACGGACTCGTGACGGACTCGTGACGGACTCGTGACGGACTCGTGACGGACTCGTGACGGACTCGTGACGGACTCGTGACGGACTCGTGACGGACTCGTGACGGACTCGTGACGGACTCGTGACGGACTCGTGACGGACTCGTGACGGACTCGTGACGGACTCGTGACGGACTCGTGACGGACTCGTGACGGACTCGTGACGGACTCGTGACGGACTCGTGACGGACTCGTGACGGACTCGTGACGGACTCGTGACGGACTCGTGACGGACTCGTGACGGACTCGTGACGGACTCGTGACGGACTCGTGACGGACTCGTGACGGACTCGTGACGGACTCGTGACGGACTCGTGACGGACTCGTGACGGACTCGTGACGGACTCGTGACGGACTCGTGACGGACTCGTGACGGACTCGTGACGGACTCGTGACGGACTCGTGACGGACTCGTGACGGACTCGTGACGGACTCGTGACGGACTCGTGACGGACTCGTGACGGACTCGTGACGGACTCGTGACGGACTCGTGACGGACTCGTGACGGACTCGTGACGGACTCGTGACGGACTCGTGACGGACTCGTGACGGACTCGTGACGGACTCGTGACGGACTCGTGACGGACTCGTGACGGACTCGTGACGGACTCGTGACGGACTCGTGACGGACTCGTGACGGACTCGTGACGGACTCGTGACGGACTCGTGACGGACTCGTGACGGACTCGTGACGGACTCGTGACGGACTCGTGACGGACTCGTGACGGACTCGTGACGGACTCGTGACGGACTCGTGACGGACTCGTGACGGACTCGTGACGGACTCGTGACGGACTCGTGACGGACTCGTGACGGACTCGTGACGGACTCGTGACGGACTCGTGACGGACTCGTGACGGACTCGTGACGGACTCGTGACGGACTCGTGACGGACTCGTGACGGACTCGTGACGGACTCGTGACGGACTCGTGACGGACTCGTGACGGACTCGTGACGGACTCGTGACGGACTCGTGACGGACTCGTGACGGACTCGTGACGGACTCGTGACGGACTCGTGACGGACTCGTGACGGACTCGTGACGGACTCGTGACGGACTCGTGACGGACTCGTGACGGACTCGTGACGGACTCGTGACGGACTCGTGACGGACTCGTGACGGACTCGTGACGGACTCGTGACGGACTCGTGACGGACTCGTGACGGACTCGTGACGGACTCGTGACGGACTCGTGACGGACTCGTGACGGACTCGTGACGGACTCGTGACGGACTCGTGACGGACTCGTGACGGACTCGTGACGGACTCGTGACGGACTCGTGACGGACTCGTGACGGACTCGTGACGGACTCGTGACTAGCCTTTTGACAAGGCCTCGTGACTCTGGCTAAGCGGCTGAGATGAGTCTAGATACCCGGGGTGAACGCGCGACCGAGTGACGAATGTCACGAGGCCTTTTGCAATGTAGGTTTTACTGCTCGGCATGAATTATTCATAGATACATATTAGCATGCCAATACGCCCAATCAGAACGGCGATCTCCCAGTTGGCTTCGTTCGTGATTCGTTCAATATCAAAGCATGTAAGAAAAGGTAAAAAAACGTATATAAATTTTGCTTCTGAGTTGAATATATGAATGATAAATACAAGATATCACATTTAAATCTATTTTACATGCAAAATTGCAATAAATTAGGAAGCAACTAATGATTTGAGCTAAATATTGTAAGTGACATGATTGGACATTCCCTGTTTGTAAAATGAACTAGTCCAACTCAAATATAAGCTGACGTCACGCGGAGATACGTTCGCTGATTGGACGCTACCATTTCGGTAGCGATTCCAGTTGGAAACAAAGGTTAACATAAGAAATCCAAACCAGATTGATAAAGGCCACTTGTCTGGGCAATTCGCACTGGCGTTCACTCAGGTTTTCGCGATTAGTCTCTTTTTAGTCGCTCGGCGTCTATCAGACATGTGGCCTTGTTTAAAGGCTAACTCGTGACGGACTCGTGACGGACTCGTGACGGACTCGTGACGGACTCGTGACGGACTCGTGACGGACTCGTGACGGACTCGTGACGGACTCGTGACGGACTCGTGACGGACTCGTGACGGACTCGTGACGGACTCGTGACGGACTCATCTATTGGGTCTTATGAATACAAACATATTTATGCAAAATGCAAATTCAAGCATATATTTATTTTTCTTTGCTAAAAACATTATAATCTTTGCTACATCTATTTTTGTATTTATCATGTTTTTGAAAAGACATGAATCTGATCTGGGACTAAAGAAACATTCCCAATTTTGTGAAGAAATACTTTTCTCGACTCTCTATAGACTTTGTACACCCTGCTGAAGTGGTGTCAGAATACTACATTCTTTCCGTTTATTCATACAACCATTATCTGTTAAATAATAGATTTGTTCTTGAAATAGTCAGTCTATTTTACATCAACAGGTATGCTGTCGTTCTCAAAATCTTCAAAGAGCATGCTAGGACAAGAGAGGCAAAGATGCAGATTGCCCTGGCTGAGATCCCATACCTCGGGTCAGTTAGTAGTCTGATATGAGGACTAGAAAGGCAAAGATGCAGATTGCCCTGGCTGAGATCCTATACCTCAGGTCAGTTAGTAGTCTCATATGAGGACAAGAGAGGCAAAGATGCAGATTGTCCTGGCTAAGATTCCATACCTCAGGTCAGTTAAGCCCCTTTCACACTAGACGATTTCCCCGGCAATTCCCCGTGAAATTGCAGGGGAATTTTGGTCGGTCTGTTCACACTACCAAAGAAATCCCCGGGAAAATGCTTTTCCCCGGGAAATATTTACCCCTGCTCGGGAGTAGGGTTAAAGGAGAAATCCCCGGGGTTTAACGTTTATCCCGGGGAAAAGTAACTAGTGTGAACGTCGCAGGGTTTGAACTTAACCCACCTTTTTGCGTCCACGGGTAATCTCGAAAGGTCACCTGGTCACAAATAGCGCGCCAAATAATTCGCGCGGTGACTTAGTATTGTAATGCAGTACCTTTCAAACTTTTCGTAAATATATTTACAGTTAAGTACAAAAGACAAATAATAACTTTTGAAAATTATACAAATAATTTAATTTTAAAGAATGAGCAAAATGAATGGTTTTAATATTTAATAAAAGAAGTGTCGTGAACAAGACTGTGTTTAGCTTCCTTCTCGTGTACGTGTATTCATAATGTCCCGTGTGGTTAGGTACCAGTCTTCTATTTTCTTATCCGCATGATTCGTGGCCCAGCCACTGACCTCAACACCTGGACGGATCATTGTCCATATTCTGCTGTGCTAACACTTAAAGTCGGCGCGAACTGGAAGTGCAACATGGCGTCACTGCTGTGAGCCAATTAAATGTCCAGTTGTAGAGGTCAGTGGATTTACCAACCAACTGAACTCTACACCTGGACATTTCATTGGCTCACAGAGTGACTTCGTGGGTCCGCCATGTTGCACTTCTCTGCATGCCGACTTCAAAATGAAACAATGGATGATCTGTCCATGTATAGAGGTCAGTGGGCCCAGCGTGCATTATCGTCGGCCCATGCCACGCGCCCTCAGTTTACACATTTCCCGGGGTTTGATGGCCAGTGTGTCCCGGGAGTTACCAAATGGGTCTAGTGTGAACGGTTGCTGGGGTGTTGGTGGGGTAAAAAATCCCCGGGAATTTTCCGGGGATTGGCTCTGCAGTGTGAAAAGGGCTTTAGTAGTCTCATATGAGGACAAGAGAGGCAAAGATGCAGATTGCCCTGGCTGAGATCCTATACCCAAGCCTTATATTAAGCAGCCAGGAGCAAGGGGCAATTTATTTTTAAAAGTTGCCCCTTGCTCACGGGGATTTACCAGAGCAAGGGGCAATTTCTGAAGAACCAGGGGCAATTATTTTTAAACAGATAATGAGTCAAAAGGACAACCAATTACGCAAGTTGTAGAGCTCAAACATACAATGTTAATTTAATAATGCGAATACGATCAATTTTATCAACAAGATAAACAGTAAAAGTAAGAGGCTTAGAGGCAATTTGCAATTTGCGGTATATAAATATCTTATTATTATAAAGACAACAACCAAACAACACAACATACAAAACTCCTACGCTATCATCGAGTTTGACAGTTTTCCCATTGCCTGTAGCCTGGCGGCTGCGCGCGCATATTGTTACAACGTCTTTAAAAAAGTTTTAATTCATCTGCACATGCGTGTACCATTACCTTCGACAGCATGAGATCAACAATTTTTATCGTTGACGCTGTAAAAGCTATTATTTGATTGCTTACCTAACGTAAACAAAGCCTCGTATCAACCAATCAGAGCAGGCTAGGCAGCGTAAATTACGTCCACGTACGCTACAATACAGGTGAGAGTATTGATCACCGCAGACATACGTCACAGGTCAGCGCGCCGATGAAAACAATACGCACTGACACTGCACTGTAACATACAAGACTGCGCGCGCGATCATCGTTTTTACCGGCGCGGTGTACGTATTATGACCCGTTTTTATGACAGTTCCCAGATGTCCGCCCCGATCTATAGTAGAGATCGGGACACTCGCTGCCATGCATCATATCAATACAGTGCGCGTGTATGCAGCGTTCAAGTTTGCTACATGATGGCCGACAGGCGACTGAGATTTTTCGAGTCATGATTGAATAAAACAGACAATGAGACAAATCACAAATGAGACAAGACAACATGTTTTGTTCACAATATTTATTATGAGAACAAGGTAAAAATACTTTTGGGAAACCAGGTTTACATCAGTATGATTATACATCAACATTTGTGGGGAAATAGACTTCCTGTCCTAATAATTTATGGGCGCAATTTTACGGAAAACGATTGCGCCTTGCCGTCTAGTTTTAGATGATTATGGGCGCAATTGGTGGTTTTATGAGCGCAAATTTGCGCCCTGCACCCGCTTAATCGAAGGCTTGCCTATACCTCAGGTCAGTTAGTAGTCTAGAACTAGAGAGGCAAAGATGCAGATTTCCCTTTATGACTCCCGCGCACCAGTCAATCAGTCAATCAGAAACTGATGACATCATTTTGATTAGAAATTATTGTGTTATTATCTGCCATGATTTTGTCACAACCGAATTGGCGCACGAAGACGTCTGCTGAATGGTCAGATTGTCTAGGTCAGTTTATTAACCCTAACCCTGCCAGATCCAGCAGAGTCCATCTGTGGTGACTACTTGACCTTGCTGGAATCTGCATTCTGCACACAAGTCAATGTGACAAAGTATGCAATCCGTTCGTCTGGCAGGGTTTCTAGCCAAAATACCCTGGAGGGTTAGGGTTAACAGACCTTGACAATCTGAATTAGATCGGATTGATTTAGGTGCGACTCGAACCCGGGACTTGGTGCTTTCCGATGTTCGACCACTGAGCTAGCCGCATGGAACATTCCGTCACCACCTCTAGCATCTAGCCCTTGATTTAATATTTCCTGAAGCAGGTCCCGTCTCCGCAACGAATCCAGCAGCATGGATCAACAGAGAGGTGGGCACTCGTTCATCAGTGGGGGAGGGGAAACCTACTTGACTGTTCAGCAGCGAGTCCTGAAGGAACGGGAACAAAAAATACGCAAAGCCCTGGACCAACTCAGGAAGAAACGGAGTTTACTACGCAGTGGCAGGACCAAGAAGAACTATCCAGTAGTGTCAGTGGTGGGATACACAAATGCGGGTACGTTCAAACACTGCTGTTTGTAAATTTAATCTTCCTTCACCGACATATGGGAGGCATTCTGGCAAAAAAGAGATCTAAACGGGCACAGGGCAAAGTGAAAAAAACTGAACAATTTGCGTTTTTTTTTATAGATTTAAAATCTTTGATAAGCCTACTACACTCGACTCCTGTTAGTAGGAAAACGGATATAACGAAATTACGGTTAATACAAACACATAGCCTTGGTTCCGGCAAAACTTTTCACGTTTACTCGTTTAGGGAAAAATTAGTTTATAACGAAAACGGATTGTACAAATTCCTTTTACAACGAAAGGTTTTGGTAATCCCTACATGCAAAAGCATTGTTATCGACTATTTATAACGAAAGCTTACAAATCCTTTACCATGGCTTTTCATTTAGATCGAAAATGAAAGCAGTCGTTAGTCATCAATTGGTGTTTGTTATCTCAGTTAATTCATCTTGCCGATGGACGACCGATTCAGAGAGATAGTGCATAGAACACTCTGACGAGGTCTTGCGGAGTTCATTATAACGAGAGTAGATTGTATTATTAAACTATATTTTAATAAGAAATAGTACGGCAGTGATGCAATAAAAGTGTTTAAAATAAGGAAAAACAAGCCGCATTTTTTCTAATGACATGTACACAACTCGAAACTTCAAGACCTTTTTGTCAACATTTTACTTTTACATCTGGTCAAAATACATACGGCTGACGCAAATTCCATCTCGTGAAATACCAGGCAAGACAACTCTAATCAAGGCACTGACTGGCGATGCATCCATGCACCCCAGAGACATGCTATTTGCAACGTTGGATGTGACTGCGCATGCTGGTACCCTGCCCAACAGAATGCCAGTCATTTATGTGGACACCGTTGGCTTCATATCAGCCTTGCCGCATCACTTGGTAGCTTCGTTTGCGGCTACTCTGGAAGATGTTTTGCTCTCTGTGAGTTTGTAAAAGATTCAGGGTTGTAGTCGAGTCCCTGCAAGTCCGTTCACAAGTCCTTTCGTGAAGCCAGTCACAAGTCCCTTCATAAAGGCAGTCACAAGTACCTGTATGAACAATGACAAAGGAATGCTTTTGTCAAAGCTGATTTGAATAGCTTGTGATTTGAATTGGAACTGAAGGACTTGTGATGGACTTGTGATGGACTTGTGATGGACTTGTGATGGACTTGTGATGGACTTGTGATGGACTTGTGATGGACTTGTGATGGACTTGTGATGGACTTGTGATGGACTTGTGATGGACTTGTGATGGACTTGTGATGGACTTGTGATGGACTTGTGATGGACTTGTGATGGACTTGTGATGGACTTGTGATGGACTTGTGATGGACTTGTGATGGACTTGTGATGGACTTGTGATGGACTTGTGATGGACTTGTGATGGACTTGTGATGGACTTGTGATGGACTGGCAGGGACTGGCAGGGCCTGGCAGGGACTGGCAGGGACTGGCAGGGACTGACAGGGACTGGCAGGGACTGGCAGGGACTTGCAGGGACTTGCAGGGACTTGCAGGGACTTGCAGGAACTTGCAGGAACTTGCAGGAACTTGCAGGGACTTGCAGGGACTTGCAGGGACTTGCAGGGACTTGCAGGGACTTGCAGGGACTTGCAGGGACTTGCAGGGACTTGCAGGGACTTGCAGGGACTTGCAGGGACTTGCAGGGACTTGCAGGGACTTGCAGGGACTTGCAGGGACTTGCAGGGACTTGCAGGGACTTGCAGGGACTTGCAGGGACTTGCAGGGACTTGTGACGGACTCGACTACATCCCTGAAAAGATTTAACAAAAGATAACAGAATGCCACACGTAGAATGTGTAACCAGTAATATAATAATGTGGAGCGCCATGGCCTCGAGGCGTGGAGAATTGAATTTGTAATCTGTAGGTAAAGCTGCAGGTTGTGAGTTCGAGTCCGCGTCCGCCCTGGGACTACGGTTCGTGTGCCCTTGGGCAAGGCACTTTGTCACTCATTGCTTCTCTCCACCCAGGAGTAAATGGGTACATGAGGGCAGAGATGATTGTGATTGATTTAGCTGCTTTGCGCCGAAATGGCAGCATCGAGCTGACTCCCCAGGGAGCTGAGATGGTATCTGGAATGTTTCATGAGCCCAATGACCGGGGTAATTAGTGTGTTGAAATGAGACATCAAATGTCCAAATCTGAAAACTGTTTACACAGAGTTATAAGTAATTTTCCAAAAGAGGTCAAATTGACAATGGTACCAAGTTTTGCCTATGTTTGAATAATTGCCTGGCCTACATTGTACATGGCAAAAATTGTTTTTTAGCAAGTAAACAAAATTCATGTTTGTAAATGCTTACATGCTAAACAAGTTTTGCAATGAGGATGGGTAGTGTTTAGCCATTGAACATTAATGTTTAGGAATTGGACACCTTCGTTTAAATCGCCAATTAACCACATTGTAATGTACACATCCAAACAATTTTAAAAAAAAGGTATATTCAACCTTTTAGGACACAAATATAATTCTTATCGCGTGTTTCATGCACTTTTATCCATTATTGTCAGGATGTGATTATCCATGTTCGAGATATCAGTCACCCGGACACAGTAACGCAGAAGCGTGACGTCATTCGGGTGTTGACGGAACTCGGTGTCTCCGATTCACTCATTGATAACATGGTGGAAGTCTGCAACAAGGCAGATAAACTCAAACAGTTAGTCCATTCACTTATTTTTTCCAAACTTGTACTGCAAATGTGACCTGGCACCACGAAATGAGCGGAAAGTCGCACATGGCCAAAACAAGTTATTGGCCGAAACGTCCATTTTTCAAGTGGGAGGTCGCTTTCGAGTTGTTAACGTTTTTACATACAAAACACCCTTCTTTATCATATCCTGAAATTGTATAGCTCAATTAAAACTCTAAAGTGTGTGTTTTTGGTGGCTGAATTGCAATGAGTAATAGTATAGTTGGCGCGGTTCACAGACTTTGAACTTCGTTTTTTCAAAACAAGGGAGCATGACTTCAGCAATTTCAAAAGAGTATAGCGGCGCCTAGAAATTAGCTACAGCAACACACAATACATCATTTGAAAGCTTAGGACTTCTCCTTTCTAGAAATGTAACAATGTCAATTTTGTTATTTTGTGACTTTCCACCCATTTCGTGGTGCGCCAGGTCGCATTTATGAAAATGAAGGGCTTGTCAAATTGTTGTAAACTCATCACTAGTGCTGGGCAAGTAGTGAATTTTAATACTCAGGTACTCGCAAGCAATTTACTCTCGAGTAGTCGAGTACTCACGGGCAGTTAACAGATTTCTCGTAGAGCAGAAAAACTGATACGCATTAGTACAGGTATGACGTTAAGTGAAAACCTGTTATTCAGCAAGGAGATAATCTTTCTGTGCAATTTGTTGGTTCATCGTGGGGAGAGTGAGGTGAAGCAAATGATTCCTTGAATGCTCGCTTCAATTATAACGTCCAGACAAACGGCAAGTTTAGTGCAGAAACTGCAAAGTACCAGTAGGTCAATACTGTAAAAACAAGTTCCTACTCGCGAGTACCCGCTTTACTAGTGCCCGGATGAGTACGCGAGTAGATACAAACTCACAAGTAATACGAGTAGAACAAACTACTCACAAGTAATATAAGTAGTACAAGCTACTCACGAGTAACATGAGTAGCACATACTACCCACGAGTAATATGAGTAGCACAAACTACTCACGAGTAACATGAGTAGCACATACTACCCACGAGTAATATAAGTAGCACAAACTACTCACGAGTAATATGAGTAGCACACACTATTCACAAGTAATAAGAGTAGCACAAACTACTCACGAGTAATACGAGTAGCACATATTACTCTCGAGTAGTTTGCGCTAATCATATTACTCGTGAATAATATGTGCTACTCATATTACTCGTGAGTAGTTTGCGCTAATCATATTACTCGTGAGTAGTCTGTGCTACTCACATTACTCGTGAGTAGTTTGCGCTACTCATATTACTCGTGAGTAGTTTGCTCTACTCGTATTGCTCCTGAGTAGTTTGCCCTACTCGCATTACTCGTGAGTAGTTTGCTCTACTCGCATTACTCGTGAGTAGTTAATGCTACTGATGTTACTCGTAAGTAGCCTACTCACGAGTAACATGAGTAGCACATACTATTCACGAGTAATATGAGTAGCGCAAACAACTCACCAGTAACATGAGTAGCACATGCTACTCACGAGTAATATGAGTTGCGCAAACAACTCACGAGTAATATGAGTTGCGCAAACCACTCACGAGTAACACAAGTAGCACAAACCACTCACAAGTAGCACATACTACACACGAGTAATATGAGTAGCGCAAACTACTCACGAGTAATATGGGTAGCACAAACTACTCACGAGTACTCGCGTTACTCGCCCAGCAGTAATAGTGTTATCTGTATTCTGTGTGCAGGCCTGTGGGGAGTGAACACGAAGTCTCATCAGGGATTTTGATGTCTGCTGAGAAAGGAGATGGTTTGGATAAACTCAAGGACTGTATTCAGGATAGGCTAATGGAGGCAACCGATGTTATTCCTTGCCAACTGGAGATACCAATGAGTGGATCTCATCTTGGGTAAGAGAATCATATCGTAGCCTTAACCAGTTCGCGCCGAATGACGTATATAAACGCAAAGTTTTCCCCAAATTCAAAACGGATGACGCATAAACACGCCAAGTTCAAGTTCAAGTTCGGAAAAGTCTGTCAGCAGCGAGCAAGGCCGGAAATGCGTGGGTGTGCTTCCCTGTACTATCTGCCTGAATCCGCCTCGGATCGAGTTTCGTTAAAAATAATCCCGGCGCGAACTGGTTAAATCAGTCACAAGTCAATCGATATCACAAGTTATTAAATCACAGGTCAGCAAGTTAATCGCTTGTCAAAATAATTGTGTTTCTTCAAAATAGTATTAACTGCACCTAGTCAGTTTCCCTTGTGCCTCATTTTTTATCTGTTCCAACGAAATCCAGACAAAGTGGCACAATGTGTTTTATTACAATGTACTCGTGAAGTCATTTCAGGGTGGATTTTAACATTTTGAGGGTTTTGAACCACGAATTTACAATCTATTCAAATTTGAACATAATCCGTCACCCAGAAGTGTGTTATTTTGTCGATTTTGTGAAACAATTGTCCATAGAAATAATACGTTTTTTCCGAACTTCAAAGCTGTTCATCTCATAATTAGGTTTTCAGGGTTTATCACTAACACCTCAGTCACAATTGCAGCGGCGGCCGTGGAGTCTAGAATATATACGGCCTTAAGGCTGCCCTAGGGCGCCTGTGGAATTCCTGCGGTCGCCGCTATTTTTGGGGATCCCCAAACGTCAATTGTAATTCATAAGACCCTACGGTAGCCGCACGGCAAACACAAGGCCACCGCGTACGCCTGACGTACGGTCGCCGTGGAACCGCTCTAATTGCTACGGCGAACCTAGAAATGAAAAAGCTCTAACTCCGCGCTATAATCTCACGGCAACTCCTACTGTAAAACAATAGGGATACGCCCTAGGGCGACCCTGAGCCCACCGCAGATCGTCTGCGGCCGCCGCAAGTATCTCTTGATTTCGGGGGGTTACGCCGTATCCTAGCCGTAGAGCAAATTTGACTGAGGTATAGATCCTTCTTCCAGAGGAAATTATAGGGTGAGGTACATGTAAGTGATACATCATTTGTAAGCTGAGAACCTTAAACATTGGATTACAAAAAAAAGCAAAAAAAAAAGCAAAAAAAAATAAAATTGTCAACTTTGTTTGGGTTTTGTTTGAGCAGGTCACATTTAAAATGTTGCTCATTTTTGTTTTGTATTTTTGTCTAATGTTGATGACAGCTGGTTGTATAAAGAAGCTACAGTGACGTCTACCGAGGCTGTGGAAAATCACCATGATCCCCAAACCATGATAGTCAATGCTATCATGAACACTGCCACATTTACCAAGTTCCGGGCAAAGTTTGGCGATCTTCGAAGAACCAGCTAAAATCAATTTACTACATTTGCAAACATATAAAAACAAACAAATAATAATCACAAAATTCTTTACTGGACTGTTAGAAAATGGCAGTCTGAAGCATTCGTAAAATAATGGCTCCTGGTGTGGTACGTGACATTTTCAAGTAAAGTGGAAACAACTGAACAAAAACTGACTTTTTGAAATACTGCTCCTAATTTATTCCACATTTTCTTTACAATTGATTACACATCTATGAAGAGGTACACATAACTTACCTTACACATAACTTACACCTTACACATAATTTACACCTTGACTGAAGCTCCATGGAGAATGTGCATAGAGCATGAGCAGTGTGAAAGTACAAAATAACAAATAACCTCAATCCTCTAAAATCCTCATTTGTATAAATACCCCAGTAACCTCAATCCTGCCAAATTATCCAGCATTAGTTAAGGTCTTATAACCTGGATCCTGGATTATCCTCCAGTGTCAAAAAACCAAACGCCCTTAATCCAGCAAATTCCGATGCATCAACTTCCAATTGATCTCAATCCTGCAAAATCCTGCAATTTGTAAAGAGGATTTTAGAGGATTTGGGATGGTTAGGGTTAAAACATTCCAAGTTTATACAACCAACTAATGTCGCGAATTAAGTGGTATTCCTACATGTAATAAGCCTACACACACATTGAAAAAAAAACAGGTTGTGTACAAATTTACATAATTGCAATGTGCTATACAAACCTGCCAATAGGTTTAATAAAACTTTACACAACAGGTATTATAGGTAAGGGTTTTTGTACAAATAAAGTTATCTAAATTTGTTGGTAAAAACATTTAGGTACAATTTTACAAACTATAATGGTAAAACAATGAAGACTTTAATGGAATTTAAAGGTAGGATACACCATTGGTAATTGCTTGAATTATCATGAATAGGTGGATTTGGAGGGGTTGTATTTTAGAGTAAATTCCTTTGAACGGACCTGTTCGAAGTTTTACAATCATGATTAGAAATGCAAGGGAAATGGCGGTTGTTTTCCAACCGGCGTCGGGCAGTGGTTCTTAGATTTTTTTTTTATAAAATTCTTTTTCTCGGAACAATTACTGAATATTTAGCGCGATCATTTTGCTGGATGCCTACAATCATTATTTAATTTCAAATGAGCAAGACATTTGCTAATAATTTGGTAGTCATTTTGTTATCGATATCTGCAAATGGTGTATCTTACCTTTAACTTATTCCACTTTAGTATTAGTAAAATGTACAAATGCTTTGATAAGCCTAACTACTATACCATACACATTAAATTACACTTTGCTAAGAAGTTAAATAAATCAACCAATTCAAGTAAACACGTTCGATTCTCCTAAGAATTACCCTAAGAATATCACGATTTTGTGTATATCTGTACTACAATTATTAATTTATGCATACTTATAGATTAATTACACCCACTGTTTATCATCTCTTTTGATTAGGGAACAACAGTGTGAGACGCCGGTGTCGTTATTTTTTTCCTTGGAGGGTTAGGGATAATTAACATAAATGAGCGGCTCTAGATCCCCGCGTCATAATTATTCATTATTTTTTACATTGACGCTAATACATTGTTATTGTGTTTATTGGGAATGGGCGTAATTACACGTGCAGCTTACGTTTCTGTTTATTATTAGAACGATTATCGGTCCACGAAGGACATTAAATTGAAGGACGTGTAAGGCTGGGTTTTTGTAATTTTCTTTTTCTTTTTCTGCGAGACTTGTTGTTTTTAATTATTAGAACGATTCTCGGTCACATGGGAAGGACATTAAATTGAAGGACGTGTAAGGCTGGGTTATGTGGATTTTTGTTTTCGTTTTCTGAGACTATTGTTTTTTTGTTGGGTTAAAGATGAAGTGCTTTTGCAAGAAAAAAAGCAAAGAGAAACCGGTTTATGCAGGCAGAACTCATTCTATATAGGAAGCGGAAGGGTGTTTATGGGAGTTTTCACAAGCCAGAACTATTTGTCCTCGTTTTCGTTATTTTTTGGGAAATGCTGAAACAGTTCAGCTGCGTGAAGTATCATAGGATTTTATGTTTGTGGTTGGTCTGCAGAAATAAATCTGCATATTTATGATTTGCTGGTACGCCAGCAGTGTGGTTGCGTTACTATACTGCCCAGAGCGTAATTTTTAATTTAAATTTTAGTGAGATTTTTTTCTGTAAGACTATTGGTTTTTTTTAGTTGTGTTTATTGGGAAGGGGCATAATAATACATGCAGTTTTTTTTCTTAATTATTAGAACGATTATCTGTCACATGGGAAGGACATTAAATTGAAGGACGTGTACGCTAGGTTATGTGGATTTTTTTATTTATTTTTTTCTGTGAGACTATTGTTTTGTTTAGTTGTGTTTATTGGGAAGGGGCATAATAAGCATAATAATACATGCAGTTTGTTTTTAATTATTAGAACGATTATCTGTCACATGGGAAGGACATTAAATTGAAGGACGTGTACGCTGGGTTATGTGGATTTTTTTATTTTTGTATGTAAGACTATTGGTTTTTTTTAGTTGTGTTGTGTTGTGTTTAGGGGCGTAATCATACATGCAGCTTACGGTTGTTTTTTATTATTATGACGATTATCGGTCACATGGGAAGGACATTAAAATGAAGGACGTGTAACGCATGGGTTATGTGGATTTTTTCCCGTTTTCTGTGGGACTATTGGTTTTTTTTAGCTAAATACGGTGCTTTTGCAAGAAAATAGCAAGGAGAAACTTGTTTATGCAGGCATACTCGAGGAATATCAGTTTATTTTTGTGTTTGTTTGATTAATCCTAGAGTTAGCTGCGGTGAATCAGAACTCATTCTATATGGGAAGAGGGGGGGGGGAGGTTTATAAGAGTTTTTACAAGCTTAATTGAACTATTTCTCATCGGTTTCGTTATTTTTTTTGAGATTCTGAAACAGTGAAGTATCAAAGGATATTATGGTTGTGGCTGGTCTGCAGAGATAAATCTGTATACTTTTGCTGATTTGCTGGTACGCTAGCAGTGTGGTTGCGTAACTATACTGCCCAGAGCGTAATTCTTATTTTAAGTTATCATCTTAGTGAGATACGCTTCTGTGAGGTCAGTTCTAGCCACATTATCTCTGCTTAATAAATTAAGTACAATTCACTTTTTTATATATATGTTTTTAACTCATGTATTAAGTTAAACACAACTAAAATTTTGTATTGGGCCTATTTTATCATTATTGGTTTAATGGTTTGCTTTGGTCAGGATTCATTTTTAGTGTGCCTCCTCGCTAAACGAATTTGCTTACATCTGGCAAATGAAAGGATATTTGTGCTGATCCGCTGAGCAAGAACCGTCGACGGTTGGAGGCGCCGAGTCGCAATACGTCTCAGGATTGTCGCCATCTTGGATTATGAACTGGGTTTCGTCGTTTCCTACCGCCGCCCGCAAGGAAAGACCTATACATTGAGTTGAAAAATGGTGGAAAACGCATGCAGTGAAATTGCACATCCGACTTGTGGAAAATTCCATTCACTTGGCGGCACAAAAAGCAGAAATCCATGGGTAAGTTAACTAGTGGTCGGTTTATGACGTACCCGTGCGCATGCAAGATGAGGTTAAAGTGCGAACGGCCCCAGTCGAACCTTGGAGTCTAATTTTTATGGCGCTGAAACTTCGTACTCATCACGCCGACAAAACAATATCTGTACATGATGTTTCCTTTATTTACGGTTTATTATACTCGGCGCGAACGCGAATTTTTGACGTTTGCGCAGAGAATTCGCAAAAAGTGAACAAATGTTCCCTCCAGTTAACTTTCGCAGCGAATGCTTTGCCGACGTCAAATTGATAGCTAAGTCCCGTTTCAAACGTCGCGCTTCTGCCGTGTCGAATACAAATCTACTTGATTTTGTTTTGTATTCGACACAGCACAAGCACGATGTTTGAAACCAATTAGGCTCGGTATACTGATTTCGGCTAGGCAAATTGATTTCGGCTAGGCAGAAGAATTAAGCTGGACAGGGTCTGTCGTTTTTATTCAATGTAGCACGGCAGTTAAGCACGGCGCGGTTTCAAACGTCGTGCTTCTGCGAGCTGCCGTGTTAATACAATTATAATTTAAAGTTGGCCCCCATATCGTTCATTATTAGAAATGCGCATGCTCACAGCATTTGTGCGAGTAAAGAAAACCAACAAACAAAATGTGTTTTCTTTGTCATGCTTCCGGTTGTGATCAAGTTTGGTGCTGCTGATCTAGTCCCGTTGGCCGATTTCCGATTCAATGTTACGCATGCGTGGTCTTGTTTTTCTTTTTCTTTCGATAGTTGATCCCTGCTGCACGCTGCATGCACTCTGTCATAAATGGTTTTCTGTTGATAAGAAACGCAACCATTCACCACGGCGCATAATTAAGTACTTATTACTGCATATTTTGTTGACCTTGATGTCAAAATTGTGATCTTCTGGGGTGCTGATTCAATTTTTAACGGGTTTTTATTTATATATATTTTTTTTAATAATCAGAGGTCAAGGTCACGTTATTCAGGCGAAGGTAATAAAAATGCGTGTTTTTTATTTTTGTTCACCGGCATTTTCTTACATATACACGTATAGTGATATAGAGGCTTACTGATTGCTAAATAAATGTCCACATGATCCCAAATACCAAATCAATTTAAAAAACAACAACATTGTTATGGCTCGATGATTGACCCCACCCCCGAGTTTTGGTTATAGACTCAATATTATGAATATCTAAAAATATAGCTAGGAAAAAAGTAGTTATGTGTATTTGTTTAGGGACTTGGAATCAATTTGGTTGTAAGTTGCGAACGTCAATTTACTACAATTCTGTAGACTTGGGAAAAAACATTGCTCGTCACCTGGTCACTCATTAGCAATCACATAATTTACACACGGACGTTCCATGAATCCATACCACAAAATAGTATTTTCTCGTGCGACTGTGTAAACAGAAAGTATAGATGAGCACTTTTTGAACTTTGCTTGAAGCCGGTTCATACTTCACGCGAATGTCATAAAGTCACGATGAAACTTCAATTGTTTGCGTCATGAAATTCGCTTCGCATTCGCGTGAAGTATGAACCGGCCTTTACGGTCTAGAATCACACTTACCGACAGGACCTTGATCGCGACTTACGATGATATTCACTTGTTTGCCTTAAAAATACAAAAAAAGAAACATGGGTAAAATAAGTTGTCAAAAGTTGGCACAATTGCGTCATTGCGCAAGGTTTCGTGAAATCGGCTGCACGTACATGTACATGTCTAAAATGAATTACATGTCAACTTGAATGTCAACATAAATATAAATTAGCCCACAACAAAATGGTTTGAGTTCCTTATCCAGTTGCATCATACCTTGATAGATTAACACGGTCGCTTTCTCAATTAGATGATGTGATTGCGCTGTGCAGGCAAATAGACCGCCCTCATGTGGCAAGCTGTGGTCGTGATCAATGACAAGAGTCGAGTGAATGACGCATCTAGAAGCATTCACTGCCTGAATCGTGTAACCGGCTCCATCTGAGGCTGTCAAATTCTTCCAACTCGTTTTGCTGTTGTTACTGTCCTTGGGGAGTAAACTCCAGGTGATGACGTCACCGTTGGCCGTGCATTCCAAACGTATTGGGTTGTTAGTGATGCCCTCGTTCGTCATTGTAAGGTTGAGAATCTTTGGGCGCCAATCTACACAAACGAATAGAGTACAAACAACAAGAACCACAAATGAGATTTAAAGGTTTCCATGGCGAAAAGGCAAAAGATAAGTACATGTAGTTTGCGGTAACACCACGGTATTTAGAAACGCACATCATTATAGTAGCGTATTGTGACCTTTGCGAATTATAGTTAGGCAGATATATCAGCCCCTATGGCACGAAATTATGGGTTTTTACATACATGTACAAGTATGAAATTTAGTATATCAGTATTATAGCCAATGTAATATTTTTGAAGTGGAGCCATCGCAAAAACGCCCTCGGCCATGGCGGCAATTTTTTTCAAAATGGCTGCTAAAACACATTGTTGACAGAGTGAATGCAGTAATGTTTTTTCAATAAAAGACCTTTAAAAGATAGAACGGAATATTATCCAAATCGATTTGCAAGGATTAGACAAAAAAGAAACAAATAGACGACATAAATCATGACAGTTCACAGGCAGATCCTTTAGATGTCCTTTACGAGACACCGTAGGAACTGAGCGTACCAAATGAAAGTTTTCACAATGCGCTTAGCCTGTGATTGGTTCCAAGTTATCGGATGATTTCACGTGCATAATTCAGCTAGTAAATGATATTTTGGGTGTTGGTGCATAGAAACTTGCGTGACCAGTCTGTCCCCCAGAGCTCAAGTAATACCAGTATTTTTTGTCCGCATTTGTAGATTGTTCCGGTGTGTCGATTTTCAACCAAATAGACCAGGTCACACTTTTAGACTCGCACAGGCCAGGGTCCGAGACACAATTCCCTGCAAAGTCTCCGAGATCTATGTAGGACCCAACCGGTACGTGCACTGCGCATTTAATTAAATTTAATGCCAACATTGAGCCTAAAATGTCGTTTTCCCGAAACCCAATATTGAATTCTTTAAGCAGTCGTATGAGTGTGCTGGTGCAAAAGTTTGAATTAACATTCCTTCATCAATTCAGATGTCGTCACCGTTTTATAATTTTGAATGTTTATATAAGAAACTCTATTTTAAATGACTACAATTTTTGCTTTTTGTAATTTTGTATATTCTGTCCTCCTTTTTATATATTGTTTTTACAGGACATTCATGTAAAACATCTTGTGGTGATCTTTTTATCCTGTTGAAAGATATTTAAATAAATAAAATAATACAAAATGGACAGTCCTAATTAGGTATACGAACCACTAAATTGGTAGATTCCATTGTTGCAAAAGTAGGGGGGGGGTTGTAAAACGTGGCAAGGACAACGTGTTGTTCATTGATACCAATCATAATTCGAGCATTGTCCTTGTATATTCGCATGTAATTCTTCCTTTTCTTTGTCGTTCCTCAACCAGGTCTAAATCGTTGTACCAATGTTGTACTGTTTCCTTGTGGCTCGCTAACAAAATTGCCACAGTGGGACTTGGGCTTCAGGAAGAAAAACTCGCTAAACACAGAACAACAACAACCACAACAACCACAACAGCGGCCACAACAACGACAACAAAATCAACAGCAACTAACCAGCTCTACCAACGTGCACCAGAACAACAAAACCGCAACAGTATTGAAGGGAAACTTCACCCATAGTTTATAATTGCATAATGTTAAAAGTGTCAATTGCCATTGTGACTTGATTTTGATTTCATTTGTATCGGTTTCGGTAATCGTATAAAACAGAGATTTCCTCGCACTGCGCTTACCGTCATGCGAGCCGCCATTTTGTTCTGGTTTATCGGTGAAATATTGTGACGTAGTGTCTGCACCATCAGTACTCGAAACCCGATCGATATCGGCCCTGCACGCGCAAGGAATGCAAGTGAACCTTTTTTTGTGCACGGCATAGTGTATACATAATGTGTACTGTACATGTGACAGTGGGCTCAAAATCATACGGAGAATGACCTGATGCCATAATTACCAGCTCACAGATTTTCTATTCTTCTCAGAAAACACAAAAATAAACGAGTTTGTGGCGCGTCAAGTCGATATTCTGCACAGAAATGCAATATATGTACGCGCAATACTCGGGCGCCGTACAGCATACGTCTGCCTAATGTAGTTGGCCGCGTCAAGGTGTGAACAACAGGCAATAAAGCGATGTACATTGAGGTGCAGACACTACGTCATAATTTCCCGGGCGAGGCGGGAAATTTGAACAATATGGCCGCGCCCTAGGCTTGTACTTCTGAATGGCAAGAAATCGTGAATATAATAGGCGCGTGTGTCGTTCTCGATAACAAATCAAAACAAATTATCTGCGTAGTCAGTATGTTACCATATATTCTTTTAAACTAGGTAAAATATTATTGAGCCTGGAATTTCCCTTTAATTGCAACGGAAGCTTTCTCTTTCGCCTATTTTGATACAGATATGCATAATTATTGTTGACTTTGCAGGGTCATATTTGTTTGCTAAATAACAACAGAAATACAACAAAGTATCAAATTCAGAGAGAAGGGATACATACCTACAGATCCACACTTGTAGAGGTTCGCTATCTGTTTTGCGCTCAGAAGACCGTCGAACACAACCAGATTGCTGTATGCAGCAGAGCCACCGTATATGTCAGCGTATGGAACACCACACGTATTTGTTAAACCGATGTAAAGACGAGTGCATCCATCAGATTGAGTTCCACTTGTTGGAACTCTTTCGTCCGCATTAACCATCTCCCCGTTGACAAATACTTTCAAGTCAATTTCCTCCGTGCCTGACATACCCACACCCACACCCACGCCCCCCGTACGTGACACATTCAAACCACTCGTCCAGTGGTATCTTACTTTTGTCAAATTGCTCGTAAACCGTAAAATTTTCGGACCTTACCGCAATCCAAAATCTCTGATTCTCTTTTATATACAGGAAAGCTATTCCCCTGGCTTGATCAGTCTGTCCCCCAGAGCTCAAGTAATACCAGTCGTTTTTGTTCTCATTTGTAGATTGGTCCGGCGTGTCGATTTTCAACCAAATGGACCAGGTCACACCTTTAGACTCGCACAGGCCAGGATCTGAGACACAAGTCCCTGCAAAGTCTCCGAGATCTAAGTAGAGTTCTTGCGTTTTAGACCGTCAATAACCGTCGTACGCAGGCCTAGCCAATCAGCACTTGCGAGTGTTCATGAGGTCAGCGGTGCTTGCGTTCCATTCAATGAACTGTCGGCACTGTACCTTAGCTTGTTGTTATTCGTAATAAGGCCTGGCATACGATATACATGATTATTCTAAGTATTAGTATATACACGCCCTCCTCCCGCTGGTGACTGACACTCCAGATGTGTACAATGGCGCTTACAATGACGCCCGGCCCGCTTCTATTGTTAAAAGGTTCAATGGGATACGTACATGTACCGTACATGGCGGGAATTTCAATGGGGTATTTTCAACATGCCGGTTGTAATTGAGAGGATCAAACCACTTTAAATGCAGGGAACACACATGCCTGGTAATCACTTACACAAAGTATAGATGGGGCAACTTTGTCATGCTGAGTAACTTTGGCCACTACATGCAAAAAACAATCTTTTGTTGATGATTTTACATGTATTTTTAGACATGGTTTTTATTATTTATGTAAATGATCAAAAAAAGAGTTGAAAAATAACATCAAACTGGATTTTATGTGATATTTTAGAAATGTTTTTCCCTAAACGATCTGACCAAAGTTACCCTAACCCTGAATTTCCTTTAATGAGTATAAAACGTACAATACGTTTCCGGAAACTTATTTAACTCATTGTGTGTATCGAGGGCAATCGTCAATTATTTTAGCTTTTCAGAAAATTCTGGGGTGTTTGAGGAATCAAATCGATTTTTATTTGTATTTTTTTTGTGTGCAAACGGATTTTATTTACGGTCAAAAAATGTTTGTTGGCTCAAACCCAACTCTATTGTAAAACATAACACGGAAAATATAACATTATTGTTTAATATGCACAAATATATTGTAAATTGTCTGAAAATATTGACCAAGGTTTCCCATTTTACGGTACAATGTCCACCACACTGACACTGCGTGAGCAACGAGCAGTCGTTCGTGTTCCCTGCAATTGAAATGGTTTGATCCTGACAACCTGCATGTTGAAAATACCATGGAAATTCCCGCCACGTACGTATCCCAGGCCCATTGTACCTAGCCTTGTAACAATAGAAGCAGGGATCAGTCCTTGCAAACGCCATTGTCCATGTACATATCTGGCGTGTCGGTCACGCGACCAGCGGGGGGAGGGTGTGTCTACTAATGATTATAATAATCATGCAGATCGTGTGCCAGACCGTATTATGAATAACAATAAGCTACTGTACAGTCCCGATAGTTCATTGGATGGAACGCAAGCACCGCTGACCTCACGAACACTCGCATGTGCTGATTGGCTAGTCTTGCGTACAACGGTAATTTACGGTCTAAAACGCACGAACTCTAGTAGGACCCAACCGGTACGTGCACTGCGCAGGGTTGTCCCACTAGCTCCGGGCCGGGAACCATTTGAGCAGTTCCCACCACTTGATACGGCTCGTTATCCAGCACTGGGTTATTCTCTTACGGTGTGTCGTCGCTCGTTTGACTGAAGGATTCGTTCAGGATTGGTTGCAAATCTAAAACTGGAATATAGAACAACACAAGTACAATGGTTAGATTTGATCCGAGGCCAACTTTGTTTTATACCGGCACGATGTATGGCAGAGTGAACCATCTTGCCTCGTATGTATAATGTTGACGTTCTCGTCCTTATCGAGCTATGAGGTGGAGGGGACTCACAAACGCCCGGGCTATAGATTCATCCGAGCCTGAGCCTGCCATGTACTAACCAACAATGACCATGAAATGTTAACGAGGCTAACCTTTTTTATACTGGCACGATTTATGGCAGAGTGAACCATCTTGCTTCGTATGTATAATGTTGACGGTCTCGTCCTTAATGAGCTATGAGGTGGAGGGGACTCACAAACGCCCGGGCTATAGATTCACCTGATCCGACTACCCATTTTGACGCAAAAAGCCTGCCATGTACTAACCGACAATGGCCATAAAATGTTGTTACTTTTTGGGGTCAAAATGCAAGCGTTCCTGTGCAGCATTAATTTCAGATTTTATGACCGTGTCCGAAAAGGGTGTGTAGAGCTACAGCTACGGCTATTGTCTGCGTCGGCCATTTTGTATCGCTGTCCGAAATGTCGTCTGCTATACAACGTCACACAAATCTATCCCTTAAACAACGCTAATTTGGGAGCAGATTTTCGTGTTTTTTTCAATGATCGGGTGCATTAAAAACCGATAAAGACGTCAATATTATCAGGTAATTGGACCGGCAGTAAACAAACATTGCGTAACATCTAGCAGACGATAATTGTTGTAAATTCTTACATTATAATTTCGCAATCGCTTGAGGGCGCAATAACTAGCCGTAGGCTCTGCCGTAGCCGCGCCCGAATTCCATTTGCATTTAGCGCCTACGTAGACATAGCTGCAGACGTAGACCGTAGCTCTATATACACTTGTTTCGGACACTGGTTTGTACTTGTTTGTTTGTTTGTTTTATTATTTCCACTAATGTTCGCGTATATTTGTGTTCTTTCACGAAATCATCGTTGCATCACCTCCGCCATTTTGAAAATAGTTGTGTCCGACTAGACTTCCTGCGGAATCGTGTGGCAACGTTAAAATGATGTCACGGGTAAAATAGTAATCCCTTTACTGATGTTCGTGTTTGTGATAAACGGCGCTTAAAGAAATTAGCTCCATTCATTTATTGCCAACCTTGACGCTAAAATGTGGTTTAATTCAGTTCGATACTCGCGCCATTCGAGCGTTGCAACTGTTATCTTAACCGTCTCCTGAAATACCCCCCCCCCCCCCCCCCCTTCCCGCAAATCAGCCGTAACTATGCACGGGTTAACCAGTTTTCGCCGGATGACGTATATAAACGCAAAGTTTTCCCAAGATTCAAAACGGATGACGCATAAACACGCCACGAGCAAGGCCAGAAATGTCTGTCAGCAGCGAGCAAGGCCGGAAATGCGTGGGTGTGCTTCCCGGTACGTTCGGCCTGAACCCGCCTCGGATCGAGTTTCGTTAAAAAAAATTTTTTTTCAAGGGGATTTCATCCATAAAACTGATAATTCAACTCTCAAGGTGTTGAATTCATCAGTTTAATGTTTCGTCGGGTGCCCGGCAGAAGGATATTTGTGTTCTTTCATGAAATCGTCGTTGCATCACCTCCGCCTTTTTGAAAATAGTTGTGTCCGACTAGACTTCCTGCGGAATCGTGTGGGCAACGTTAAAATGATGTCACGGGTAAAATAGTAATCCCTTTACTTGAATCATAAAACTATGAGTGTCTTTTATCAAGCTTAATAAGTTATCCACCTAAATTACGATTTGCTGGCAAAACAATTGCTACGCCGCATGTCTTAATTACGCCACCTAAATTGACCGCGCAAGCTACGAAATAATTTGTTGCGCAAGCCGCGGACTCACGCACTGTCCGACTTTTGTGAAACTGTCGTAAGCGAAATGTTGCGCTGCACCAAAAGTGCTTTATAGGTCGATTGAGTACCAAATGACATACTAAATTGTGTTCCAAAATTTGTCACTCGAACAAGACTGTTTAGTCGAAGAAAGCCCAATTTGACAGCCAATCTAAGTGTTTTAATATTCCCTTTTTTTGGCGTTTCTCATTAGCTAGTTCCAGTGCTCTACCATCCCAATATGTTCACCAAATCATTGTTGTATTTTTCCTTTTCTTGCGGTTTATGAACTTTATTACTAGTATTACATGAGAAAGATATAGAAAAGGAATTAATTTTCTGACGTAGGAACGTAGGAAGAAAATTAAGTATACGAACCACTGAATTGGTAGATTCCATTGTTAGAAAATAGGGGGGTTATTGTAGTACACGGTGGCAATGAGAACGTGTTGTTCATTGATGTTCGTGTTTGTGATAAAAGGCGCTAAAGAAAATAGCTTTATTCATGTTAATGCCAACCTTGAGCCAAAAATGTCGTTTTCACTAAACCCAATATGGATTTCTTTAAGCAGTCGTATAAGTATGCTGGTGCAAACATTGGGAATAACATTCCTTCCTCAATTCAGAAGTTGCCGTCGTTTTATTATTTTAAATGTTTATATAGGAAACTTTATTTAAATGATTTAAATCTTTGCTTTTTGTAATTTTGTGTATACTGTCCTACTTTGCATAATTTTTTTAACAGGACATTGACGTAAAACACCTTGTTGATCTTTTTATCCTTTTTAAAGCTATTTTAATAAATAAAATAATACAAATAAACAGGCCTAAATTAAGTATACGAACCACTGAATTGGTAGATTCCATTGTTGCAAAATAGGGGAGGGGGTGATTGTAAAACATGGCAAGGACAACGTGTTGTTCATTGATGTTCGTGTTCGTGATAAACGGCGCTTAAAGAAAATTTAATGCCAACCTTGACGCTAAAATGTGGTTTAATTCAGTTCGATACTCGCGCCATTCGAGCGTTGCAACTTTTTTTCTTAACCGTCCCCTGAGATACCCCACCTTCCCGCAAATCAGCCATAACTCTGCATGGGTTAACCAGTTCGCGCCGGATGACGTATATAAACGCAAAGTTTTCCAGATTTAAAACGGATGACGCATAAACACGCCACGGGCAAGGCCGGAATTGTCTGTCAGCAAGGCCGAAAATGTGTCAGCAGCGAGCAAGGCCGGAAATGCGTGGGTGTGCTTCCCCGTACTTTCGGCCTGAACTCGCCTCGGATCGAGTTTCGAGAAAAATAATTTGTTCAAGGGATTTCATTCATAAAACTGATAATTCAATTCTCAAGGTGTTGAATTCATATACCCAGCACGATATGTGGCAGAGGGGTACCCCCCTCTTATCCCTATACTTTATACGCACTCAACACTATTGTAACCTAACCATCCCCCCCTGAAACCTAAAAGGAATTCCTGAGATTCCGGGAACACAATGGTCAACACAAAAGAGGGGGGGGGGGGGTTTCTCTGCCACATATCGTGCTTCATATGTGAATTCATCAGTTTAATGTTTTGTCGGGTGCCCGGCAGAAGGACATTTTCAGACGCGAAAATCACTTCCATGAAAATTGCACTGAAAGGCTTCAATGTTCCCCCACGAGTATTATAACACTGATGTTTTCTCAAAGTCACACGTATCATAAATCGTACGTACATTATAATTGGTCACAAGTCTGAATCACAATCTTTTGGAAGCAATTTGTGTTAAATTCCGACGGATATGTTTAAATGTCATTAGAGAATAGGCAGTTGTTTTGCATAATATGCCAAGTTGTTATAGGGACGTTTCGGTGATTACCCGTTTGCGCATAAGGGCACACGCGCATAATGCCCGGGCATTATGTGCTGCCCGGGCACACAGCAGTTGGGAAGGTCAAATAAGAGAATTAATGTAAAGTGAATTACCTGTTGAGGAATCGAAGATGGTGTTACTTGGTCTTCGACTGAGTACAGAATGACGAAAAGTGGAAAGCGCGCGAACTGGTTTACAAACCAAGAGGGCGCTTGCCAATAATATAAAAAGGATTTCGTAATTTAAGAAATATATATAGAGGGGAGGGTTCGCATTGCAACCGTCACACACATGTACATCAATCATGCATGGCAATAATCAGCAAGCAACCAAGTCTACGCGCACGCGTACTGCGTGCATGCCTATGTGTAGGCTTTCCCACCAGCGCACTTTCACGAGTATTATGGCGAAACTGGCCAGGCTGGCGTGTAAAAACAAAATTGCGCGCGCAGGCCACCCGCGGAGGGCCACGTACAACCCTAAAATCTCTACGTGAACCCCTCGCTACACCTACGCGGGTCGGATAAGACCGTGGCTCCCACGTGTGTACGTACGAGTTACTGCGACGCCACGCCCTTTTGGTGTTGAAAGAAGCTCAAACGAGGGCATCCTCTCCACGGAGCGCGGCGCCTAAGTGTTGTACAGTGATCAATGCAACTACTGAATCATTCATGAATTTTGACTCACCCACCTACGGAACAAAAAAGCGCGGCAAGCTCTCCATGGAAAGGACGCCCTCGTTCGAGATCTTTTCCACCCAAAAGGGGTGTGGCGTCGCAGTAACTCGTACGTACATGTGCGTTTAGCTGCTAATCACCAACAGATCATCGCGTTACAACACTTGCATAGTATCGAAACAAAATCGAAAACTTGGTCCATGGTAAATTTGACCTCTATTGGGAAATTACTCATAACTCTGTCAAACACTATCAGATTTTGACGTTTGATGTCTTATTTTAAAGTGGAAAGGTGTATCGTTCAAACCACAACTATATTATCTATGTTGGTTACATATTCTACGTGTGGCGTTCCATTATATCTGTTTAGACATACTGTGTTTCCCTAAACTAATTAAAACAATTATTGTTTTAAAACCTATTTGGTGTTAAGATAATAATAAAGATATTAAACTCCCTGTCATTTCCAAAGATGCGTTACAGACACTAAACAGCATCATTGCCACGATTTACAATCACACCTCCCCCTTGCAATAATGGAATCTACCACTTGTGGTTCGTGTAGCTAATTAGGCCTGTCCATTATTGACATCCAATCAAAGCCTCATGTTATCACCAGCGCAATCTCGGTCAGTCCTATACTTGATAATTGTATAAAACCCACTAACCGCAATTACTGTCAAGACTGGCGTTCGAAGGAGCCGTTTTCTTTGACCGCCGTGTCGGGTTTTGAGTGAGTTTAGTTACAGCCACACATTGTGCTCTTAGGATCTCACGATGGCGCTTGGGCTAATTTTGGCGGTCGCGCTTACCGCGGATTTGGTTGATTTTACTCAAGCAGGATGTTCGCCGTGTAATTTCCAATGGACGGAGAACAGAGACAAGTGCTACAGGTATTACCCAGATCATTTGTCGTACACGGAAGCACAGGCGTTCTGCCAGCGTCTCAAATATCACGGTCGAAGCGGCTCCCTTGCAACAGCAACAGACAACGAAGACATCTTATTCATTTTGAAGTACGCCGACGACATCTTCAAGAACATTGATGTCACACCCTTCATTTGGCTAAATGCATCTGCCGTGAACACAACGAGTAAGTTGGCACCATTTGTGTTTACATCTTGTGTTGGTAGTTCAGTAAGCAAAATTGCATTGAAGTCAAAAATTAAGTATTGTAACAACAAAAACTAAACAAAACGTACTCTGTATTTACATTTGTATTAATTGTATTACCTGTTTCAATATAACTAGTAAATATAAATGTCAGTAAATTTAACCACACATGTTCGGATTCACTATAAACTATCTCGCGTAGCGGTTCATGTTGTAGTTTTCAAGGCACTTAGGTATCTAACTCGGTTTCTCCTTCAGCCTTGCTCTATGGTTTAAATAATCCACAAAGTTAAATTTGCGAAAACAAAGATAAACGTAAACAACAGCCGGATTGGAACCACAGACCTTTCGATCTATAGCTCACCTCTCTACCAACTAGGCTATTGGCGAGTTGGTCGAGGACAGCCGTTCTGTACAGTTCTTTAATGTAGATGAGTTGCCATTGTTCTTTCTCATGAATATTCATTCACGCACAACCAAGCTGCTGAAGAAAACAATTTTCGAACAACATATTCAGGAACGGAAGATCTCGATCTTTCTCTTATTAGATTCGAGACATACGCTAAATTGCGAGATTTCGCTTCAGACAAACAAGTCAGGACTTTAGGCCTTCGATCGATTAAAAGGGCCGGCTACCATTTGTTGTTTCTTGGATTTGTTTATAGACAGTGACAACAACTCTTAAACAAGTTTTTGAAGGCGATATGGATAAATAAGCCATTTGCTAGGATACACCATTGGTAATTACTTGAAATGTCAAGAATTGGTGGATGTAAAGGTAGGATACACCATTGGTAATTGCTTGAATTATCAGGAATGGGTGGATGTAAAGGTGGGATACACCATTGGTCATTGTTTGAATTATCAGGAATGGGTGGATGTAAAGGTGGGATACACCATTGGTAATTGCTTGATTTATAAACAGTGGGTGGATTTAAAGAGTTGTATTCTATAGTGAATATCGTTTAACTGACCTGTTCGAAGTTCATACAATCATGGTTGCTGAGAAAAGCAAGAAAACGACGTTTGTTTTCGAACGGAGCGAGTATCGAAATGAATTAAACCACATTTTAGCGTCAAGGTTGGCATTAAATGAATAGAGCTATATCTTTAAGCGCCTTTTATCACAAACACGAACATCAAAATAGCGCCGTTTATCACAAACACGAACATCAATGAACAACACGTTGTCCTTGCCATTTTTTACAATCCCCCCTATTTTGCAACAATGGAATCTACCAATTCAGTGGTTCGTATACCTAATTAGGCCTGTCCATATTTAATATTTTATTCATAAAATTATCTTTAAACAGAATACAAAGATTAGCACAAGCTGTTTTACATCAATGTCCTGTAAAACAATTATAACAATTAGAACAGTATACACAAAATTACAAAAAGCAAATTTTCTTATCATTTAAAATAGAGTTTCTTATATAAACATTTAAAATTATAAAACGATGACGACATCTGAATTGAGGAAGCAATATTATTCCAAACCTTTGCACCAGCATACCTATACGACTGCTTAAAGAAATCAATATTGGGTTTAGAGAAAACGACATTTTAGGCTCAAGGTTGGAGTTAAATGATTGAAGCTTTTTGTTCTTTAAGCGCCTTTTATCACAAACACGAACACCAATGAACAACACGTTCTCATTGCGACCGTGTTCTACAACCATCCCCCTATTTTGCAACAATAGAATCTACCAATTCAGTGGTTCGTTTACTTAATTAGGCCTGTCCATCAATAGACATCCAACAAAAATCAACCCTCATTTTGCACCAATGCAATCTCAGTCAGTTCTAAGCTTGTTTTCCCTGCCCATTATAACTTTGGCATCGAACCGAATTCAACCGCAATTACTGTCAAAGCCGACGTTTAATAATGGAGCCGTTTTCTGTTAACGCTGTGTCAGACCTTGATTGAGTGTATCTATGATACAATCACTTGCTATTTTACAATTTTTATTATTTATTTATGTTTTTATTATACATGTAACCAGTAGACCACTGGACATGGCTGCAAAATGTGGAAGACACTTAATATTAACTGGTGTAGCGGTTCGCGAAGTTGTTTGGTAAGAGAAAGAACAATTGCAACTCAGCTACATTAAAGGGATCGTACACGTTTGGTAATTGGAACCCATTGTTTGTTTCAATCCTATATAGTTATAGATATATACCATAAAACTAACCTGTAAAAATGTCATTTCAAAAAGTGGTAGCGATTTTGAGATATTGCCGAAAATCTGGAGAGGTTATGTCCACGCACTAAGAATAATCTGCATTGGAATACACAGTCTGAGAAACGTCACTGCAGTAACGCTTCTCAGATTAAAATATTTGGGAATAAAAAGTGATATCTTTTTTCATAACCGCAGTACTTCGAAGTGAAAAGTTTCTAAAAATGCATTATACTATCCAAAGCTGCTGTACTTCTTACCAAGTAAGTTGTTATTGCAATTACGTTTTGGAGTAATTACCAAACGTATACGATCCATTTAAAGAGCTATAAAGAATTATACAGAACGGCTTCCTCGACCAACTCGCCAATAGCCTTGTTGGAAGGGAGAAGAGCTATGAATCGAAAGGTCTGTGGTACGAATCCGACTATCGTTAACGTTTGTCTTTTTCTTCGACACTTTTTCGTGTGGGTTATTTTTACCATAGAACAACCATTGAAGGGAAAACCGGGTTAGGGTACATAAGTGCCTTGAAAAATTCAACAAGAACCGCTACACTGGTTAGTTTAAAGTGAATTCCGCAAAATGTGCTCAAAAATTAATTTTCTTGGCACACCTCTTGAATCTAAGTGGAATCACTGCAGTTTGTTGGCTGAGACCATGTGGATCACAACAAAACAAAAATCCCCAATCTCAAGTTCACCAGTTATTTAAATATTCGCATTTTAATAATCAGTGTAAAAAGGGCGCCGTCTATTGACCAGGATTGGAAATCTATGAACATGTTCAATTACAGTAAAGTATTTAATTTTCAAGTATATTTGGCGCTGCGAAAGGAGCGGGGTACCAGCGTCATTTTTATCTTGAAGGTAGGACACACTACTTGAAGATATCGACAAATTGTACTACCAAATTATTAGGAAATATCTCACTTATTTTAAAGTAAATAATGGTTGTAGGCATCCAGCAAATTGATTGCGCCAGATATCCTGTAATTGTTACGAAAAATTGTATTATATTTAAAATAATTCACGATCACCGGACGGCGATTGCGAAAAAATCCCACGAAAACAACATAAGAACCACTGCCTGACACCGGCTGAAAATTAATGCTGTTTTTCTAGCATTTCTCAGGATTCATGATTATAAAACTTCGTTCAGGTCAGTTAAACGATATTTACTATATAATACAACCCCCAAAATTCACCCATTCATAATAAATCAAACAATTACCAATGGTGTATCCAACCTTTAATACACGTCGTGAGCCTACTTAAGTTCAAGAATACTCGTCCGGCAGCCAAGGGAAGCGACCCCTAATTCTCGAATGTATCGTCAATTTTATATACCTCGGAAATACAAAGAATGTGGTAGTCAGATTATCTTGGAAGTTATGGCAGTTTTGTTATTTTTACCGCCTTTTTACTGGCTTAATGGTAACCATAGCTACCACAGCAACGGTACGTACACCCAATCCTTCTCAAAACCTTATATAAATAAAATCCATTAGACCCCAAAACATAGATCTTGGCCAACATTTTAAATTGCAGAAAACATTGATTTAAAGAGGAATTTTCAAAGTGTTGAACTTCGAAGGCTCGCGGCAGCCATCTTGGACGCCATCTTGGACGCCATCTTGAATATTTAGAATTGCTCAAGGGTGGCGAGTCCACACCGCCCTATATCTCATTATAAACACCCAAACTGCACAGTTAAAATTCGGACAAGTATTTTGTCTCCCTCTGTCGATAGCTGCCCGTTTCACTTTGAATGTGTTGTTCTATATTTCAGTTTTGGACTGGGAACCAATTCTGGACCAACCCTTCAACCAAGCTAGCAACGTCACACCGTGCGAGAATAACCCAGTGGTTAATAACGAGGCGTATCAAGTGGTGGGAACTGCTCAAATGGTTCCCGGCCCGGAGCTAGTGGGGCAACCCTGCGCAGTGCACGTACCGGTTGGGTCCTACATAGATCTCGGAGACTTTGCAAAGAATTGTGTCTCGGACCCTGGCCTGTGCAAGTCTAAAAGTGTGACCTGGTCCATTTGGTTGAAAATCGACACACCGGACCAATCTACAAATGAGAACAATCAAACATGGTATTACTTGAGCTCTGGGGGACAGACTGGTCAAGCCAGGGGAATAGCTTTCCGGTATAAAAAAGTGAATCAGAGTTTCTGGATCACGGTAAGGTCCGAACATTGTACGGTTCACAAGAAATTTGACAAAAGTAAGATACCACTGGACGAGTGGTTCCATCTCGCATTCACAGTGGATTTGTCAAGCACAATGGACATAGACTTGAAAGTATTTGTCGACGGGGAGATGGTTAATGCGGACGTGATAGAAAACGCAGGTGGAAGTGGACGGGATAAATACACTCACGTTAGCATTGCTATGTCAAATAGGTGTGGTAAAGCATACTCTCCTAGCGCATGTGCTGACTATGCTGACTCACGCAGCGGCTCTGCTGCATACAGCAATCTGGTTGTGTTCGACGGTCTTCTGAGCGCAAAACAGATAGCGAACCTGTACAAGTGTGGATCTATAGGTATGTATCCCTTCTCTCTGAATTTGATACTTTGTTGTATTTCGGTTGTTATTTAGCCAAAAAATATGACCCCTGTGAAGTCAACAATATGCAAATCTGTATTAAAGTAGGCGAGGGAGAAAGCTTCCGTTGCAATTAATACTGTTGCGGTTTTGTTGTTCTGGTGCACGTTGGAAAGGTTATACGCGAATACACAAGGAAAGTGCACGAATGTGATTAAATCGTTGCGGTGCAACGACAGTTTTGAACATTTCAAAACTGTCGTAGCGCCACTATCAAGACGATCTGTACGACGCGCAAAGACAGATTAATAGAACAAGAATGAACTAGCAAAAATCAAAACGTCCGAGGCGATTTTCTCCATTAATGCCAGATCGTTGTGGTTCGCTGGGGCTCGGTGTCATGTTTAGAAGCTAAACGCACGTGTCCAATTCCTAAAAATCAATGTTCCATGTCTAAACACTATCCATCCTCATGTTGTTGCTGTTTTGTCATCATTATGAAGCAAGATATAAAGATATCTGATAGCAACAAAATGGTGTTGTTGCCAACAAGAGAATCGGTCGAATGCCTTCCAATTTCCTTTAAAAGGTTAAAACCATCTCCGTCTCGGACAACAGCTGATCGTATAGACGATGTGCCCTCTGATGTCAAGTGTTTACATCTGTATTCAAATGTACCCGGCAGTATGCGCACCGACGTGTTTTACATACAATTTGACATCGCAGGTCAGATTGCCTTTGAATTATGTGACCTCTGGTGTCATCTATTAAACAATTTATGTAAAACAAGCTATCACCTCCTGTTCTTTTTTTACATTTATGTTATACTTTCTATGCACCAACACCCAAAATATCACTTACTAGCTGAATTATGCACATGAAATCACCCGATAACTTGGAACCAATCAGCAATCACAGGCTAAGCGCATTGTGAAAACTGTCATTTGGTACTCTCAGTTCCTACGGTGTCTCGTAAAGGACATCTAAAGGAGCTGCTTTTGAACTGTCATGATTTATGTCGTCAATTTTTTGGGTGTTTTGCCTAACCCTTGCAAATCTATTGGGATAATATACCGGTTTATAGACAGTGACAACAACTCTTAAACAAGTTTTTGAAGGCGATATGGATAAATAAGCCATTTGCTAGGATACACCATTGGTAATTACTTGAAATGTCAAGAATTGGTGGATGTAAAGGTAGGATACACCATTGGTAATTGCTTGAATTATCAGGAATGGGTGGATGTAAAGGTGGGATACACCATTGGTCATTGTTTGAATTATCAGGAATGGGTGGATGTAAAGGTGGGATACACCATTGGTAATTGCTTGATTTATAAACAGTGGGTGGATTTAAAGAGTTGTATTCTATAGTGAATATCGTTTAACTGACCTGTTCGAAGTTCATACAATCATGGTTGCTGAGAAAAGCAAGAAAACGACGTTTGTTTTCGAACGGAGCGAGTATCGAAATGAATTAAACCACATTTTAGCGTCAAGGTTGGCATTAAATGAATAGAGCTATATCTTTAAGCGCCTTTTATCACAAACACGAACATCAAAATAGCGCCGTTTATCACAAACACGAACATCAATGAACAACACGTTGTCCTTGCCATTTTTTACAATCCCCCTATTTTGCAACAATGGAATCTACCAATTCAGTGGTTCGTATACCTAATTAGGCCTGTCCATATTTAATATTTTATTCATAAAATTATCTTTAAACAGAATACAAAGATTAGCACAAGCTGTTTTACATCAATGTCCTGTAAAACAATTATAACAATTAGAACAGTATACACAAAATTACAAAAAGCAAATTTTCTTATCATTTAAAATAGAGTTTCTTATATAAACATTTAAAATTATAAAACGATGACGACATCTGAATTGAGGAAGCAATATTATTCCAAACCTTTGCACCAGCATACCTATACGACTGCTTAAAGAAATCAATATTGGGTTTAGAGAAAACGACATTTTAGGCTCAAGGTTGGAGTTAAATGATTGGAGCTTTTTGTTCTTTAAGCGCCTTTTATCACAAACACGAACACCAATGAACAACACGTTCTCATTGCGACCGTGTTCTACAACCATCCCCCTATTTTGCAACAATAGAATCTACCAATTCAGTGGTTCGATTACTTAATTAGGCCTGTCCATCAATAGACATCCAACAAAAATCAACCCTCATTTTGCACCAATGCAATCTCAGTCAGTTCTAAGCTTGTTTTCCCTGCCCATTATAACTTTGGCATCGAACCGAATTCAACCGCAATTACTGTCAAAGCCGACGTTTAATAATGGAGCCGTTTTCTGTTAACGCTGTGTCAGACCTTGATTGAGTGTATCTATGATACAATCACTTGCTATTTTACAATTTTTATTATTTATTTATGTTTTTATTATACATGTAACCAGTAGACCACTGGACATGGCTGCAAAATGTGGAAGACACTTAATATTAACTGGTGTAGCGGTTCGCGAAGTTGTTTGGTAAGAGAAAGAACAATTGCAACTCAGCTACATTAAAGGGATCGTACACGTTTGGTAATTGGAACCCATTGTTTGTTTCAATCCTATATAGTTATAGATATATACCATAAAACTAACCTGTAAAAATGTCATTTCAAAAAGTGGTAGCGATTTTGAGATATTGCCGAAAATCTGGAGAGGTTATGTCCACGCAGTAAGAATAATCTGCATTGGAATACACAGTCTGAGAAACGTCACTGCAGTAACGCTTCTCAGATTAAAATATTTGGGGATAAAAAGTGATATCTTTTTTCATAACCGCAGTACTTCGAAGTGAAAAGTTTCTAAAAATGCATTATACTATCCAAAGCTGCTGTACTTCTTACCAAGTAAGTTGTTATTGCAATTACGTTTTGGAGTAATTACCAAACGTATACGATCCATTTAAAGAGCTATAAAGAATTATACAGAACGGCTTCCTCGACCAACTCGCCAATAGCCTTGTTGGAAGGGAGAAGATCTATGAATCGAAAGGTCTGTGGTACGAATCCGACTATCGTTAACGTTTGTCTTTTTCTTCCACACTTTTTCGTGTGGGTTATTTTTACCATAGAACAACCATTGAAGGGAAAACCGGGTTAGGGTACATAAGTGCCTTGAAAAATTCAACAAGAACCGCTACACTGGTTAGTTTCAAGTGAATTCCGCAAAATGTGCTCAAAAATTAATTTTCTTGGCACACCTCTTGAATCTAAGTGGAAACACTGCAGTTTGTTGGCTGAGACCATGTGGATCACAACAAACAAAAATCCCCAATCTCAAGTTCACCAGTTATTTAAATATTCGCATTTTAATAATCAGTGTAAAAAGGGCGCCGTCTATTGACCAGGATTGGAAATCTATGAACATGTTCAATTACAGTAAAGTATTTCATTTTCAAGTATATTTGGCGCTGCGAAAGGAGCGGGGTACCAGCGTCATTTTTATCTTGAAGGTAGGACACACTACTTGAAGATATTCGACAAATTGTACTACCAAATTATTAGGAAATATCTCACTTATTTTAAAGTAAATAATGGTTGTAGGCATCTAGCAAATTGATTGCGCCAGATATCCTGTAATTGTTACGAAAAATTGTATTATAATTAAAATAATTCACGATCACCGGACGGCGATTGCGAAAAAATCCCACGAAAACAACATAAGAACCACTGCCTGACACCGGCTGAAAATTAATGCTGTTTTTCTAGCATTTCTCAGGATTCATGATTATAAAACTTCGTTCAGGTCAGTTAAACGATATTTACTATATAATACAACCCCCAAAATTCACCCATTCATAATAAATCAAACAATTACCAATGGTGTATCCAACCTTTAATACACGTCGTGAGCCTACTTAAGTTCAAGAATACTCGTCCGGCAGCCAAGGGAAGCGACCCCTAATTCTCGAATGTATCGTCAATTTTATATACCTCGGAAATACAAAGAATGTGCTAGTCAGATTATCTTGGAAGTTATGGCAGTTTTGTTATTTTTACCGCCTTTTTACTGGCTTAATGGTAACCATAGCTACCACAGCAACGGTACGTACACCCAATCCTTCTCAAAACCTTATATAAATAAAATCCATTAGACCCCAAAACATAGATCTTGGCCAACATTTTAAATTGCAGAAAACATTGATTTAAAGAGGAATTTTCAAAGTGTTGAACTTCGAAGGCTCGCGGCAGCCATCTTGGACGCCATCTTGGACGCCATCTTGAATATTTAGAATTGCTCAAGGGTGGCGAGTCCACACCGCCCTATATCTCATTATAAACACCCAAACTGCACAGTTAAAATTCGGACAAGTATTTTGTCTCCCTCTGTCGATAGCTGCCCGTTTCACTTTGAATGTGTTGTTCTATATTTCAGTTTTGGACTGGGAACCAATTCTGGACCAACCCTTCAACCAAGCTAGCAACGTCACACCGTGCGAGAATAACCCAGTGGTTAATAACGAGGCGTATCAAGTGGTGGGAACTGCTCAAATGGTTCCCGGCCCGGAGCTAGTGGGGCAACCCTGCGCAGTGCACGTACCGGTTGGGTCCTACATAGATCTCGGAGACTTTGCAAAGAATTGTGTCTCGGACCCTGGCCTGTGCAAGTCTAAAAGTGTGACCTGGTCCATTTGGTTGAAAATCGACACACCGGACCAATCTACAAATGAGAACAATCAAACCTGGTATTACTTGAGCTCTGGGGGACAGACTGGTCAAGCCAGGGGAATAGCTTTCCGGTATAAAAAAGTGAATCAGAGTTTCTGGATCACGGTAAGGTCCGAACATTGTACGGTTCACAAGAAATTTGACAAAAGTAAGATACCACTGGACGAGTGGTTCCATCTCGCATTCACAGTGGATGTGTCAAGCACAATGGACATAGACTTGAAAGTATTTGTCGACGGGGAGATGGTTAATGCGGACGTGATAGAAAATGCAGGTGGAAGTGGACGGGATAAATACACTCACGTTAGCATTGCTATGTCAAATAGGTGTGGTAAAGCATACTCTCCTAGCGCATGTGCTGACTATGCTGACTCACGCAGCGGCTCTGCTGCATACAGCAATCTGGTTGTGTTCGACGGTCTTCTGAGCGCAAAACAGATAGCGAACCTGTACAAGTGTGGATCTATAGGTATGTATCCCTTCTCTCTGAATTTGATACTTTGTTGTATTTCGGTTGTTATTTAGCCAAAAAATATGACCCCTGTGAAGTCAACAATATGCAAATCTGTATTAAAGTAGGCGAGGGAGAAAGCTTCCGTTGCAATTAATACTGTTGCGGTTTTGTTGTTCTGGTGCACGTTGGAAAGGTTATACGCGAATACACAAGGAAAGTGCACGAATGTGATTAAATCGTTGCGGTGCAACGACAGTTTTGAACATTTCAAAACTGTCGTAGCGCCACTATCAAGACGATCTGTACGACGCGCAAAGAAAGATTAATAGAACAAGAATGAACTAGCAAAAATCAAAACGTCCGAGGCGATTTTCTCCATTAATGCCAGATCGTTGTGGTTCGCTGGGGCTCGGTGTCATGTTTAGAAGCTAAACGCACGTGTCCAATTCCTAAAAATCAATGTTCCATGTCTAAACACTATCCATCCTCATGTTGTTGCTGTTTTGTCATCATTATGAAGCAAGATATAAAGATATCTGATAGCAAAAAAATGGTGTTGTTGCCAACAAGAGAATCGGTCGAATGCCTTCCAATTTCCTTTAAAAGGTTAAAACCATCTCCGTCTCGGACAACAGCTGATCGTATAGACGATGTGCCCTCTGATGTCAAGTGTTTACATCTGTATTCAAATGTACCCGGCAGTATGCGCACCGACGTGTTTTACATACAATTTGACATCGCAGGTCAGATTGCCTTTGAATTATGTGACCTCTGGTGTCATCTATTGAACAATTTATGTAAAACAAGCTATCACCTCCTGTTCTTTTTTTACATTTATGTTATACTTTCTATGCACCAACACCCAAAATATCACTTACTACCTGAATTATGCACATGAAATCACCCGATAACTTGGAACCAATCAGCAATCACAGGCTAAGCGCATTGTGAAAACTGTCATTTGGTACTCTCAGTTCCTACGGTGTCTCGTAAAGGACATCTAAAGGAGCTTCTTGTGAACTGTCATGATTTATGTCGTCAATTTTTTGTGTGTTTTGCCTAACCCTTGCAATTCTATTGGGATAATATACCGGTTTATTCTTTAAAGGTCTTTTATTGAAATAACATTACTGCATTCACTCAGTCAACAGTGTTTTTTAGCAGCCATTTGAAAAAAATGGCCGCCCTGGCCGACTGGCCGAGGGCCTTTTTGCAATAGCGCCACATCTAAAATTGTTACATTGGCCATAATACTGATATATGCTAAATGTTATACTTGTACATGAATGTAAAAACCCACAATTTCGTACCATAGGGACTGATATCTGCCTAACTATAATTCGAATAAGGTTAATACTGCTGCAAACTGCTTACTGGCTGGAATGACCTGAAATATACAAATCAAATAAGTTAAGAGGGCCTAATATTTCGATCTTAACAAGATCTTCTTCAGAGACTAAATGGCTGTGTATAAGAAACAAACATAGGGCAACATACAGCATGATGCACATCATGGATGCTGAAGAAACACAAAAGAAAAAGCACAGAGTTCAATGGAACGAACAACAAAAGGAGGATTAGGCTGAGGGATTAAAGGGCGAGGTCAGTGTGGGTAGGATCAAAGGCAAGGTAGGAACAAAAACAGAAGGGGTAAACCACAAGGAAGGGGTTCCAGTGTGGAGATCAAAGGGAAGAACTAACAAAGAAGTATGAATAGGAGTAATGTGGGACGGGGGGGGGGGGGGTTGAGAAAAATAGACAGGGAAAACCAGAAGAGTGAGAACAAACAAAAACAAAATTCTGGCAAGGAATGAATCTGAAACAGATGACAAATGGAGAAACAAATATAAATTAATCATTTCCTAGTTGGATGTTAAACCCATGTTGTTGAATAGTCCGAACCCGATTCATCCAAACTTTCTCCCGGCTGAGACGGACTAAGTCTTTCCGATGGCCAAGTGATTCTATGCCCTGAAGAATCATATGCTACTATATACCCAGTATGCTGTGCGTTTCTAAATACCGTGGTGTTACCGCACACTACATGTACTTGTCGTATTGCATTTTTGCCATGAAAGCCTTCAAATCTCATTTGTGGTTGTTGTTGTTTGTACTCTATTCGTTTGTGTAGATTGGCGCCCCAAAATTCTCAACCTTACGATGACGAACGAGGGCATCACTAACAACCCAATACGTTTGGAATGCACGGCCAACGGTGACGTCATCACCTGGAGTTTACTCCCCAAGGACAGTAACAACAGCAAAACGAGTTGGGAGAATTTGACAGCCTCAGAGGGAGCCGGTTACACGATTCAGGCAGTGAATGCTTCTAGATGCATCATTCATTCGACTCTTGTCATTTATCACAACCACAGCTTGCCGCTTGAGGGCGGTCTATTTGCCTGCACAGCGCAATCACATCATCTAATTGAGAAATCGACCGTGTTAATCTATCAAGGTATGATGCAACTAGATTATGAGCTCAAACCATTTCTTGTTGGCTAATTTATACTTTCAATAGACACTACGTGACATACTTAGCCCTGCATTCAAGTTGACATGTAATTCATTTTGGACATGTACGTGCAGCCGAATTCTCAAAACCTTGCGCAATGACGCAATTGTGCCAACTTTTGACAACTCCATTCGTTTTACCCGTGTTTCTTTCTTGTATTTTTAAGGCAAACAAGTGAATATCCTCGTGAGTCGCGATCAAGGTCATGTCGGTAAGTGTGATTCTAGACCGTAAAGGCCGGTTCATACTTCACGCGAATGCGAAGCGAATTTCATGTCGTAAACAATTGAAGTTTCATCGTGACTTTATGACATTCGCGTAAGCATGAACCGGCTTCAAGCCAAGTTCAAAAAGTGATCATCTATACTTTCTGTTTACACACTCGCACGAGAAAATACAATTTTGTGGTATGGAATTATGGAATGTCCGTGTGCAAATTGTGTGATTGCTAATGAGTTACCAGGCGACGAACAATGTTCTTTTCCCAAGTCTACACAATTGTAGTAAATTGACGTTCGCAACATCCAAGTCCCTAAACAAATACACATAACTATTTCTTTCCAAGCTATATTTTTAGATTTCCATAATATTGAGTCTATATACAAAACTCGGAGGTGGGATCAAATATCGAGCCATACAATGTTTTTTTTTCACAAATTGATTTGGTATTTGGGGTATTGTGGACATTTCTTTAGCAATCAGTAAGCCTCTATGTATAGGTAAGAAAATGCCGGTAAAAAATTAAACCACGCATTTTTATTACCTTCGCCTGAATAACGTGACCTTGACCTCTGATTATTAAAAAACTATAACAAAAACTTTAAAAATCAATTCAGCACCCCAGAAAATCAAAATTTTGACACCAAGATCAACAAAATATGCAGTAATAGGTACTTATTTATGCGCTGTGGTAAATGGTTGCGTTTCTTATCAATAGCAAACCATTTATGGCAGAGTGCATGCAGTGTGCAGCAGGGATCAACTATCGACAACAAAAAACAAACCAACAGACCATGCGTAACATTGAATCGGAAATCGACAAAAGGGACTAGACCAGCAGCATCTAAACTTGCTCACCGGAAGCATGGCAAAGAAAACAAATTGTGTTTGTTGGTTTTCTTTACTCGCTTAAATGCTGTGAGCATGCGCATTCCTAATAATGAACGATATGGGGGCCAACTTTGAATAAAAATTGTATTGTCACGGCAGCTCACAGAAGCACGACGCTTGAAACCGCGTCGTGCTTAACTGCCGTGCTACATTGAATAAGCACGACAGACCCTGTCAAGCTTAATTCTTCTGCCTAGCCGAAATCAATTTGCCGAGCCGAAATCAAAATGCCGAGCCTAATTAGTTTCAAACATCGTGTTTGTGCCGTGTCGAATACAAAACAAAATCAAGTCAATTAAAGTTCGCTGAAGGAAACATTTGTTCACCTTTTGCTAATTATCGGCGCGAACGTCACAAATTCGCGTTCGCGCCGAGTATAATAAACCGTAAATAAACGGAAACATCGTGTACAAATATTGTTTTGTCGGTGTGAGTACGATGTTTCAGCGCCACACAAAATCGACTCCAAGGTCCGACTAGGGCCGTTCGCACTTTAACTTGCCCATTGGGTTTTGTGAAGGCATTTTTGTGAAGGCAGTGCCGCCAAGTGAATGGAATTGTCCACAAGTCGGATGTGCAATTTCACTGCTTGCGTTTTCCACCATTTTTTCAACTCAATGTATAGGTCTTTCCTTGCGGGCGGTAGGAAACGACAAAACCCAGTTCATAATCCAAGATGGCGACAAACCTGACACGTATTGCGACCCACAGCTCCCAAACGTCGCATTATACCTACCGGTAGAGCTCCCGACCGTCGCACTAGACCCAGAGCTCCCGACCGTCACACTAGACCCAGAGCTCCCGACCGTCACACTAGACCCAGAGCTCACAACCGTCACACTAGACCCAGAGCTCACAACCGTCACACCAGACCCAGAGCTCCCAACCGTCACACTAGACCCAGAGCTCCCGACCGTCACACTAGACCCAGAGCTCCCAACCGTCACACCAGACCCAGAGCTCCCAACCGTCACACCAGACCCAGAGCTCCCAACCGTCACATCAGACCCAGAGCTCCCGACCGTCACACTAGACCCAGAGCTCCCGACCGTCACACTAGACCCAGAGCTCCCGACCGTCACACCAGACCCAGAGCTCACAACCGTCGCACCAGACCTCAATTCAGTTCAGTCCAGTTCAGTTCAGTTCGACGGTTATTGCTCAGCGGATCAGCAAAAATATTCTTTCATTTGCCAGATGTAAGCAAATTTGATTAGCGAGGAGGCACACTAAAAATGAATCCTGACCAAAGCAAATATTAAACCAATAATGATGAAATAGGCCCAATACCAAATGTTAGTTGTGTTTAACTTAATACATGAGTTAAACAAATATATATATATATATATATTATATTTGAAAAAATGATTTGTACTTAATTTATTAAGTGTTATCAACAGGAAAATGTGTTAAGACAACGGCATTACTAAACGAGTCAGTAGTACATAAACTATATTTGGTTAATATTTTATCAAATCAGCTATGTATAAATTTGCACTAAATAACTTTTAGAACGAAATATAACATTGGATATAGCTATATACGCACATAATTATTACAAATGTGCAACGTCACCATGACGCTGCGCCGTCAATTCAATTTCCTAACGTCTCGTTTTCAACACAAAGTTGCCAATCGGAGCTAACTCTAGGATTGATCAAACAAACACAAACAATCAACTGATATTCCTTGAGTATGCCTGCATAAACCAGTTTGTCCTTGCTATTTTCTGCAAAAGCACTTCATCTTTAAGTAAATAAAAACAATAGTCTCATAGAAAAATAATCCACAAAACCCCGTGTTACACGTCCTTCAATTTAATGCCCTTCTCATGTGACCGATAATCGTTTTAATAATTAAAACAAAACGTAAGCTGCATGTATAATTATGCCCTTTCCCAAAAAAACACAACTAAAAACCACACAATAGTCTTACAGAAAAAGAAAGAAAAAATCCACATAAGCCAGCATTTTATGTCCTTCAATTTAATGTCCTTCCCATGTGACCGATAATCGTTCTAATAATAAAATTAAAAAAACGTAAGCTGCATGTATGATTACGCCTCTTCCCAATAAACACATGGACTAGCACAGAAAATATGCTCAGCTTCCCGTCAAAAAAAAAGAGGAAGAGGGGACAGCATATTATCACCGGTAATAATCGATCACTGAGTGAACTAAAAACAAAGGACCACTGTTGCAATACAAAACCAGTTATCGCGTCGCCAAAACCAGAGACGGGGCTTGAAACTCCCGCTCTCAGAGAATAACCAACCCAATTGGCCCGCAGACGTTTGCTGTATTTGCCCGTCCAAGAACTCCAACCACTGACTGTCATCAAACTGACCCCCAGATGCGTGTATCACAAAAACAGGGGAAAAAAGAGTTAAGAATTACGCTCTGGAGGGGCCAGCCAAACAACCACTTTCTGGCATACCCACTAGGTAACGTACAATTACAGATTTATCTCTGTAGACCAGTTACAAATACATTCCCTGTGATACTTGTCAGGAGAACCTATTCCGCGTCTCAAAAAAAACAAAAAAAACGAGGGGTTCTCGTTAAACTTGTACACGTAAACCTCCACCCCCTCCCCCCATTTCTACTGACTGTCATCTAGTATAGATATATTGTGGCTAAAACTGACCTCCCAGAAGCGCATCTCACTAAGACAAAATACTTAAATAAAGAATTACGCTCTGGGCAGTATAATTACGCAACCAAACTGCTGGCGTACCAGCAAATCATAAATATACAGATTTATCTCTGCAGACCAGCCACAAACATAAAATTATATGATACTTCACGCAGCAGAACTGTTTCAGCATCTCCAAAAAAGTAACGAAAACGATGAGCAATAGTTCTAGCTTGTGAACACTCCCATAAACACCCTCCTCTTCCCATATAAATGAGTTCTGATTCACCGCAGCTAACTCAAGGATTGATACAAAAAACATCAACAATAAACTTATATTCCTTGAGTATGCCTGCATAAACCGGTTTCTCCTTGCTATTTTTTTTTGCAAAAGCACTTTATCTTTAACAAAAAAAACCACCAATAGTCTCACTGGAAAAAGAAAACCAAAAATCCACCTAGCTCAGCGTTACACGTCCTTTAATTTAATGTCCTTCCCATGTGACCGAGAATCGTCCTAATAATTAAAAAACAAATTGTCTGACAGAAAAACAACCAAAACATAACCCATCGTTACACGTCCTTCAATTTAATGTCTTTTATGCGACCGATAATCGTTCTAATAATTAACAAAAACGTAAGCTGCATGTATAATTACGCCCTTTCCCAAAAAAACACAACTAAAAACCACACAATAGTCTTACAGAAAAAGAAAGAAAAAATCCACATAAGCCAGCATTTTATGTCCTTCAATTTAATGTCCTTCCCATGTGACCGATAATCGTTCTAATAATTACAAAAAAAACAAAAAAACGTAAGCTGCATTCGCGATTACGCCCCTTCCCGATAAACACAACTAAAAAAAAAATAGTCTCACAGAAAATGAAACAAAAATCCACAAAACCCAACGTTACACGTCCTTCAATTTAATGTCCTTCCCATGTGACCGCGAATCGTCCTAATAATTAAAAAACAAATTGTCTGACAGAAAAAACAACCAAAACATAACCCATCGTTACACGTCCTTCAATTTAATGTCTTTTATGCGACCGATAATCGTTCTAATAATTAACAAAAACGTAAGCTGCATGTATGATTACGCCCCTTTCCAAAAACAAAACAAAACAAAAACCCAATAGTCTCACAGAAAACGAAAAACAATCTACATAAGTAACCCAGCGTTTCACGTCCTTCAATTTAATGTCTTTCCCATTTGACCGAGAATCGTTCTAATAATTGAAAAAAAACAGGAAGCTGAATGTATGATTACGCCCCTTTCCAAAAACACACACACACAAGTGGGTAAATGCCGTCAATAGGGGACGGGGCATTGTCCGACCGTCTTCCCTCTTTTGTTTGTACTCTAACGTTTTCGGATGATCGCCATAGGATTTGCACACGAGTCTGAATCGGGGACCTTTGCGGAATAGGGGACCCCATTGTTCCCTTTGTCATACGTCCCCTATTTCAATCAAAAACAAACGCACACACACACAAAATCTCACAGAAAAAAGAAAAACAAATCCACATAACCCAGCGTTTCACGTCCTTCAATTTAATGTCCTTCCCATGCGACCGGTAATCGTTCTAATAATAATTAAAACAATAGTCTCACAGAAAAAGAAAAAAAATCCACATACCCAGCGTTTCAAGTCCTTCAATTTAATGTCCTTCCCACGTGACCGATAATCGTTTTAATAACTAAAAAAACGTAAGCTGTGTGTATAATTACGCCCCTTCCAAATAAACACAACTACAAAAACTCAATAGTCTCACAGAAAAAGAAAAATAAAATCCACATAACCCAGCGTTACACGTCCAACAATTTAATGTCCTTCTAATGTAACCGATAATCGTTCTAATAATTTTAAAAAAAGTAAGCTGCATTTATGATTAAGCCCCTTCCCAATAAACACGTGATATAGTACTGCTCTGCTTCCCGTCTAAATAAAACACAAAATACGCGACCGGGGTCTCTCACTGTTATTCCCTAATTAAAATAGTGGGTGGAATTAACTTATAATTATGTATAAATTAGAATAATCGTGGTACAGATATACACAAAATCGTAATATCCTTAGAGTAAAACGAAAATCTAAAGTATTTACTTAAATTGGTTGATTTAGTTACCTTGTTAGCAAAATGTAATTTACGTGTATGGTATAGTAGTTAGGCTTATCATAGCATTTGTACATTTTACTGAAACTAAAGTTGAATAAGGTAAGATACACCGTTTGCAGATATCGATAACAAAAATTACTACCGAATTATTAAGAAATGTCTTGCTTATTTGAAATTAAATATTGATTGTAGGCATCCAGCAAAATGATTGCGCTAGAGGGAGACAGGGCCCAGACCAGGAAAAACTAAGGGTTTTTCCTGTCAAGGTTTTCTCAACGGTTTCATCATCCTGAACCTCAACCATTTGATATTAGCTTGGGGGCCACCCTGATTTTTGCCCCTAATTCAAAATGGCAGCCAAAATCCAAAATGGCCGCTAAAATTACATAAATTACATATATACTGCTAATTATGTTTAATATCAACGTTTTTGTGTGATTCTGTCATCTTGAATGTACACCCATTGAATTTAGCTCCAGAGCCACCCAGAATTCGGCCTCAAATCCAAGATGGCCGCCAAAATCTAAAATGGCTGCCAAAATTACATAAAATATACTGCTAATTACGTTTAATATCAACGTTTTTGTGTGATTCTGTCATCTGGAATGTACACCCATTGAATTTAGCTCCAGAGCCACCCAGAACTTGGCCTCAAATCCAAGATTGCCGCCAAAATCTAAAATGGCTGTCAAAATTACCCTAATCAGGTTGATACTGCTTCTTGTTTTTTTCGTTCAGAGTTGTTCTCAGTGATTCCGTCATTCTAAGCCCAAGGCCTTTAGGATTAGTCTGGGAAATACTCAGGATTTATCGTCTAATCCAAGATGGCTGTCAAAATGGCTGTCAAAATGGCTGCCAAAATGGCTGCCAAAATGGCCATCACAAGCATCTTACTTAAATTTAAAGTACATCTTCATTTTGTCCTGTTAAAGCTCACTAAAGTTGGTTTCATTGTGGCGTCCTGAACCTAAGCCTTTTGAAATTAACTTGTGGCTACCCAAGATTTGTCCGCCCAAATCCAAAATGGCTACCAAAATGACCTTAATCAGATTTAAACGGTCTCTTATTTATCCCCCATAATTTAGTAAAATACCTGGCTCACCCATGTATGCACATTATTTAGGAGAGGATAACTCAACTGTTCTAGGCTGATATGACCCCAAGGAACATCTTGGGATGTGTGCCAAAATCTCTATCCGGTGCGAACAGCCCGGAAATGACCACGCCCTTTTAAAAATGACCATGCCCTTTTTAAAATGACCACGCCCTTTTTATCGGAAGTGCTAATTCCCACATAGCTGTATCTTCTAAACCGTTGGAGCTAGACATTTTCTGATGTGCTCAAGATGTTTATTGGATATTTTACAAGAACATTTCTAAAAACCATTCGGTCAACTTATTACCAAATACATACACCGGACATTTCCATATATATTTATTAATTAAACTTTCCAAACTTAGAGCAAAGTTAGAACATTTGTGTCATCTACTAGAGTTTAACTGACAATTCGGAATTTAAACAATACAAGTATTTTTAGAGAAAGAAAACAAGCATTTAATTATTATAAAGTACGACAACAGAGTCCAGGTATGAAAATTATGAGCAGTGTTCATTCAGTGATGGGTTCTTACAACAATCAACTCCCTTGCATTTGCAGTACTTGCAACAATGGATCCAAGCAACTCGCCTTCTTGTTTTGAGATCACAATCTCGGGGACTAATGAATTACACCTTCTTACAAAACCATAAGACGCGGCATTCAAAATCAAAGTTCATTTTCCTCTTCTTCCCCTCTCTCCATTCTTGATGCTGTCCTCTCTGTAAGTGTCGAAAGACATGGTGACTTTTGGTCATCTTCCATCAGCAAAACTGTTTTCCAGGCATTCTATGTTTAGTGGCTCACTACACCACCAGATAACAAGACACCAAACATCTATACCTTGGTATATCACTAAAGGCATGGATTGTGTCAGCTGTGTGTGCTTCGTCATTCCTTCGGCTCAACTGCACACACGATGAAGCTGATGACAGGATGATGTTCCATGTGCAGGACATTATAGGTCACCGGACAGGCCCTACATCCCTGACGCTGTCATCAGGTGACACAGATGTGTCATCAGGTCAATTTGAGAGATCTTGGCCTCCAAGAGTTCTGGCTCATCCACAACTCAAGAGTGAAAAGATCAATATTACCACTCCACGATATCTGCATAACGCTGGGAGATGAGCTCACAAAGTACTGTACTTGCATCTCAGATGGCTTATCGAGTACTTTTGTGGCCGTTTTAAGGGTGAAATCGTCTTAATTAATTAGTCCCTGAGATTGTGATCTCAAAACCAGAAGGCGAGTTGCTTGGATCCATTGTTGCAAGTACTGCAAATGCAAGGGAGGTGATTGTTGTAAGAACCCATCACTGAATGAACACTGCTCATAATTCTCATACCTGGACTCTGTTGTGTTACTTTATAATAATTAAATGCTTGTTTTCTTTCTTAAAACAAAATACGTTGTATTGTTTAAATTCCGAATTGTCAGTTAAGCTCTAGTAGATGACACAAATGTTCTAACTTTGCTCTAAGTTTGGAAAGTTTAATTAATAAATATATATGGAAATTCCCGGTGTATGCATTTATTTGTATGGTAATAAGTTGACCGAACGGTTTTTAGAAATGTTCTTGTAAAATATCCAATGAACATCTTGAGCACATCAGAAAATGTCTAGCTCCAACGGTTTAGAAGATACAGCTATGTCGGAAGTAGCACTTTCGATAAAAAGGGCGTGGTCATATAAAAAAGGGCATGGTCATTTTAAAAAGGGCGTGGTCATTTCTGGGCTCTCCGCACCGGATAGAGATGTTTGCACACATCCCAAGTTGTTCATTGGGGTCATATCAGCCTAGAACAGTTGAGTTATCCTCTCCTAAATAATGTGCATACATGGGTGAGCCAGGTCTTTTACTAAATTATGGGGGATAAATAAGAGACCGTTTAAATCTGATTAAGGTAATTTTGGTAGCCATTTTGGATTTGGGCGGACAAATCTTGGGTAGCCACAAGTTAATTTCAAAAGGCTGAGGTTCAGAAACCAACTTTAGTGAACTTTAACAGGACAAAACGAAGATGTACTTTAAATTTAAGTAAGATGCTTTTGATGGCCATTTTAGCAGCCATTTTGGCAGCCCTTTTGGCAGCCATTTTGACAGCCATTTTGACAGCCATCTTGGATTAGACGATAAATCTTGGGTATTCCCCAGACTAATCTTAAAGGCCTTGGGCTTAGAATGACGGAATCACTGAAAAAAATCGGACAGAAAAAAAAAACTAGAAGCAGTATAAACCTGATTAGGGTAATTTTGGCAGCCATTTTAGATTTTGGCGGCCATCTTGGATTTGAGGCCAAATTCTGTGAGGCTCTGGAGCTAAATTCAATGGGTGTACATTCAAGATGACAGAATCACACACAAAACCGTTGATATTAAACGTAATTAACAGTATATTTTATGTAGTTTTGGCAGCCATTTCAGATTTTGGCGGCCATCTTGGATTTGAGTTCAAATTCTGGGTGGCTCTGGAGCCAAATTCAATGGGTGTACATTCAAGATGACTATTTGTATGGTAATAAGTTGACCGAACGGTTTTTAGAAATGTTCTTGTAAAATATCCAATGAACATCTTGAGCACATCAGAAAATGTCTAGCTCCAACGGTTTAGAAGATACAGCTATGTCGGAAGTAGCACTTTCGATAAAAAGGGCGTGGTCATATAAAAAGGGCATGGTCATTTAAAAAAGGGCGTGGTCATTTTTGGGCTGTTCGCACCGGATAGAGATTTTGGCACACATCCCAAGTTGTTCATTGGGGTCATATCAGCCTAGAACAGTTGAGTTATCCTCTCCTAAATAATGTGCATACATGGGTGAGCCAGGTCTTTTACTAAATTATGGGGGATAGATAAGAGACCGTTTAAATCTGATTAAGGTAATTTTGGTAGCCATTTTGGATTTGGGCGGACAAATCTTGGGTAGCCAGAAGTTAATTTCAAAAGGCTTAGGTTCAGAACGCCACAATGAAACCAACTTTAGTGAACTTTAACAGGACAAAATGAAGATGTACTTTAAATTTAAGTAAGATGCTTGTGATGGCCATTTTGGCAGCCATTTTGGCAGCCATTTTGGCAGCCATTTTGGCAGCCATTTTGGCAGCCATTTTGACAGCCATTTTGACAGCCATCTTGGATTAGACGATAAATATTGGGTATTCCCCAGACTAATCTTAAAGGCCTTGGGCTTAGAATGACGGAATCACTGAAAAAACTCTGACAGAAAAAAAACCTAGAAGCAGTATAAACCTGATTAGGGTAATTTTGGCAGCCATTTTAGATTTTGGCGGCCATCTTGGATTTGAGGCCAAATTCTGGGTGGCTCTGGAGCTAAATTCAATGGTTGTACATTCAAGATGACAGAATCACTAAAAAAACACGTTGATATTAAACGTAATTAGCAGTATATACGTAATTTATGTAATTTTAGCGGCCATTTTGGATTTTGGCGGCCATTTTGAATTAGGGGCAAAAATCAGGGTGGCCCCCAAGCTAATATCAAATGGTTGAGGTTCAGGATGATGAAACCGTTGAGAAAACCTTGACAGGAAAAACCCTTAGTTTTTCCTGGTCTGGGCCCTGTCTAATATGAAGTAATTGTTCCGAAAAATTGAATTTTATATACAAATTACTATCGCCGGACGGCAATCGCAAAAAAATCCTCTAAGAACCACTGCCCGACGCCAGGTGAAAACGACCGCCGCTTTCCTTGCTTTTCTAAGCATGATTGTAAAACTTCGGGGAGGTCCGTTAAAGGGAATTTACTATAAAAACAACCCCTCCAAATCCACCTATTCTGCATGATAATTCAAGCAATTACCAATGGTGTATCCTACCTTTAAATTCCATTAAAGTCTTAATTGGTTTACCATTAGAGTTTGTAAAATGTTACCTACATGTAATTGTGTTTACCAACAAATTTATTAACTTCAATTTTACAAAAACCCTTACCTATATTAGCTTTTGTGTAAAGTTGTATTAAACCTATTAGCAGGTTTGTATAGCACATTGCAATTATGTAAATTTGTGCACAACCTGTGTATTTTGTCTCTGTGTGTAGGCTTATTACATGTAGTAATACCACTTAATTCGCGACATTAGTTGGTTGTATAAACTGGGAATGTCTTAACCCTAACCATCCAAATCCTCCAAAATCCTCTTTACAAATTGCAGAATTTTGCAGGATTGAGATCAATTGGAAGTTGATGCGTCGGAATTTGCTGGATTAAGGGCGTTTGGTTTTTTGACACTGGAGGATAATGTAGGATCCGGGTCATAAGACCTTAACTAATGCTGGATCATAACAATTTGGAAGGATTCAGGTTACTTGGGTATTTATCCAAATGAGGATTTTGAAGGATTGAGGTCATTTGTTACTTTGTACTTTCACACTGCTCATGCTCTATATGCACATTCTTCATAGAGCTTCAGTAAACGTGTACGTTATGTGTAAGGTAAGTTATGTGTACCTCTTCATAGATGTGTAATCAATTGTAAAGAAAATGTGGAATAAATTAGGAGCAGTATTTGAAAAAGTCATTTTTTTCCAGTTGGTTTCACTTTACTTTAAAATGTCACCACACCAGGAGCCATTATTTTGCAGGATGCTTTTTAACAGTCCAGTAAAGTATTTTGTGATTATTTGGTCTTTGTTTTTGTTTGCAAATGTTGTAAATTGATCTGAGCTGGTTCTTCGCAGATCGCCAAGTTTATTGTTGGAGTGAGTTTAATTTAAAGGAAAATAACGATCTAAAAACCTAAGTGTATTTCACTTAGTGTGGTGTAGATACGCCCATTGAGTGTCCTCGGCAATTGTTTTATATTTTTTAATATGAAAGAACTTGGTGAGCAAGTAACCAAAATAGAACTATTTTGTTCTATGCCTGTTGCCATGGTGCCAGTTTTGGGGCCGCCAAAACTGTTTTTTATCTTATTTAAAAAAAATGACCCAGCCAAAATGCAAAATTATATCACCAAATCAACTATATCATTACAAAGATTTATCATTGCCCTTACATGAGAACCCAACCAATGTTTTAAATGTCACTTTTATGCTATTTTTAGAACATACGTTAAAGCATGTTTTTAGAACTTTTAGTTTTTTGAAAATATAATTGTTACCCTATTTTTGTCCCTCAAAAAGAATTCCCAGTTAATCGGACACGACGGATTATATAGGCATACGTTTTGTTCCTATCGTGAGCCCAGTTAACACCCTTGCGATCTCACGATGGCTGTTTGGCTAATTTTGGCGGTTGCGCTGGCCGCGGATTTGGTTGATTCTACACGTGCAATTTCCAATGGACGGGGAACAGAAACAAGTGCTACAGCGTCTCAAATATCACGGTCGAAGCGGCTCCCTTGCAACGGCAACAGACCCCGAAGACATCTTATTCATTTCGAAGTTCGCAGACAACATCTTCAATAACGTGAACGGAGTTGATGTACCATCCTTCATTTGGCTAAATACACCTGCTGTGAACATTAACACGAGTAAGTTAGTACATTTCGTTTTATCAAAAATACCTGCGCCTTACCTGTACAATATTGATTTTGGAAGCCTCGTTTTTCTTGCTCAAAACCCGTTTCTTACATTATAGATGCACCACAGATGTACGTAAATTTAATATAAATCCTTGCTAAATAACGCCACGTCAAAATATCATGTTTGAAAGGATTGATTCTACAAAATGTTAAAGATGGCGTCGCGCGTTAAATGCATCGACTGCATCCCTAAATGTGCCAATATATGGCACATTTAAATTAGACAATTCCAGGGGTTAAGATCTTGCAAGGCATGGTGGGAAAACATGGCGCAGAAAGATCGTAGCCATGGTAACGAGGTTGGTATTCTATAGTCCTTAATTCACGCTGTATCGGCAGCTTGCGTTCTGCGTAACATCACGCAATACGCGGGAAGCGCGCGCCAATGTCCAGCGAGGATTCAACGGCCTTTTTGAATCTCTGGCTTCGTTTGTCTTTGGCTTAAGGTGATTTTAGCATTTCCAACTGCGAGATCTCCAGCCACATTCTGATGCATGTTGTGCTTCAGAAACATCCACTCGATTGATGTCAACCCATCTGAATAATTACAGGATGTCTAGCGCAATCATTTTGCTAGATGTCTAGAATCATTATTTACTTTCAAATAAGTAAGATATTTCTTAATAATTCGGTAGTAAATATTTCCGATATCTGCACATGGTATATCCTACCTTTAAGTTTGCTTTTCAGTGATTTGAAATTCGGAGGCAAACCTGGAGACGAAGCAAAGATTTCGAAAAGGCGCATGTATATTTAAGACAGGTGACGTCGGCAGCGCGTCCAGACGTGCTATTCAGTGTTTGCAAATCCCCCGTTCTCTCATAGACGCTCTACGCAGTGCAGTGCGTGTGGCGCACGAAGCGCAAAAATCTCCGAGTAAATTGCATGCATATTTGCATTGATATTAAATATAAAAACGCTTTTTAAACAATACTAAACAATATTAAGAATGTAAAATATATTTTTAATTACTGTTAAATCATTTTATATTAAACTTGTAAACATTCCGACGAAAAAAAATGCAAAATAGAGCCTGGGGCTAAAACTACTGGCCCAAGTCGATATATCTTGGTATAATTTTCCTTTTATAAAGATCCTCTATCCATTGTATACTTGTCACCCTGTTTACTAAGAAAGCCTTCGCTGCGGTGTTCGTATATCTTCAGTTGATTTGCATATAATAGTGGCCGCGTGAGGTCGTTGTTTGAGCTCCGATTACCGCCGCACCGTACGTACGGACGGGTAATGATGAACGCCTTGACCAAGGCTAACGAGAAACAAGCTTGCTGTGGACCTCCCGCTAATTTGAAATGTCAAGTTCACTATTTAAGATGACTACGATGAATGTTTCATTTACAACTTCCTGCACATTGCCCAAGTATTCTAGTCTCGTTTAAAGATACGATACACCATTGGTGATTGCTTGAATTATTATGAATGGGTGGATTTGTACGGTTGTTCTTATAGTAAATATCGTTTAACTGACCAGTCTGAAGTTTTACAATCATGCATGGCGAGAAAATCACGAAAAACGGCGTTTGTTTTCAACGGGCGTCGAGCAGTTATTCTCATGTTATTCTTGGTTTTTTCGCGATCGCCGTCTTTTGTTTTTCTAAAATTACAGGATATCTCGCGCAATCGATTGGCTGGATGCCTAGATTAATTATTTACTTTAAAAAAGGGAGGATATTTCTCAATAATTCGGTAGTGAATATATTCGATATCTGCAAATGGTATAGCCTACCTTTAATTGTTATGGCGTACAACTGGCATAGGTGCCTACTAGACTAAACTGGACCTAATAGTTCATCAGAAATAGTCCGAATTAATTGGTCTGGGAGCCAGACTACCTAACAAGTAGATACAACGCACTTTGACTTCGGGCCACATCAACATGCACAAGATATGGTCGGCCCAAAGGAAAAATACTTGTTTTACAAGTATATCAAATCCTCTCAAATTTCACTTATTTGTATTTTAGCTTCGGACTTGCAACCAATCCTGAACGAATCCTTCAGCCAAACGAGTGACGTCACACCGTGCGAGAACAACCCAGTGGTGGATAACGAGGCATATCAAGTGGTGGGAACTCTTCAAATGGTTCCCGGCCCGGAGCTAGTGGGACAACCCTGCGCAGTGCACGTACCGGTTGGGTCCTACATAGATCTCGGAGACTTTGCAGGGACTTGTGTCTCGGACCCTGGCCTGTGCAAGTCTCAAAGTGTGACCTGGTCCATTTGGTTGAAAATCGACGAACCGAAACGATCTGGGGCTGACGACAAAGAAGTATGGTATTATTTGAGCTCTGGGGGACAGGATAGTCATGCCAGGGGAATAGGTTTTCGGTATGTAAAATCGGAACAGAGATTCCGGATCTCGGTAAGTTCCGAACATGCTAGGGTTTTACTGAAATTTGGCAGAAGTAAGATACCACTGGACAAGTGGTTCCATCTCGCATTCCCAGCGGATTTTTCAAGCACGGTGGAACTTGACTTGAAAGTATTTGTCAACGGGGAGATGGTTAATGCGGACGTGACAGAAAACGCAGGTGGAACTCAATCTGATTCATGCACTCCTCTTTTCATCGGAATGACAAATACGTGTGATTTTACATACTCTGCTGACGTATACGGTGGCTCTGCTGCATACAGCAATCTGGTTGTGTTTGACGGTCTTCTGAACGCAAAACAGATAGCGAACCTCTACAAGTGTGGATCTATAGGCTGGTATGTATCCCTTCTCTCTGAACTTGATACTTCGTTGTATTTCGGTTGTTATTTAGCCAAAAAATATGACCCCTGTAAAGTCAACAATATGCAAATCTGTATTAAAGTAGGCGAGGGAGAAAGCTTCCGTTGCAATTAATACTGTTGCGGTTCTGTTGTTCTGGTGCACGTTGGAAGGATTACACGCGAATACACAAGGACAATTGGCGAATGTGATTAAATCGTTGCGGTGCAACGACAGTTTTGAACATTTCAAAATTGTCGTAGCGCCACTATCAACACGATCTGCACGACGCGCAAGGAAAGTTTAACAGAACAAGAACGAACTAACAAGAATCAGAACGTCCGAGGCGAATTACTCCATGAATGCCAGATCGCTGTGGTTCGCTGGGACTCAGTGTCAAAAGGAGCTGTCTAAAGGAGCTGCCTGTAAACTGTCATGATTTATGCCGTCTATTTGTTTCTTTTTTGCCTAACCTTTGCAAATCTATTGGAATAATATTCCGGTCTATCCTTTAAAGGGAAACTCCACCCATAGTTTATAATTGCATAATGTTAAAGAGTGTCAATTGCCATTGTGACTTGATTTTTATTTCATTTTTATCGGTTTCGGTAATCATATAAAACAGATTTTCTCGCACTGCGCTTACCGTCATGCGAGCCGCCATTTTGTTCTGGTTTATCGGTACATTCGAGATATTGTGACGTAGTGTCTGCAACATCAATGCGCGAGCCCGATTGATAGCGGCCCTGCACGCGCAAGTATAGAGCAAGAGAACCCTTTTGTGTACGGCATATAGTGTATACACAATGTAATGTACATGTGAAAGTGGGCTCAAAATCATACGAAGAAGGACCTGATGCCAAAATTACTAGCTCACAGATTTTCTATTCTTCTCAGAAAATACAAAAATAAACGATAGTTTGTGGCACGTCAAGTCGATGTTCTGCACAGAAATGCAATACATGTACTCGCAATAGTCGGGCGCCGTACAACATACAGCATGATGTAGTTGGCCGCGTCAAGGTGGGATACCAGTGCGAACAACAGGCAATAAAGCGATGTGCATTGAGGTGCAGACACTACGTCATAATTTCCAGGGCGAGGCGGGAAATTTGAACAATATGGCCGCGCCCTTGTACTCTTGAATGGCAAGAAATCGTGAATATAATAAGCGCGTGTGTCGTTCTCGATAACAAATCAAAACCAATTTTCTGCGGAGTCAGTATGTTACCATATATTCTTTTAGACTAGGTAAAATATTATTGAGCCTGGAATTTCCCTTTAAATCTCATTTGTGGTTGTTGTTTGTACTCTATTCGTTTGTGTAGATTGGCGCCCCAAAATTCTCAACCTTACGATGACGAACGAGGGCATCACTAACAACCAAATACGTTTGGAATGCACGGCCAACGGTGACGTCATCACCTGGAGTTTACTCCCCCAAGGACAGTCACAACGGCAAAACAAGTTGGGAGAATTTGACAGCGTCAGAGGGAGCCGGTTACACGATTCAGGCAGTGAATGCTTCTAGATGCATCATTCACTCGACTCTTGTCATTTATCACAACCACACATTGCCGCTTGAGGGCGGTCTATTTGCCTGCACAGCGCAATCACATCATCTAATTGAGAAAGCGGCCGTGTTAATCTATCAAGGTATGATGCAACTAGATAATGAGCTCAAACCATTTCAATAGACACTAAGTGACATACTTAGCCCTGCATCCAAGTGATTCATTTTGGACATGTACGTGCAGCCGATTTCACGAAACCTTGCGCAATGACGCAATAAGCCATTAGCGCGTTAAATTTGAATAAGGCCACATAAAAAAAATTACTTGTTTAGCGTCCCCGCCCGACCCTGAAAAACCCACCCGACCACTTTTTTTTTTTTTTTTTTTTTTTTTTTTTTAAATGCGCTAAAAGACCGCCACAGTGCATTTTCTACTGTTGCAAACGCTAACAGACGAAATTTCCGGTGCCAGCGCACCTATCGGCAGAAACTTAAACATTTGGGTTCGACCTTAACGCTGGTCCGCTAGCCAAATTCTAGTCAAAACATCGGCGGTCTAGTCAAAACCCTTTCCTAAGTAGTCCGGCGGTCTAGTGAAAAAATGCAAAGATATAAGCTAAAAGCGCACACGTCTGTAGAAGCTTATCGAAAATCGCAATACCAGTTCCTAAAAGATTACAATGACCCAACTGAGTTTCTTGAAAAGACCAACATCAAAGCCTCAGAACCGCAGCTCACCACTTCCCGAGTGACAAGATTGTTATCCAATCCTGAGGCAGTTAAAAAATCTTCATTGTCATTGGGTGTTGACTTTCCTTTTTCAGCACAGACATTCACTCAACACAAAGTGCTACTCAAAGAATGTTGTTCAGGCCCGCTTATCTCCAACAAAGATACATTGTATTTACTTATGCCAACCCTTGCCAGGCAGATACAGAATTTATTTAATAGGCCCTGGTCGGTGTTTTCCTGGAGTGAATTTATTTATCTCTAGACCCAACGGATGGTCATTAAGTTGGCTGTAAGTAATTTTGCAAAAGTTTGCTATACCTATTTACAAAATGTATTAAGATGAACAGAAAAAAGGTTACATTCCTAAGGTTAATTATGTTATTGTCTTTGTTTTTAAAGAAAAAAAAGGAGAAAGGATACTTAAAGACTTATTTGAATGAACTTCTAAAATTTTCCCAACCGATTTCAGGGGTAAATAATAATACGATTTAGTCTTGGTTTTTCTGATATATAAGAAAATCGACATACAGGTACACCTGACAACTACAAGGCTAGCGAAATCAATTCCAGGTTTATTTAATAACATTTATTTCTGTTTTCATTGTTTTTTAAAAAGGAAGAGAAAAACAAATAAACGGAACCTTAAGACTGGGTTGCTGTAAAAATCAAAGATATTTTTAAAAAGGTGGCAGACTTAAAAAAATGGATTTTGGCAATACTCCATGTATGAGTAGGTATGGGTACACAAAATACAAAAATAGAAAAAAAAATGATATTGGATGTTTGTTGCCATGGTAACGGCCAAAATAAGATTTCCAACAAATTTTTCAATTTTTTACACTATTTAAGTAATGAAATATAGGTAAATTGGAAGCACTGGTACATCTAAAGGGGAAAGAGTAGAAGTTTGTCTTTTACACATATTGCACAACCATGTTTACTCTTTCAGAAAATGATTTAAAAATGTAATGTGTGTGTTCCACTTTGGATCAAACCATTATTTCAAATAGGGGTGTTGTCATCATTTTTTCTCATAGCGAAAAATGGGGTATTGAATTGGGCCATAAAGCCGAAAGTAGCACTTTGTGGATAATGCCACTTTCATAACTGGTAGATAAGATACCAACCTACATAAACATGGAATAAAATGTTTTGGTATTTCAAGTACGCGAAAACTGTGTTGCCGGAAAGTTAGCACTTTGGCTGGAAACAAACGAAACAAATGGCCAAATAGTATACATTAAAGAAAGTCCTAATTGCCAAATTATATAACAATTTGGTCATATTTATAATAGAATACATAAAATGAATGTTGATATAAAGAGAACAAATACTTAAATGGCATTAAAGGCAGTCAGTGTTGCCAGAGACATGATTTTATGTGATTTTATGTAATAGTTAAGATACCGGTACATGGAATTGGTAAGTGACTTTTTATATCAAACATTTTCTTTTGGACCTAGACTACAGTATTTAAAATATAACAGTATAAATGGATACAAAATAAAACAAAGTTGCAACACTGTTGCCTGTTACCCATCTATATTTTATCAACAAGTTGGCATTATATCAAGCATGTATAGTGAAACATTAAAATTTCAGGAATAAAACCAACATATTTTTGAAAATTTATTTTTTTATTTGGCATTTTTTTACAAAATTATTGTCATATCTTATTGTTTTCATTGTTTAGCATTCCTTACACACGGCACCTATAGAGGAGTTAAAATATAGAGGAGTTAAAATGTAGTAGTTTATGTTTTTTGAACTAAATACAATTGCTCAATGAATTGATCATCTGCTCAAAAAAGCTGACCACTGACTCAGAGAGTTTATGTTTACATTATATATACCCAGCATGATATGTGGCAGAGGGGTACCCCCCTCTTATCCCTATATCTTATACACACTCAACACTATTGTAACCTAACCCATCCCCCCTTGAAACCTAAAAGGAATTCCTGAGATTCCGGGAACACAATAGTCAACACAAAAGAGGGGGGGTTTTCTCTGCCACATATCGTGCTTCATATGACATTATATCCCCTGGCCCAGACATCTGTTTATATTAGATTCCCACTATACATGCTTGCACCTTGGGCTATAGTGATCACTCCTCACTGTCCTCAACACATGCAGACTGGTAAATACTTGCTACTACATGTACATTGGGTCGTATGAATAAACATTTGCAAATGCTATGAAGTACAAGCAAAAAGTAAAAACATTTACTTCGAAGTAAAAGCATTAAGGAAAAGCAAATGCTTTAATTCGTATGAATAAAATAAAGTTTTACTGTTTAGCATTTACTGGCTGAAATAGCAGTAGGCCCTAAATGCTTTTTACTTCCAATTGATTTCACAGCCGAATGGTTTATAACAATAGAGTCTGTCTTGTGTATACGATACACACCCACACAGAATGAAATCCGAACCTCAAGTTGCTGCTTTGCAGCCACGATGCCCTTTTCTGTCTCAGCAATATTGCAAGAAATTATCGGCCATCTACGTCTCATTCCCTTCCCCAAAATCAGTACAACTGCTTGTATTTTAATCCTAGACAATCCATCTTCCATGTTCATACCTTTTCCTGCCTAACCATATACAAAAGCTCATATTTTTCATATTAGTATTTGCTTCTCTTTTTTCAAGGTAGCCCCGACCCAACCTTGAACAATTACGAGTTAATACTGCAAATCTGAAGCATTTACTCATTTTTATTCATACCAAATGGAGCAAATACTAATATTCTAGCAAATGCTGGAAATTGAACAGTAAATAATTTTAGTCTTTAGCAAATAGTTTCCAGTAAAACCTTTTGCTTCATTTGTATTCATACAGATTCCAGTGAATGCTTGAAAATTGGTAGTAAAAGCAAATGCTAGGTTATATGCATACGGCCCAATGTACTACAAGAACTTGGAAGTGGTACCAGCAGATAATCCTGTAGCTTTACTACTTTACATGTAGATCAAGTTCAACTGCTATGAACAGGCAACATATTGGAACAGTTGTATTTTATCTCAAAATATTCATAATTCTTTTTTAATGTTTGAGAATGCTAAAAAAAGTGTAACTAAGGTTTATTACCTTCAACTTTATAGAAGTCTGCTGTGTGATCTTATTTACAGAGACGATACTCTGAAATCAAAATGATCCACTGTTCAAATCATATAATTTATAAGTACTATCTGAGATACTGACATGGAAATTATCTCTATGTACTATTTCGGATATGGAAGTATCTTTATGTATAGACTTTGTGCATACTCTACTCTGTGCCAAGGCAAGTTACAGATGTCCACAACACGGGGGTAAACTTTACATATAGTGTTTTGAGCTGTTTTATGGGGGAAATGAGGCCATTTTATTTTAAACACTTTATCTGTGAATGAAATTTCAAATATGTTTTGGCATTGTTGCATCTTCCTGCGAGTCTTCAATTGAGATGCTTTTCCAGCATGTCCAAATGTTATCATGCAATGTATACTTGTTATGCAAAATCTAGTGTATAAACTGCATATTAACAGACGCTCTATTGAATTTGAAGGTCATTGTAAATGTATGGCTAATGCCTTTTTGAAAGACTTGTTCTACATTTGTTGCTGCCAATTATGTCATTGCCAATTATGTCACCGCCAATTATGTCATCGCCAACTATGTCGTCGCCAACTTTGTTATTACCAACTGCGTCATTGCCAATTGTGTCACTATACAATGTCACTGCCAACTTTGTCACACAACTATGTAAATTGAGTTGTTTTTACGAGTTTCGGTCTTTTAATGCTACTTTTCTGGCAACACTGGCTTGTGATGCATGTTTATACAATTTAGAGTTATGTTTTTATACTTGTAAGTTGCTTTATTATATTTTGTCCTGATATTTTGTCAATCAGCATCATTGTTCAGCATGTAGAAAGTCATCAACCAGCATTATTTTCCATATATAAGATCTAAAAATATACATTAAAACCACCAAAAAGCATGAAGTTTCTGGCAGCACTGCTCCCCTGTACAAAAAATACCAAAACTTTTGTTTCTTTATTCTTACAGACCAGCATCTTATCTTTCAATCTTGGAAGCAAAACATTCCTAAATATGCCACTTTCAGACTTCTGACATTTTCAGCAACCACCTCTATTTCCCAAATTGACTTTTTCTCAAAACACCCCTATATGAAATAATGGAATCTTCCATTCACAATTAACTGTACTTGTATCAAGTGCATTTTTGGAAAGATTAAGGATGTATCTTTACCATGTTGAGCTGAGAGGTAGGTAAACTGTTTGGTCTTTATACAGTGAAGCTCACAACCTTCGGTCATTTTTACTTATGAAAAGAGCTAAATTAGGTGAAATATGGTAACTTTCTATTTTCACCTGTTGCCATGGAAACCAAAGTGTGGATGCAATAAATACGCTTTCTTTTTACACTTTGGATGAAGGCCTTCACATGTGCAAAGAATAAACAAAATCCATAAAAAAAATCTGCCACCACTTCTTTGATTTTTAGAGCAACTCAGTCTTAACACCTTATATTTTGAGCTCCTAAACATTTTTCCAACAAATTGAGGGGCAAAATTTAATACGATTTATTTTCCGTTTTTCTTGTCTTTAACAAAAACGATCTATTTCGTGGAAATTGTAAGAGCTCGTTACATTTTTTAATTTATAATGGTTCCGTGATGTAATTTTACATAATAAACGCTTTATAGTGCAAGAGAAATAAAGTAAAACCACAGGAGAAATATTCGGGAGTATTTTCCGAATATATTCCAAGTAGGGGTAAGAAATCCAGACAATGATTGACAGCTGACCTACAAAATGTATACATTGTATCAGCCAGTAGACTTTGGAATTTCAACAGGCTGGGAAATGTCACTTTGTGGCATATAATTTACACCCAATGAAAAGAAGAGATTGTTAGAAGGAAGAACAAGATTGGACGGGTTCTTTTATGGGATGGTTTATTTTTGAGGGGGGGGGGGGAGAACACACAGTCAATAACGAGACTGCCTCATATATGTAAAACTATTTCATTACATTGCCTTTGAGTGCAGTTCGCCGCGGCTGCTTGCTTACAAACAAAGTAGCTTAAAATGTGAAAAAAAAACATCTTTTCTTTTTAATCTTTTGACAGTTTTATTGGATATTGTACTGTTTAACATTGAATAAAACTGTTCTTTTAAGCAAAGTTTGGAATTAAACCTTAATACATCCCCAGTATGCCATCTGAGATGTAAAGTGGGCAACATTGGTGCACGTCTTCCTCTGGTGTGGACACCCTGTATAAAAATAAAAAATAAAAAAACCTCCCTCCCGACCCTAAACATTTGAAGTGGCCGGACGCTAAACAAGTATTTTTTTTTATGTGGCCTAACATATGGTACACCGACTTGCTCACACAGCTTGGCACAGTTTAACTTCAGATTGTCCAGACCAAAGACGCTGTTGCTATATCACGTGATTCGGGGCAAGCCTTACGCTAGCAACCCCCAGCTCTGGAATGGTCTGGTGTCTTTTTTGCCATTCTCACCCATTGCAAACAATGTATTGGTGCTGAGCGTCTCTTACCTAACTATGCAAAAGCTTGCCCCGAATCACGTGATATAGCAACAGTGTCTTTGGTCTGGAGAATTTAAAGTTAAACTGTGCCAAGCTGTGTGAACAAGTCAGTGTACCAGATATTATTTAAATTTAACTCAGGGTCACGCGCAAATGGCTTATTGTGACAACTTTTGACAACTCCATTCATTTTACCCATGTTTTTTTGTTTGTATTTTTAAGGCAAACAAGTGAATATCATCGTACGTCGCGATCAAGGTCCTGTCGGTAAGTGTGATTCTAGACCGTAAAGGCCGGTTCATACTTCACGCGAATGCAAAGCAAATTTCACGACGCAAACAATTGAAGTTTCATCATGACATTCGCATGAAGTATGAACCGGCTTCAAGTTCAAGCTAAGTTCAAAAAGTGCTCATCTATACTTTCTGTTTACACAGTCGCACGAGAAAATACTATTTTGTGGTATGGAATTATGGAATGTCCGTGTGTAAATTATGTGATTGCTAATGAGTGACCAGGCGACGAACAATGTTCTTTTTTCAAGTCTACACATTTGTAGTAAATTGACGTTCGCAACAACCAATAAGTTCCTCAACAAATACACATAACTATTTTGTTCCTAGCTATATTTTTAGATTTCCATAATATTGAGTCTATATCCAAAATTCGGGGAGTGGGGTCAAATATCGAGCCATAACAATGTTGTTTTCACAAATTGATTTGGTATTTGGGATAATGTGGACATTTATTTAGCAATCAGTAAGCCTCTATATTACTATACATGAATAGGTAAGAAAATGCCGGTGAAACAAAATGAAAACCACGCATTTTTATCACCCTCGGCTGAATAACGTGACCTTGACCTCTGATTATTAAAACAAAACTATAACAAAACTTTAAAAATCGATTCAGCACTCCAGAAAATCACAATTTGGACACCAAGATCAACAAAATATGCAGTAATAGGTACTTATAATTATGCGCCGTAGTAAATGGTTGCGTTTCTTATCAATAGCAAACCATTTATGGCAGAGTGCATGCAGCGTGCAGCAGGGATCAACTATCGAAAAAACAAACCAACAGACCACGCATGCGTAACATTGAATCGGAAATCGACAAAAGGGACTAGACCAGCAGCACCCAAACTTGATCACAACCGGAAGCATGACAAAGAAAACACATGTTGTTTGTTGGTTTTCTTTACTCGCACAAATGCTGTGAGCATGCGCATTCCTAATAATGAACGATATGGGGGCCAACTTCGAATTAGAATTGTATTGACACGGCAGCTCGCAGAAGCACGGGGGGAAGCTGTTTATGTGCGTAGAGGCATAAACTTATTTGTACAAGCCACGATACAGTCGAAATCGAAACGTACCAGTGTATCAATGTACCAAGCATGTCTGGAAATGTATACAATTGGGAAGGCGCATTCTTGGTGACCGACATCGCTCAGCGTGTGAGCGTGCGCTGGCTAGCCCGCTCGTGTATCACGTGACAATCGGGTGAATAACCGTAAGTTAACAATCGATCACTTGCTCCAAATAATTTTCGCTGGTCGGACGCTCTCCCAACCCGCCCACCCCATAGTAACCCTAATTTAGCCATATATTGAGCCAATCTGTGAAAAATGTTAAAAGAAGCTAATTTCAACTGATTTTGGTGGGTATGGGTATGGACAACTACCAAAAAAAAGGAAGGAGGGATGGGGGTTGGGGAACTTTTTTTATTAGAGGTCAAAGGTCATTGACCCCTTCCCAAATCTCTAAAAATTATATTTCAGCAACAAAATATGGTAATTAGATGATCTTGGTGTCAAAATGCACAGAATTACAATAGAAGATGAAATCAAATAATTATTGACCCTTAGGACCAAATCCTGACCTCCGAAAATGAGGTCAAAGGTCACAAAACAATTTTATTACTAAAATGTCATATAATTTATAACAGGAAAATTACCATTAAATAAAAATGAGCACAAACAAATCGAAGAGGCTAATTTTAACTTACGTGGCGGGTATTGGAGTTATTATTTATTCTAAGAGCAGAGGTCAAAGGTCATTGACCCTGGACTAAAACACTATAAATTGTATCTCGGCAACAACATATGGTAATTGTATGATCTTGGTGTCAAAATGCTCATAATTACACTGGAAGTAGAAAAATGTAAAGTGTGATATACATGTAGGATAACAAATTGACCGCCACATATGACCTCAAAGGTCAAAGGTCATTATTCGAAGCCCCATATTGAATCCACAAACCACCACCCCAGAGATATGAATGATGTCTTTGTTTAAGGAGTGATTACTCATAAAACCTAGTTAGCCTACATGTACTGTACCTTGACTATAGTTACCCCAGTGAAGTGAGATGTCCCAAAAGTTTCCTATTATTAAGGAGAGGAGTTTGGTGCACCTTGCAGAGAGTATACAGCAGAGAGATTCAGCACACCCTAAGTCGGTATTTGGCGGCTTAATTAAGGGCGAAGTGACTAGATACAAACGTATATGCACCCATTTAAAAGGGTTTGAGGAGAGGGTTTAATTCTTCAAAGACAAACTTAACAAGCGCGGATACACAAACGAAGACCTAGCCCTCCTTCCTCAAAGGGGCGAGACTTCCGCTGACTAAAAAAATGAAAATACCCCACTGGTGTTCGTCCTACCATACTACCCACGGAGTCACGCACCCAGCCCTCAAACGGGCCCTTCTCAAACACTGGCACTGGATTAGTGAAAACGAATACCTAAATACATGTAGGCTATTTTGATACCCAACCCTTGGCATACAAACGGCACAAAAACAAAAAATATGAACTTGTTCGATCTAGGACTAAAGCATCTCCACAATCCAACCAAGACGAAAACAACCTAAATGAGGAGAATGTGCAAATCCTATTGGAACTATTGGAAGAACAAAACAATGATCAAATAAATGGATCTCAAGACTAAAACAAAATAAATAAGTCAAGATGCCTTCCTTTCGATCAATACCTTCCAAAAGCCGGTATTTGTCCTTGCAATCTGTCATATAAACCGACACACAAATAAAAACAAGGAAAAAGAAAAGTAAACTAAAATAATGGTGACTGATGAAGTGCATTATATAGCACAACAAAATATGCCCTGCTCCCCTTCCAAAAAAGGAGAAAAAAAGGGGACGGCATATTATTACCGGTAATAATCAATCACTGAGTGAACTAAAAACAAAGGACCACTGTTGCAATACACAAACCAGTCAACGCGTCGCCCAAACTAGACTGGGTTTGAAACTCCCGCTTTTAGGGAATGTCTAACCCAACGATGTATTTTTCCGTCCACGAACTCCAACCACTGACTGTCATCTAGCAGAGATAATGTGACTAGAACTGCCCCCCCCCCCCCCCCCCCCCCGGCCCCAGATGCGTGTCTTACACACAAACAAAACAAAACAAAAAGTTAAGAATTACGCTCTGGCCAGTCAAACAACCACTCTCTGGCATACCGGGCATACCCACTAGATAACGTACAATTACAGATGATACTTGTCAGCAGAACCGCGTCTCAAGAAAATAACGAAAAACACGGAGGGGTTCTCTTGAAACTTGTACACGTAACCACCTAACCACCTCCCCTCCCCCCCCCCCCCCCCCCCTCCCCACCCTCCCACCCTCCCACCCTCCCACCGACTGCAATCTCGCAGAAAAAAATGTGGCCAGAACTGGCTTCCCAGAAGCGTATATCACTAAGAAAAAAATTATATTAAGAATTACGCTCCGGGCAATATAGTTTCGCAACCAGACTGCTGGCATACCAGCAAATCATAAATATACAGATTTATCTCTGCAGACCAGCAACAAACATAAAATCCCATGATACTTCACCCAGCAGAACTGTTGCAGCATCTCCAAAACAATAACGAAAACGATGAGAAATAGTTCTGACTTGTGACAACTTTCATAAACACCCTTCCCTTCCCATAGTAGAATGAGTTCTGATTCACTGCAGCTAACACTGGGATTGATCAAACAAATAAACTGAAGTTCCTTAAAGTATGCCTGCATAAACCGGTTTCCCTTTGCTATTTTCTTGCAAAAGCACTTTATCTTTAACTAAAAAATATAATAGGCCTAGTCTCACAGAAAAAGAAAACAATTCCACATAACCCAGCATTAGACGTCCTTCAATTTAATGTCCTTTCCATGTGACCGAGAATCGTTTTAATAAAAAAAAAAACGTAGGCTGAATGTATGATTACGCTCCTTCCCAACAAACACCAAACATAAATGCACATATACTTTACATACACAAACTATTTGACACTAATGAACTTCAACCGCCCCCTCCCCCCCCCCCCCCCCCCAAATGCTCATTTTGACCTTTAAAAAAAAACCTCGTATTTTGGTGGTGAAGAATCCATTTCATATTGTGTTTGTCTCCTAGTATAATTCTGTTCATCTAGGCCTATGAAAAACATACTGCTACTGAGATACAATTTATAGTGTTTTAGTGCAGGGTCAAAAAACCTTTGACCCTCAGAAAGGGAATTTTCCCCTCCTTCTTTGCTCTTGGAATAAATAATAACCCCCATACTCGCCACAATAAGTTGAAATTAGCCTCTTAGATTTGTTTGTGCTCATGGTAATTTTCCTGTTATTTTACTAATATGACATTTTAGTAATACGTCTAATTTTGAACTTTGACCTCCTTTCTAAGGGTCAGTAGTTATTCTATGTCATCTTATTTCATAAAACTGTGCATTTTGACACCAAGCTCATCTATATACCATATTGTGTTGCTATAAATATGACATTTTAGTAATAAAATAGTTTTGTGACCTTTGACCTCATTTTCGGAGGTCAGAATTTGGTCCCAAGGGTAAATAATTATTTGATGTCATCTTCTATTGTAATTCTGTGCATTTTGACACCAAGATCATCTATATACCATATTTTGTTGCTGAAATATACTTTTTAGAGATTTGGGCAGGGGTCAATGACCTTTGACCTCTAATAAAAAAAGTTTCCCAACCCCTAACCCTCCTTCCTTTTTTTTGGTAGTTGTCCATACCCATACCTACCCAAATCAGTTGAAATTAGCTTCTTTTAAATTTTTTCACAGATGAACCTTAAGTTAGGGATACTACCAAGGGATATCCCACAATAACAAAGCGCCCGTTAAAGATTTAAAAAAAAAAAAAAAAAAAGGAGCAAAAAAGAGGGGTTATACCAAATAAATTATTTCACATAGTTTTTACTCTATGGTAATTTGTAGGTGTATGGAATGGTTGGTATGAGATTAGTACAAAAACACAATCAACTGGTTTCTATAATTAATTGGACATATTGGTTAGTTGAGTTGGGATTGACACATATAACTCCCCTAATGGGGTTATAGTCTGATGATTTGGCTGGTTGGTTTGGGATGTTATTGGTTGGTTGGTTTGGGCTTGATATGGTTGGTTGGTTTGGACTTGATATACTGGGACATATGGAGGGACAAATTTTGTTTATTCGTTTTAGGCTTGACAAATGATTCCCCCCAATGGGTCCTAGTTTGATTATTGGTTGGTTGGTTTGGGCTTGTTATTGGTTGGTTGGTTTGGGCTTGATATGGTTGGTTGGTTTGGGCTTGATACACTGGGACCGATGGGGGAAAGAATTTTGTTGGCTTGTTCTAGGCTTGACAAATGATTTCACCTAATGGGTCCTAGTTTGATGATTTGGTTGGCTGGTTTGGGCTTGTTATTGGTTGGTTGGTTTGGGCTTGATATGGTTGGTTGGTTTGGGCTTGATACACTGGGACCTATGGGGGGGGGGGGATTTTGTTGGTTTGTTCTAGGCTTGACAAATGATTCCCCCCAATGGGTCCTAGTTTGATTATTGGTTGGTTGGTTTGGGCTTGTTATTGGTTGGTTGGTTTGGGCTTGATATGGTTGGTTGGTTTGGGCTTGATACACTGGGACCTATGGGGGGAGGAATTTTGTTGGTTTGTTCTAGGCTTGACAAATGATTCCACCTAATGGGTCCTAGTTTGATGATTGGTTGGTTGGTTTGGGCTTGATATTGGTTGGTTGGTTTGGGCTTGAAATAGACGGTGTGCCCTCTGACGTCACGCGTTTGTGTCTGTGTTCGGGTGTGCCCGGCTGTGGTGCGCGCGCGTCGTGTTTTGCGTGAAGTTTGCTTGAGGGGCGACGTCGCTGGTCAGATCGCCTTTGATTAGGTGACCTCTGGTGTCGTCACTTGACTGGATTGTGTGAGGCGTGGTGCGTGCGCGTGTTGCCGGGCGCATTTGGGTACGGATGTGAACGGGGGGCACATGGTCTATACACTTTTAATATTATGCCAATTGCACTGATCTACGGAGTTGTAACTTGGTTGCCACTGTAAGGTGGAGCCGGATGGGAATTTCCCCTTTTATTTTTCCTCCTAAAAGGTTTTTGCGGGTTTTCGCCCATCTCGTAAATCGGAATTGGTTTTAGTGTTTTGGAATCTTGTAAATATCCTTGTACATCTGTAAATATTTTGTAACTTTCTGTGAATGTTGTTGTATTTTTGTGTACTGTTAATTTATTTAATGATGTGTGCATGACCCCAATGAAAACCAGTTTTTAATTGTTTGGGCACACCCTGGGTAAAGAAATGACACAGTCCCCCATTTTGGGTCCTGGTTTGATGATTACTGGTTGGTTGGTTTAAGCTTTGACATCCCTGCCTTTGGGGCTAGTGAGGAAAGATGAATAATAGTACTATTAACACTTAATTTGTCTCTATACCAGGACAATTAAAGTTTATTCATCGACTTTATGACCATCTCAAGGCAACTGGTGTTGTCTGGTGGGGTTGTTTTTTCCCTCTGTGCCCGGGCTTGGCCAGGTGGTCACGAAAGGTGACCAGTTACCGTGGCCAGGCCTTGACATGGGGGGTCCCGGGACGGGCCTCGAGACCCCAGGGACCACGGGGATCTCGGCGGAGTAACCATCCGCCGACTGGGCAGCTGACCCAACCTCGCTCAGTCCCGGGAATACCCATGGTAGTTAATCGGAAATCTGTTGTTGGCATGCGTTTATAAGCCCCTTCTGGGGGAATACCTGTTAATAGAGTACCGAAGTCAATACGTCATCTTTTGGCTGTCAAAGTTACTCAACCGTTTCCATGTGCTTTCGCAATGGACGTTTCAGCCGACTAGAATGACAACTGACGTCACACTTCGGTACTCTGCATGTAGTATTGCCTTTCCACTGTTTGAAGTGGGCAAGTTTGAAGTTTACTGATTGCTTAACAAGAACTAAAACCAGTGATTTTGTGGATGTAAGTTGCTAATGATATTATGTGATACAATTATAGTGAACGAATAATTGAGACGTCCGACTTGAACAATAAAAGTGTGGAGGCAAGGTCAATGAACTTTTGGATCGTGAGTCTTTGTACAAATCGTGTATAATAATGTTTTGTCGGTATGAGTACGATGTTAGCGCCACACAAATTCGTCTCCATGGTGCGACTAAGGCCGTTTCCACTTTAACCTCATCTCGCATGCGCACGGGTACACTGTCAAACAAAATTACACAGGTTATGTAAAAAATACCATGTTTTATATGTACTATACGAACTCGCTTGCTATTATGTAAAATACACAACCCTTGTTTGGTAAAAGATTTCATGACAGTTGTGTAAAACGTTACCTGGTACTTAGGTAATTATATTTACACCTTAATTACGTAAACTAGAAACACATTAAGTGTACACAACTTTTGTTAAATAATACTTCAGTCCATTTATTTCATATATTTTCATGTTCATTTATGTCTCCCCCAACTGATTTATCTTGCTGACTCCTTAATTTCAAATAAGCGGGATCTTGGCTCCTCGACTCCAGGGTTTCCGTAACGTATGAAATGTTACGTTGCCTTGAATGCAGCAACCTACATGTATAATGTCTGAAGTCCCGCACAGTAAGGAGCCTACAGGATCTTGTTCTTACGCCAGCTCAATATAGCCGCGGAGAGCCTAGCCATGCGAGTCTGTCTCCGTGGTTTAACATTAGTAAACTCTGTGTTCGTAGACTTTCAGTTTCTCTGCTGCTACTGGCTGGAGGTGGTTCACTCCAGGGGTTTATTTTCTTCGTCCAGGAAGACAACATCGTCTGCAAAAAAATCGGAATCCAAATGTTCAAATCGGAAAAGTTTAATATTGGCCTACAGGTTGTGTATACAACCAAATATCAACGTACATGTACATGTACAAGTATATGCACTTATTTGTACTACGCACATCTAGTCGTGTGCACACATTATGCCTGACATAATGCAATCATAATGAGTTAATGTTGTGACCATCACTACAAAAATAGCAATATCCTGTAGTATCTTGTGGTCCAGGCATTTCTCGGTATTGGATACAGTATAACAATCACAATTGGTTTACAAAAAACGTTACCTTCAAAGACTGCAAGTTGTGGCATGCCCCATTGTTCTAACAAACGTCTGGTGTTTATGTTGTCCATCTTGCTTCTCTGCGCTGTGCGCGTGTTCAGGGGCGGATCCAGGAATTTCGGTTAGAGGGGGCGCCAAAAATTGTCAACATAATATATTGGGAGAAGATATGGGAGCGCAGGAGGCGCGAAGCCCCAACGCCGAGATCTTCTCAATCTTCTCAAATTTTTTTTAGGGGGGGCGCGCGCCGGGTGCGCCCCCCCCCCCCCCCCCCCCTGGATCCGCGCATGGTGTTGGCCTACTTGTTTACCTAACTTTAGTAAAGGTTTACCTCATTAAGTACGTTTTTACATAAGTTATGTCAATTGGCTTCTTTACTTATTCAACATGTATTAAACAAAATACGTATCTGCGAGGTACTTATTTTCCGGCGAGTTTTACCGAAATTATAATTGTTTTTACATAATTATTTGTACCTAATATTTTGTTACTAGTCTTTTTAAGAGTGTACGTCACAAACCAACCAATGATTTCTGCATTTTTGTGAAGGCAGTGCTGCCAAGTGAATGACATTTTCCACAAGTCGGATGTGCAATTTTACTGCAAGCGTTTTCCTCCATTTTTCAACTCAATGTATAGGTCTTTCCTTGCGGGCGGTAAGAAACGACGAAACCCAGTTCATAATCCAAGATGGCGACAACCCTGACACATATTGCGACTCGGCGCCTCCAACCGTCGCGTCAGACCTCGACGGTTCTTGCTCAGCGGATCAGCAAAAATATCCTTTCATTTGCCAGATGTAAGCAAATTTGTTTAGCGAGGAGGCACACTAAAAATGAATCCTGACCAAAGCAAATATTAAACCAATAATGATGAAATAGTCCCAATACAAAATTGTAGTTGTGTTTAACTTAATACATGAGTTAAACAAAGATATATTCATATTCTATTTGAGAAAAAAAAGGAATTCTACTTAATTTATTAAGTTTTATCAACATGAAAATGTGTTACGACAACGGCATTACTAAACGAGTCAGTAGTACATGAACTATATTTGGTTACGATTTTATCAAATCAGCTATGTATGCATTTGCACTAAATAACTTTTAGGACAAAATATAACATATGACATAGCTATATACGCACATAATTATTACAAATGTGCGACGTCACCATGACCTTGCGCCGTCAATTCAATTTCAAAACGTCTCGTTTTTAACAAAAAGTTGCCAACGGAGCTAACTCTAGGATTGATCAAACAAACACAAACAATAAACTGATATTCCTTGAGTATGCCTGCATTAACCGGTTTCGCTTTGCTATTTTCTTGCAAAAGCACTTCATCTTTAACAAACAAAAAACACCAATAGGCTCACAGAAAAAATAAAACAAAATATCAACCTAGCCCAGCGTTACACGTCCTTCAATTTAATGTCCTTCCCATGTGACCGATAATCGTTCTAATAAAAAAAACGTAAGCTGCATGTATGATTACGCCCCTTCCCAATAAACACATGGAACAGAAAATATGCTCAGCTTCCCGTCCCAAACAAAAGAAGAGGGGACAGCATATTATCACCGGTAATAATCAATCACTGAGAACTAAAAACAAAGGGCCACTGTTGCAATACACAAACCAGTTATCGCGTCGCCAAAACCAGAGACGGGGCTTGAAACTCCCGCTCTCAGAGAATGTCCAACCCAATTGGCCCGCAGACGTTTGCTGTATTTGCCCGTCCAAGAACTCCAACCACTGACTGTCATCAAACTGACACCCAGATGCGTGTATCACAAAAACAGGGGAAAAAAAGAGTTAAGAATTACGCTCTGGAGGGGCCAGCCAAACAACCACTTTCTGGCATACCCACTAGGTAACGTACAATTACAGATTTATCTCTGTAGACCAGTTACAAATACATTCCCTATGATACTTGTCAGAAGAACCTATTCCCCGTCTAAAAAAAACCAACAAAAAACGAAGGGGTTATCTTTAAACTTGTACACGTAAACCTCCTACCCTCCCCCAATTTCTACTGACTGTCATCTAGCATAGAGATATCGTGGCTAAAACTGACCTCCCAGAAGCGTATCTCACTTAGAAGATAAAAACTTAAATTATGAATTACGCCCTGGGCAGTATAGTTACGCAACCACACTGCTGGCGTACCAGCAAATGATAAATATACAGATTTATCTCTGCAGACATAAAATTCTATGATACTTCACGCAGCAGAACTGTTTCAGCATCTCCAAAAAAGTAACGAAAACGATGAGAAAAAACACAAACAATAAACTGATATTCCTTGAGTATTCCTGCATAAAGCGGTTTCTCCTTGCTATTTGTTTGCAAAAGCACTTTATCTTTAACAAACAAAACACCAATAGTCTCACTGGAAAAAGAAAACCAAAAATCCAGCTAGCCCAGCGTTACACGTCCTTTAATTTAATGTCCTTCCCATGTGACCGAGAATCGTTCTAATAATTAAAAAACAAATTGTCTCACAGGAAAAAAACCACCAAAACATAACGCAGCGTTACACGTCCTTCAATTTAATGTCCTTTATGCGATCGATAATCGTTCTAATAATTAACAAAAACGTAAGCTGCATGTATGATTACGCCCCTTTCCAAAAAAAACCAAAAAAAACAATAGTCTCACAGAAAACTAAAAATAATCTACATAAGTAACCCAGCGTTTCACGTCCTTCGATTTAATGTCTTTCCCATTTGACCGATAATCGTTCTAATAATTAAAAAAACAGGAAGCTGAATGTATGCTTACGCCCCTTTAAAAAAAAAACACAACTAAAAAAACCCAAAAGTCTCACAGAAAAAAGAAAAACAATACACATAACCTAGTCTTGGTACAAGACGTCCCTGCTATCACTCCACCAACCGCTATCACCCACGAACCGCTATCACGGGAACGTCTTGAGAATCTTGTGGTGAAAGAGGGCGTGGTCTTACTGAACAAGAAATGCATAATTCAACAAACGGCAATAAAATATTAGCGCACGCGCACTAACAGCAATAAGTGCATTGGTAATAAGCTGTACAGAATGGTACCGTTCCGCTGAAGTCTACGCATACAACGTGAACTAAATCATGCAGACGTGCAGGTACTAGACTCATGACTTGAATGATTAATCGCATCGGTTATACAAGCTACGTCATAATGTATGCGTACGCACACTGAATTCTGCTCGGAATTTCCCGAGCAAAATTCACAAGATTCCCAAGACGTTCCTGTGATAGCGGTTGGTGGAGTGATAGCGCCCTCTATTAGCGGAAATTTGTGGAAATACAAAACAGGGACGTCTTGCACCAAGACTACACATAACCCAGCGTTTCACGTCCTTCAATTTAATGTCCTTCCCATGCGATCTATAATCGTTCTAATATATTTTTTTTAAAGTAAGCTGCATGTATGATTACGCCCCTTCCCAATAAACCCATGGAATAGCACAGAAAATAATGCTCTACTTCCCGTCCAAAAAATAAATAAAAAATACGCGACCGGCGTCTCTCACTGTTATTCCCTAATCAAAATAGTGGGTGGAATTAACTTATAAATATGTATAAATTAGAATAATCGTGGTACAGATATACACAAAATCGTGATATCCTTAGGGAAAAACGAGAATCGGGAGTATTTACTTGAATTGGTTGATTTATTTACCTTGTTAGCAAAGTGTCATTTACGTGTATGGTATAGTAGTTAGGCTTATCATAGCATTTGTACATTTTACTGAAACTAAAGTGGAATAAGGTAAGATACACCGTTTGCAGATATCGATAACAAAAATTACTACCAAATTATTAAGAAATGTCTTGCTTATTGGAAATTAAATATTGATTGTAGGCATCCAGCAAAATGATTGCGCTAGATATTAAGTAATTCGTCACCGACACCACAAAGTAACACTCGACCATACTTCCATGTGTTTCTTTAATGCATTAAATATATTAGTAAGACAAACTATTATATTTTAAATTCTACAATTTAAAAAGTTAATTATTATGGTAATTAGGTTAATGAGTGTAAGTAAAATAACGCGGTTTGGTGGATTGTTCGTTTTCACGAAGTAACACTCTATAGAGTGTTACTTAGTGAAAACGATTCTGAGCACTTTGCATGTCTGTGTAGTTCCACGAAGTAACTCTCTACTCTCGTCCCCAGGGGTACACGCACATGTACACTCACACGGACATTTTACAGTGTACATGAATTGTGCGCGCGCTCAATCAGTGCATTACGGCGCTCTACGGTCATTATTGAAAACGACGTTGCATTCAAAGATTTCGTTTTCACGAAGTAGCACTGATGCTTGTATGCGCGCACTGTACGGATTTCCTGCAGATTTCGTTTCCACGTACATGCACATGTATGTACATGTACATGTATGTGTGCGCACTGTACGGTTTTCCTGCAGTTTTCGTTTTCACGAAGAAGCACTGATAATATCTGTGTGTACGCGCACTGTACGGATTTTCTGCAGATTTCGTTTTCACGAAGTAACACTCTTCTTAAATCTTCAATTAATTCGTAATTAATTAACCCATGGAAACATAAGTAACACATTCACGACGTTTTAATGTAGTACATTATATAAATCCCAAACAGGTTTTCAATTCACATTTTATTTGCGGGATAATAACATTCAAACGCGTTTATCTTCAAATCAAAACTATTCGCTGTGTGTACATGAGTGCTACTTCGTGGTGTCGGTGACGAATTGTTCCGACAAAAATAATAAAAAAAAAATACAATCGCCGGACGGCAATCGCAAAAAAATTGCATGATTTTAAAACTTCGGACAGGTCCGTTAAAGAGAATTTACTATAAAAAAACACCCCCCCCCCCAAATCCACTTATTCTGCATGAGAATTCAAGCAATTACCAATGGTGTATCCTACCTTTAAATCCATTAAAGTCTTAATTGCTTTACCATTAGAGTTTGTAAAATGTTACCTAATTATTTTTACCAACAAATTTAATAACTTTAATTTTACAAAAACCCTTACTTCTAATACCTGTTGTGTAAAGTTGTATTAAACCTATTAGCAGGTTTGTATAGCACATTGCAATTATGTAAATTAATTTGTACACAGCCTGTGTATTTGTTCTGTGTGTGTAGGCTCATTACATGTAGGAATACCACTTAATTCGCGACATTAGTTGGTTGTATAAACTGGGAATGTCTTAACCCTAACCATCCTAAATCCTCCAAAATCCTCTTTACAAATTGCAGGGTTTTGCAGAATTGATATCAATTGGAAGTTGATGCATCGAAATTTGCTGGATTGAGGGCGTTTGGTTTTTTGACACTGGAGGATAATGCAGGATCCAGGTCATAAGACCTAAACTAAAGCCGGGTAATTTGTCCGGATTGAGGTTACTTGGGTACTTATCAAAATGAGGATTTTGGAGGATTGAGGTTATTTGTTACTTTGTACTTTCATACTGCTCATGCTCTATGCACATTCTCCATAGAACTTCAGTCAAAGTGTAAGTTATGTGTAAGGTAAGGTAATCAGTTGTACCTCTTCACAGATGTGTAATCAATTGTAAAGAAAATGTGGAATAAATTAGGAGCAGTATTTGAAAAAATAAGGTTTTTTTTCCAGTTTTTCTACTTTACTTGAAAATGTCACCACACCAGGAGCCATTATTTTACAGGATGCTTCAGACTGCCACTTGTTAACAGTCCAGTGAAGTATTTTGTGATTATTTGGTCTTTGTTTATGTTTGCAAATGTTGTAAATTCATCTGAGCTGGTTCTTCGCAGATCGCCAAGTTTATTGTTGGAGTGAGTTTAATTTAAAGGAAAATAAGGATCTAAACAAATGTATTTCACTCAGTGTGGTGTAGATACGCCCATTGAGTGTCCTCGGCAATTGTTTTATATTTTTTAATATGAAATAGACTGGTTTGATTTTGAGAAAATATGACTGCATGAGGCATTTTTGAGGAAAAGCAAACAAATAGGTGATTCTGAACGGTAATTTTGTGCTGAATCTGAATATCCTGTTTGTGTTTCTCAAAATTGCCTAATTAGGTCAGTAATTAAGGTCAAAGGTCAGTAAGTGCAAATTTCATTTTTTCACAAGAAATGGTTTATTTTCCCTTTTGTATGCAATGGTGTAAATAATTTTTCAATTTCTCTTATAATAAATCACGCACAGCATATCAAAATATATAAAATAATATAAATTGTTAAAGAATTATTCACTTCTTTTGCAAATATCTCCGTAACCATTGGACTTTGGACTTTGGACCTAAATGCACTTTTGATCAGTGTTATATGGCTGATTTACATTGTTTTTGGTATTGAAGGACAGGAATATGATATTTGGTTTCATACATTATTATAATTAGGACGGTAATTAGAGCCAAGGGTCAATTAGTGCAGAATACCCAATTTTAAGGGAATTTCTTTTATGTCCATTTTTGGTTTGGAGAGAGGGATGGCACTATCCCATTCAGTGACACTTTTACTCTGTGACCTGTGTGGCTTAAAAAAATGAATTTTAAGCATGACTTAGGCCTAGTCTTTGCCGGTTATGTCCGATTGAAATGTAGGTGGGCGGACATAAGAGATTGAGTGACTATGATAGGTGGAATAATCAAACACTCTAAAAAAAGATTGGTTGAAAATAACCAATATATTTGTCGATTTCAACCAATCCAGTTGGTAGATATGTGGATAACCAAAATATTGGTTAAAATAACCAATCTGATATTGGTTACCTATTTAACCAATCCATATTGGTTATAACACTAACCAATGCAATGTTGGTTAATTTAACCAATCCACAATGGTAGGACTCCAACCAATTTGTATTGGTTACCACGTAACCAATCCATATTGGTTATAGCACTAACCAATACATAATGGTAGGGCTGCAACCAATTCATATTGGTTAACACTTAACCAATTGCATTGCTTATAACAAATGCCAAAATAAGATATTGGTTATTTCAACCAATTTATAATGGTTAGGCTACAACCAATATGTATTGGTTCCTACGTGGACAAATTACGTAATGAAATAATACCAATGGAATTAATTTATTACACATTGCAATTACGCATAATGATTCAATAATAACCTAGATATTACCTACATAACACTTACCACAAACTTAGCTATTGCCGTTGTTAGTTTTATAGTTCGCTTTTTTTGTCCACGACTAAGTCACAGCTAGTTTTTTATGAACAATGTCAAAATTTGAATACGAATAAAAAAATTAATGTGAATTGTTCACTATGTTTGCACAAAAATCTATATTCAATCATGGAATCGTTTGAATAATTACATATTATGGTAAAACAAATGCATTTTGGTATAAATACTACAATTTAACATCAACTATTGTCAAAACAAATTTTCTCACTTCTGATTGGTCAGTTTCTGTAGGTACATTTCCTACAAGCTCAACCAAATATGACTGGTTGAAGGACAACCAATCTATTGGCAATAGATTGGTTAATACAGGCTCAACCAATATGACTAGTTAAAGGACAACCAATATATTGGTTATGATTAACCAATAGATTGGTTGATACCTTAGTTGCAAGCTCAACCAATATAACTGGTTGAAGGACAACCAATATATTGGTTATAAATTACCAATAGATTGGTTGATACCTTCAAATAATATGACTGGTTGACGGACAACCAATATATTGGTTATAAATGACCAATAGATTGGTTGATACCTTCAACCAATATGACTGTTTGACGGACATCCAACGCATTGGTTACGCTTTAACAAACATATTGGTTAAAAACAACCAATATTAGGTCAACCAATTAGATTGGTTGGTCTTTTAACCAAACTGTTTTTAGAGTGAATGTCATTGGTGGTGCGAGCATGCAGAGGATTATGTTCGCAAATCCTCTTGCTAGCAATATAACATACTTTCGTACCTTGCTGTTTGGGCACTCTCCAGTTGCAAATAGGTGATTCAAAAAAAAATCGAGGCTGACTCGTGGACAAGTTGTGGCTGGGATTGGGTATAGTCCAATCATGTAAGTTTGGTTTGAGCCATATGGTTTTTTTAGTCGGTTTCAAATTGTTCGTCCAGTAGGGAGAGCAATATGTTGAGGGTTTTGTCTGGTTCAATTTGTTGTTCGAAAAAGCCAGAGTATGTTGGGAGTGGTTCGAGCTTATGATTTTGCTGTGGTAGTTTAGCTCTTATTAGTTTCTCCCGAATGTTTTGGGCTTTTTTGAAGGCAATGAATGGAGGTTTCGGAAATAGTTCCGAAAGTATTTGATTGCCTTGGATTAAGTTCCAGTGTTTGTTTAAGTTCCATTATTGTTTAATTTTCTGGAGAAAGAACTTATTTCCGAATTGGAAACAGTTGCGGCCAAGAGTGAGTTTTAGAAGTTTTTGGGTGTAAAGTCGAGGGTGGTTTTGTGATCGGTTGGTTATGGTTTGTGTTTTCGGGGGCATTGCAAACGCATTTGATTGCTTCCGTCTACCGGACATTTGTGTACATAGAAACAAAATCGATACTTGTAATTAAGACATCTTGTGGAAATTGTCTTTCTTCCAGTTTGCGCAAAATGTCTGCTGTGTCGCGGACATATGTGGGCTGTGCGGTTATTATGGTAAGAAGAAAATAGTCTATGTATTCTGAAATGTTGGCCGTAGGGCTGGTACATCCACTTATAATTGGTTGTCCAACAAAATGTTCTCCCGGTGGCAGAGTTTTGTGTATTTTGGGGAGAAAATACATGGTTGGACATGTTTGACAGTTTTGTGGAAGTAGGTCGAGTATAGTTGTCGATGTGTTTGTTGTTTCTCTTTCAATTAGTGTGTTGTGAACCATCATAATAGTTTGTGGGGTAATGTCTTGGTCCAGTTGGGTATAATGATGGGACTCAAGGTGGTGGTAACCCACTTGTATATAGTCTGAGTGGTTCATAATGCAGATGCCTCTGCCTTTGTCATATGGTTTGACTACGATGTCAGGATTGTTTTTAAGTTTGTTTATGGCCGATAGTTCTTGTGCATGTGGTCATGTTTTCTTCCGATTCCTTAGCCTGATGTGGGCCAGTTCGAATCTTTTGGCTTCCAAATATTCTTCTAGTGTTGCACTAGGGGATGATTTTGGTTGCCAGTTTGATGGTGGTTTGAAAGGATGGTTTTTGGAGCGTTTGTTACGCATTAAGAATGCAATTCTTAGTCTTCGATTGAAGGTATTTATGTCACTTACAAGTAAAATGCGGTTTGGTTTAGCAGGAGTGGGTACGAAGTTTAAACCTTTTCCTAAAGCAATTATTACAGTTTGCGATAGTGTTGCTTTGGATAGGTTCGTTATGAAAGATTGACTTTGTTCTGCTAGTGAGCGCAAATGATTGGAGTTGGCTCGTTTGGTTTTCGATTTGCATTTGTTAGAGAAATGGTTAGATTTTGATTGACTTAGGGATCTCTTGGCTTCTTTGTTGAGTTTTCTTCTTGCCATGGTAGTTGAAAGATTTGTAGTTTGAATATAACGGATAAGGTATAGGGTGGGTTATATTCAAGTTTATTTATTATAATTATTATATTATAGTGGCAAGATGACGGATTTATCTCTTTTGAGAAGGTGTGGTGGTCCTGAAAAGGACCGTTTGGTTTTGTGGTTAGAGAGCGACTAGCGTTGTCGGTTTTCTTTTATGCCTATTGTTGGTTGATAGGGTCTTGTGAAGAAGCTCAGGAGTTGTTTAGCAGTGGGATGATCTTGACCCTGGAAGTCTTGAGCAAGCTTTTTTTGGGCTGAGCGCCTGGCGTTGGTCAGCTGGGCCGCAGTGATGGGTATAGTTGATAGTATTTTTCCAGTGTAATTCTTGTGAAGAGCAGCGATGTTCTTTTCTTGAGATTGCTTCAGCGATTATGGAATGACCCCTGGAATTTTAGAGATCGGTGTGGACGTGGTGGCCGTATGTTTACCTCGACATAGGGTGGTGGTGTGCTAGTCTCGATTGACCGGGAAAGGAGTCGTATTTGGCGGGTGATGTGTTCCTTGACAGATGTCAAAATGTTGACGTTGACTGCAAGGAGTTTCACCAGTTTGAAGTTTTCCTCGGATAATTTGTGTGAGACCGTGGTTGGTGTGGTTCTTGATGTGGACGGGCCAGAGTCTAGTTCACAGGATAGAAGAAGTGACTCCTCGTCGCTTGGAATGCTTGTTGGGACCGTTGACCGCACGGGATGCTGGATGAAATAGAGCTAGATGAAGATGGTGGAGGCTGGCTGGACTTGCTCTTCTTTTGTGAGTTGGACTTGCTAAACTTGATGCAACTGTGCAACCGGTTTATTAATCTGTTGGTGCGCCCACTATTTGATAGGAACTTCACAGAAGTTGCAGATACAACCAAATTTGTAGGGGGGGGGGAGGGTCATAAATCTACCTGTTACATGTTCATTATGTATGCCTATCCATGTCCACATAGGCCTACTATCATTATACAGTATACTATTGGGCTTTGTTTTGTATTACTAGTGCATTTATTACTACATTTTCATTGCCGGTCTCGGCACCGAGACCTGAGACCAGACATCCGAGACCAAGACCGAGTCATTAAGATTCGAAACCAAGACCGGCTAGCCGAGACCAAGACCAGGCCCCGAGACCGGTCTCGAGGCCGAGACCGGTCTCGAGTACTACATCACTGCTTCAGACAGTGGGTAGGGATTCCCACCCTGTATATTTAACAAAAGCATGTGAGGTATTGTATATAGGGGCCTACTACAGCACCAGCATTTTGTAGGGATGCACAAAAATGAAATTTACTAATAATTGGTATTCTGCACTAATTGACCTTTGGCTCTAATTACCCTCCTAATTATAATAATTTATGAAACCAAATACCATATTCCTGTCCCTCGGTACCCCAAAAAATGTAAATCAGCCAGAGAACACCGATCAAACGTGCATAGGTTTGAAAAACAGCCTGTAGAATCTCATCCCGTGGTGAAAAAGAGAAAGTCCAATGGTTAAGGAGATATTGTCAAAAGAAGTGAATAATTCTTTAACAATTTCCATTCATTTCGATATTTTGACATGCTGTGTATGATTTATTAAAAAAGGAATTGCAAAATTATCAACATCATAGTATTTAGGAGGTAAAATAAACCATTTCTTGTGAAAAACTGAAATTTGCACTTAATGACCTTTGACCTTAATTACTGACCTAATTAGGCAATTTTGAGAAACACAAACAAGATATTCATATTCAGCACAAAATTATCTTTCAGAATCACCTATTTGTTTGCTTTTCCTCAAAAATGCCTCATGCAACTTAAATAGGCACATTTCTGGATTTTTTGCCTAGACTAAAAGGACTTGGTAAGCAAATAACCAAAATAGAACTATTTTTTTTTATAACACCTCACTCACAGATTCTGTGTCTTGATTGGCCGAGGGCGCGTCACGTGTCACTTGCTATTTTTACAATTTTTTACTTGCGCTCCAAAAAAGACTATACCACGCAGCCTCGTTCTGAAAAAGTACTATGCGCATAGCAACACACGTACTATGCGCATAGCAACGAAAGCGTGACTGAAACCCAGACGTGTGTTTCGGTGCATTGCGTAAACATTGATCTATCACCCTCGCACCCGTTCATCAAGGCAACAAAGTACACGTATGGTCGAGAAAAAGGGAACGAAGATACAAATAGTCGGGTGCCCTTTCAAAACGCAAATTTAACGTACGTTTCTTTCGTAAACAACGCACTGCTTGCACGTAGGTTAACACTGAATTCGGAGATTTTTTTGTCATTACTATACTTTCAGGAAGCTTAAATTGTGCAGATTCTGTGAGTGAGGTGTTATAAAACAAATATTGACTGCTTTATTTCGCGGTATAGTAAAACTAGCCTCCCTCGGTGATCCATGGAGCATTCTATTTTCCCTCGGCTTCGCCTCGGGAAAATAGAATGCTCCATGGATCACCTCGGGAGGCTAGTTTTACTATACCACTCAAAGCAGTCAATATTTGTATACTATGGCCTGTTGCCATGGTGCCAGTTTTGGGGCCGCTAAAACTGTTTTGTTGCTTATTTTAAAAAAATGACCCAGCCAAAAAGCAAAATTATATCACCAAATCAACTATATCATTACAAAGATTTATCATTGCCCTTACCTGAGAACAAAAACATGTTTTAAATGTCACCTTTATGCTATTTATAGAACATACGTTAAAGCATGTTTTTTGAACTTGTAAATATGTAATTTTTACCCTATTTTTGTCCATCAAAAAGAATTCCCAGTTAATCGGACACGACGGATTACATAGACATACGTTTTTTTTTGTCGTTTTTATTCAATGTAAGATACACGTTCTGTGCGTCACATAAATTACACACAGCACCAATGCGCATCATATGGTTTCTTACACGTCCGCAGAAGGTGAACATTTTACGGCCGGAATTACAACTAGCGCTAAACAGCTCGAATTTTGAGGGTCACTTTTGTGACCCCGAAACTCGTTCTACACTGCACAATAATATGTGGACAGTAATAATGTGGACGGCCGTCACAGTATTTTCCGTTTATGCCGCTACAAAAGCTGTACAGTAAAAATGAGGAAATTAAAATGGTAGCGAGGTAAAAGATACGCCTATTATACGGGAAATCAACCCCACTTTGAAAATGTTTAATTTCCCATACTTTCATTGAACAGATGCCTACGCGTAGTCTATAGAGAACAAGACGTTGAGTCCATTTAGAGGGAGGGGTGTTTTAACGTCTCGGGATAGTGGTCAGATCCACTTTCACACAGTTTGCAAGGGGGGTGGGGCGAGGCATCATTTACGATACATCATTGCTACCGTGTTTTACAACCACCCCCATATTTTGCGACAATGGAATCTACCAATGTATGATTCCTACTTATTGGCGTCGAGCCAACATGAACCCTCATATTTTTCAGAATCTAGCACCACTGCGGTTCATATTTAATGGTTCCTATCTATATTGGTATCAAATCGCATCAAACCGAAATTACTGTGAAGGCCGGCGTTTAATGATCTATGATTTTAGGCCTATAAGTGAGCCCAGTTAACACCCTTGCGATCTCACGATGGCTGTTTGGCTAATTTTGGCGGTCGCGCTTACCGCGGATTTGGTTGATTCTACTCAAGCAGCTTGTTCGCCGTGTAATTTCCAATGGACGGAGAACAGAAACAAGTGCTACAGGTATTACGCAGATCATTTGTCGTACACGGAAGAACAGGCGTTCTGCCAGCGTCTCCACTATCACGGTCGGAGCGGCTCCCTTGCAACGGCAACAGACGCCGAAGACATCTTATTCATTTCGAAGTTCGCAGACAACATCTTCAATAACGTGAACGGAGTTGATGTACCATCCTTCATTTGGCTAAATACACCTGCTGTGAACATTAACACGAGTAAGTTAGTACATTTCGTTTTATCAAAAAATACCTAAGACAGTTTATCGTACCCATTCCTTTTGATCGAGAGCCCGTCATGTGGGCAGTTTAAAACGGTCGATGAAGTACAGATAAACGCCAGTTTTATACATTTTTTTCAATGTCACATAAAATTTGGCGCCCGTGAAATCTGGTGGCGTTACTCCCTTTTTATTGGTTGAAACCTCATAAACATGCGCAATACCACAAACGAGTCCGTATTCCATCAGCCTCGACTCCACGGGCGCGTGCGCGTTCATTTACTAACCCCTGGCCGTGAGGAATGCGTAAACGACGCTGACTGGCTATTTAGTACAGTGCGTACTATACTACTGCCTGCGTATTTCTTAAACTGCACGCCCTGAATGTAATGCGCGCGCGTGTTTCTGAACGTACGTCACGTATGAACATTTTTTGTTCAAGTCTCCGCCTTACCTGTACAATATTGATTTCGGAAGCCTCGTTTTTCTTGCTCAAAACCCGTTTCTTACGTTATAGATGCACCACAGATGTACGTAAATTTAATATAAATCCTTGCTAAATAACGCCACTTCAAAATATCATGTTTGAAAGGATTGATTCTACCAAATAACAATAACAAAATGTTAAAGATGGCGTCGGATTCAACGGAAAAGAAATGTGCCTGGGCAGTTCGCGCATTCAACGAGTGGAAAATTCAGAGGAATGAACGAGCAATACTGAATCCTGACTTGAACTTGAGCGCTATACGGAGTGAGCTCCTTGAAATGAAAACCGATGAACTGTGTTACTGTCTCACCCGTTTCACCTTGGAGGTGCGTAAGGTCAACGGAGAGATATGTATTCAGCTGTATATGGCAATGCACGGCAAGGAATATCGGTTTCTTCACGACGAAGCATTTTCTTCTTTGAGAAATACACTTGACAACCAGATGAAAGAACTTTCTGCTGCAGGACACAGAGTGAAACACCGCAAGGCAGAAGTAATCAGCGTGGAAGATGAGAATGTCATGTGGGACAAGAAGATTCTTGGGACCAATACAGCACAGCAGTTAGTGGATACTATTTTGTACCTATTTGGAATTCATTTTGCTCTGAGGGCTGGGGAAGAACATCGAAACCTGCGTTACACAAACTCGCAGATGCACCTTCAGACAACTACTGATGGCAAGCGGTTTCTCAGATACACGGAAGATGTGTCTAAGAGCCTTCAAGGTGGATTGCAACATCGGAAGATCATGCCTAAGAAAGTGGATGCATACGAAAACACCTCGAATCCAGACAGATGCGTAGTACGTCTCTACGAGGAGTATATACGCCATAGGCCGACATCAGCGAAATGTAGTCCAGCTTTCTATCTTCGTCCTCTTGCAAAGCCCCATGGTGATGTATGGTACACCTGTCAGCCACAAGGAATTCACCAGCTTTCCCAAACTGTTCGACGCCTATGTGATCAAGCAGGATTGCATGGTTACTACACTAATCATTCCCTTCGTGCTACGGCTGCATCCCGTTTGTATCAGCAGAACTTCGACGAGCAGCTAATCTGTGAGACCACTGGTCATCGCTCTTCTGCTGTCCGCTCTTACAAACGGACGACGGATGACCAACGACAAGCCATCAGCCATGCTCTTGCCTCCACGAAGCGTCCGACAGAGAGCTCCAAAGACACCGATGTTGCCCTTGGTGCATCAGGAAGCACCAGCTTTGAGAGACCTGTAACCACTCGTGCAGACGGCAGTGGAATACATATGTAAATGTAAATGTGCCCAAATAAAATCCATTTCCATTTTTTTTAATTTTTATTTTATAGTTCAGAAAATATTCAGGAAAAGTGCAGGAAATTGAGTGGTTTATTTTGTTGATGTATAAAATGACCATTTACTAACTAAACTTTATATTGCGAGGTTTTCCTGTATCATTAGTTTTGTGAATATTTTCTAATTTCTCTCTGTAGGAAAGTTACGTTTACAAAAAAGTGAAATGTATGTTGAAGGTATAATATACTATTTGTCAGTTCTGTATTTTTATCATTTAAAGCAGCAAAGTTCTCACAAACTAAAGAAAGACACTTGACAACTATCACGACAAAGTTTTGGCTCTGTGAATGCTGCATTTTCTGAAGAAATAATATTCCAAGATGTTGATTTTCAACCAATACTTAATGGCAATAAATGCGTCTCTGACACACACACTTTTGGACTTCTGTTATTATTTCCTTTAAAATGACAGCATGCCAGAATTAATAATTTCACAGGGAGTTTAGAGGCATTAACATATTTACTTCAAATAATCTTTGGAACAATAATTTTGTTGGTTTATGATTTTTGAGATAGTCGCAAAAAGTATACTCTATACCTTTTAAACGTTTGTTGTAAGCGATTGTTTTGTATACAAAAATATACTGAGGATTTAATTGTCAACTTAATCTACAGCCACGAGTAGATTCGTAACACAAAGATGGACTACAACGGAATAATGATAAAGGCTGTGTTGCTGTTTTTTGTTCGAGAAATGTATAATGATTACTAATATATCATTAGTATTCAATAAATCTTGTTCCTTCATGCAAAAAACAACAAAATTGATCGGCGTTCTACGACCCAGAAAAACTCAGTTTCAGCAAAAGCCCTTAACTCATGAATAATTCATACTTTGTGTGTGACGTACTACCCATGAAAACGCATACATATGGTGGCCCTGAAGTGACTCCGCAGATCGCGAATATTGACGTCAAATTTGACGTCAATATTCGCGACTTTTGGGGAAAGTCGTGAATATCGACGTCAAATTTGACGTCAATATTCGCGACTTTTTTGGAAAGTCGTAAATATTGACGTCAAATTTGACGTCGATATTCGCGATCTGCGGAGTCCCTTCAGGGCCACCATGTATGCGTTTTCATGGGTAGTACGTCATCACTTTTCGCTGGTTTACAAGTCCGCTGGTACTATATCGTGGATTTCAGTGGATCTTTGCCGGGAACCAGTACAGGGCGGGAAATTTCAAAATCGAAGAATCGAGGTCTAATTTTTTCGGTCAAATTGCAACAAAATTATTTAGAGAAAAACATGACCGTAACAATAAAGTGTTACCTGAACACAACATAAACAAGGTCCGATAATAAATTTAATGTGTGAGTTTTCGTTGTAGTCCATCTTTAATCTACAGTAAAGTGTACATTCTTAAAAATAATCTACAGTTTCAACAATAGTATGACGTCACAGAAATAGATTAAGTAAGTTTAATTTAAAGTTGTATGTTAAAATAAAATGTTACAAGTTGTGTTTAATCTTTTAAAAAACTACACGCCAAACGCCCGCTTGTGCTAGCGGGGTTTATTCCGACCGTCTCTACAAACGGTGGAAAAAGCGGCGTGTTTGTTCCAATTTAGTGTTTAGTAATTTACATAAATTTAGCTTAAATTTAGGTCACGTGACAAATATATAAACACTGTGGTTAGCGCCTATTGCACTCGTTCTGCTGGGGCTACTCAACCGTCACTTCAAACGGTGAAATTCCAGTGTTTTTATTGGCAAGTCTGCCAAGTAAATGGGCCCAGTGGTGAGCCAAGCATGGCATTTGGGGCAAGCCTGCCCCGTTCAAGCTTATGAAAGCGTTTAAAAAAATAAAATATGTAATTGCCTGAAATGCAATAAGAAGGAATAAACAAACTAGCGGCTCAAAAAACTAAGCCAAAAAAGTCAAATCATAGTCTATATGGTTGTTATTTTGTGTGTGTGGTTTGAGAATAATACACGTATGCATGTATGTACGTTGCTTGTTAGGTGAAATACATTTTTGGGTTTTGTTTTCGTTTTTTTCGTTTTTTTTTTTTTTTTTCACTCAAGAAAAAAGGGGGTCCGGACCCCTTGGAACCCCCCCCCCCCCCCCCCTCCCCTGTATCCGCCCATGGAAAACAATACACATGAAGCGCGCGCCAATGTCCAGCGAGGATTAAATGGCCTTTTTTGAATCTCCGGCTTCGTTTCGTCTTTGGCTTCAGGTGATTTTAGCCTTTACAACTGCGAGATCTCCAGCCACATTCTGCTGCATGTTGTGCTTCAGAAACATCCACTCGATTGATGTAAACCACTGACCTCTATACATGGACAGATCATCCATTGTTTCATTTTGAAGTCGGCATGCAGAGAAGTGCAACATGGCGTCACTGCTGTGAGCCAATGAAATGTCCAGGTGTAGAGTTCAGTTGGTTGGTAAATCCACTGACCTCTACAACTGGACATTTCATTGGCTCACAGCAGTGACGCCATGTTGCACTTCCAGTTCGCGCCGACTTCAAGTGTTAGCACAGCAGAATATGGACAATGATCCGTCCAGGTGTTGAGGTCAGTGATGTAAACCCAAAACCCAAAAGTGTATATCAATTTGCCTTCATTTAAGTTTGCCTTTCAGTGATTTGAAATTCGGAGGCAAAGCCGGAGACGAAGCAAAGATTTCGAAAAGTCCCATATATATTTAATAAGACAGGTGACGTCGGCAGCGCGTACAGACGTGCTATTCAGTGTTTGCAAACCCCACATTCTCTCATAGACGCTCTACGCAGTAAACAATATTAAGAATGTAAAATATATTTTTAATTACTGTTAAATCATTTTATATTAAACTTGTAAAAATTCCGACAAAAAAAATGCAAAATAGACCTGGGGCTAAAACTACTGACCCAAATCGATATATCTTGGTATGATTTATGGGCGGCACTGGGCGCCATTAATCTGTGGTGCGTGCGCGTGTATGATCCGGGCGTCACTCCAACAGGATTTGTTAAAGCGTGAGCCCGGAGTGCGCGTGATACCTGCACCCGATTTTACTAAACTCTTTGTAGCCATGATGCATCGCAGCCCTGCGACGCGTCGTGAAATCAATTTTTACGAAATACATTATGTGCGCACTGACCTCTACAGAGGTGTAGAGGTCAGTGGCGACGCGTCGTAGGTGTTTTTTTGTTGTGCACAAAACAGTGACTGTTATATGTACCTATTCAACGCACAGTAAATAACCGTCTGGTATTCAGCAAAGAGTCATCAAATCTCTTTTCGGAAAGCTTAAAAAATGTTAGTCAAAATAGCTGACATAATGATGCAGTTTTAACGAAAAACTAGCCTTGGTCAAGGCGCGTTCGTCGATAGCCGTCTGTCGTTATCCGTCCAGAAATACACGCCATGTGCGCGCTGCATGTGCTAGCTTGCGCCCATAGCGCGCGGTGCAAAGATACAGCGCGAACAGCGACCTCACACGGCCACTATTTAGACAAATCAACTGAAGTTACGTTTGCGCCTTGGATCAATCATTTTTGAAATCTTATGTTTTTCCTACATTTTGCGCCACATTTCTAGCCATGACTTCGTATGCAAATCCTGATAAGTATAGGTAGGGCTAAGATGTGGGATTGTCCAATCACAACGCGGTTAATCCCGACGTCATCAAATTAGATGCATTCACTTCTTTTCAGCATGACATTTAAGTTCTGCAGCGGATAAATTATCCCTCAAAGATTTTTGACCCAAGCAGCGAAAGGCCTTAGATTCCTTTCTTCGTTGTCACGATGTTTTTGTGAATTTGCTGACAGGTTATGGGAAATGCGTCATTTTTCAGGCAGCCCCATTTTACTCGGAGCTCGCACGTTCATGTATTTTCGCTTGAATTAAATATTTGTTGCAGAACGCTGCGGCTGGTCGTCACAATCTACAGCGCAGATACTGTCATGTGCGTTATATAAACACGCAGCAATACGGGCCCTATTCCTAAGGCTGTGGGGGCATGTTTACGGCTGCAGAACCAACCTTTAAAATGATCGCAATGTCGTAATTTTAACAGGGACAAGTGTCTTATATCCTCAATAACTCATCTAATTATTTTCTCGGCAAAATGCATCCGGCAAGGCATTTAATTATCAGAGTTCCGCATTTTACCAGGGCACGTTTTACAGCGTGTTTGGCCAGTTTCTTATCGCCGCCTAAACACCATTATACCCAGGCGTGCTGGTATGTGCGTTACACATAGGACAAATATATACTTGCTTGACAAGTATATCAAATCCTCTCCAATTTCACTTATTTGTATTTCAGCTTCGGACTTGCAACCAATCCTGAACGAACCCTTCAGCCAAACGAGTGACGTCAAACCGTGCGATAATAACCCAGTGGTAGATAACGAGGTGTATCAAGTCGTGGGAACTGCTCAAATGGTTCCCGGCCCGGAGCTAGTGGGACAACCCTGCGCAGTGCACGTACCGGTTGGGTCCTACTTAGATCTCGGAAACTTTGCAGGGACTTGTGTCTCGGACCCTGGCCTGTGCAAGTCTAAACGTGTGACCTGGTCCATTTGGTTGAAAATCGACACGCCGGACCAATCTACAAATAAGGACAAAAACAAATGGTATTACTTGAGCTCCGGGGGACAGACTCGTCATGCCAGGGGAATAGGTTTTCGGTATGTAAAATCGGATCAGAGATTCTGGATCTTGGTAAGTTCCGAACATGTTACGGTTTCACTGCAATTTGACACAATTAAGATACCACTGGACAAGTGGTTCCATCTCGCATTCCCAGCGGATGTGTCAAGCACGGTGGAACTTGACTTGAAAGTATTTGTCAACGGGGAGATGGTTAATGCCGACGTAACAGAAAACGCAGGTGGAACTCAATCTGATTCATGCACTCATCTTTTCATCGGAATGACAAATACGTGTCATGTTACATACTCTGCTGACGTATACGGTGGCTCTGCTGCATACAGCAATCTGGTTGTGTTCGACGGTCTTCTGAACGCAAAACAGATAGCGAACCTCTACAAGTGTGGATCTGTAGGTATGTAGCCCGTCTCTCTTGGAACCAATCACATAAAGCGCATTGTGAAAACTTTCATTAATTTTGGTACTCTCAGTTCATACGGTGTCTCGTAAAGGACATCTAAAGGAGCTGCTTGTGAACTGTCATGATTTATGTCGTCTATTTGTCCCTTTTTTGCCTAACCCTTACAAATCTATTGGGATAATATTCCGGTCTATCCTTTAAAGGTCTTTTATTGAAATAACATTACTGCACTTACTTAGTCAACAATGTGTTTTAGCAGTTATTTGAAAAAAAATGCGGCCATGGCCGACCGGCCGAGGGCGTTTTTGCGATGGCTCCACTGCAGAAAATATTACATTGGCCATAATACTGATATATACTAAATTTCATACTTGTACATGAATGTAAAACCCCACAATTTCGTGCCATAGGGGCTGATATCTGCCTAACTATAATTCGCAAAGGTCACAATATGCTACTATATACCCAGTATGCTGTAAATACCGTGGTGTTACCGCAAACTACATGTACTTATCTTATTGCCTTTTCGCCATGAGAACCTTTAAATCTCGTTTGTGGTTGTTGTTGTTTGTACTCTATTCGTTTGTGTAGATTGGCGCCCAAAGATTCTCAACCTTACGATGACGAACGAGGGCATCACTAACAACCCATTACGTTTGGAATGCACGGCCAATGGTGACGTCATCACCTGGAGTTTACTCCCCAAGGACAGTCACAACAGCAAAACGATCTGGGAGAATTTGACAGCCTCAGAGGGAGCCGGTTACACGATTCAGGCAGTGAATGTTTCTAGATGCATCATTCACTCGAAGCTTGCCGCTTGAGGGCGGTCTATTTGCCTGCACAGCGCAATCACATCATCTAAATGAGAAAGCGGACGTGTTAATCTATCAAGGTATGATGCAACTAGATAATGAGCTCAAACCTTTTCAATAGACACTACGTGACATACTTAGCCCTGCATTCAAGTAATTCATTTTGGACATGACGTGCAGCCGATTTCACGAAACCTTGCGCAATGACGCAATTCTGACAACATTTGACAACTCCATTCATTTTACCCATGTTTCTTTTTTTGTATTTTAAAGGCAAACAAGTGAATATCATCGTGCGTCGCGATCGAGGTCATGTCGGTAAGTGTGATTATAGACCGTAAAGGCCGGTTCATATTTCATGACGCAAACAATTGAAGTTTCATCGTGACTTTATGACATTCGCGTGAAGTATCCTTCCAACTGTTCTGACACTATGGATATGGTTGTTATTATTATGAGAGAAAATCGAAGAAAAAAAATAAAATAAAATAAAACAAAACACTACATCGAATAGTGTTTCCAACTCATCCAACAATTACAGAAAGTGTTTATATTATTTAAAAGTTTATAGGCGGCCTATATAATGTGTTTGGCGCTTTTTATCAAAAAGTCATAAATAACGATTTGTAGCTCTTATTAAATCAATCTTCCAGCTTGCCGTCAACTCTATGACGGAATGGGACCAAAAAGAATTACCACCACTCCCACGTTTTTTAGCAATGACATACTTTTCATTCTACACAGACCTACATTTATATTTTAATAGGGCCTATTTGTCATCTTCATCATTTTCAAAATTGGAATCACAATTCTTTCTTCTAAAAAACATCGTTGTTAGTACCTTGGACCGTGAACCAAAGTAGTCTGTATAATAAAATGTTTCTCGTGGAAAAGTATAAAAGGTTCAAACAATATCTACATTTTACTACTTACCAACAGTTGATATTATGCCGCAGAGATAAAATGGAACATATTTCCATGGAGGTGTATCCTGCACTAAAATAGTGGCGCACTAATTCATCTTTTAATGGCTTATAAGGAAAGTAATTAACTGATTTGTTATCCAGCATTAAATATACATGACCTTTCGACACATTCATTTCTACATTTGTTCAAATTAATGACAAGTGTATTGTTTTTCTTGGAAGACAAAGTCAAAATCCTCTTGTCAAATGTAGCCTACTTAAAGGATGTGTGACGTAGGCTACTCAGTAATAATAGTTTTATGGTAGACCTTATAATGATTAAACATTAAAACAATTTGAAATAAACATTTAAAGTCTTCCAGTATATTTGTATTTGATTGATTTTCTTCATAAATAATACAGTTAATTCTGGAACGCCCAGACAAATGCGCCACTTACTCTATTCCACCAACGACGTCACATGTATTATACGTAACATACACATGGGCTAGACTAAACCGTTACAACTGTTTGAACATAATTGTCTCATGGAATGCCTATGAATAAATCACGCAATGGTAACGTCGGTGGTCGAATCTGGCAAGAAGCCTATTTTATATGTGGGCATTCCAGAAGACCAGTTTATTTTTAAAGAAAATAAATCCATTAAAAAAAGACCAGAAGACAATTTGTTTTTATTTATGTTTCATTGTTTAATCATAATAAGGCGTAAAGTGAAACCATTATTATTGAGTCTCACACCTTATCATATTAATTATTATTCTACTGAGTCAACATCAATCCCTTCAACATAATAGTCACCGTCTGAATTCCAATTCATGTTTATCAAATTAGGTGCGTGAAATACAAAAAGGGTCGTTGTTAAATAAATAAATGAACCCCCCCCCCCCCCCCCCCAACAAATAAACAAAAAAATCAATAAATGAATAAAACAACAAATACAAGAATAAATGTACAAAATAAAGATCAGGAATAAATGTACAAATAAACAAATGAAATGACACTTTTAAAAAAACCACACATAACAAACTGACCAGCAACAATTAATGGGCCGCCTGTTATTAATAAAAGCACACGCATTCCGTGTGCTTTTATTAATATCAAGATATACTATAGATCTCGAGCAATTGAAGTTTTACGTAAAATGTAGTCTATAAATTCCAACAGTGATAATTCGAAAAGGATATTGTCTCCAATATTGGGAATATTCATCAAGGTGTAGTCCATTGTACACTTTACATGCGAAATTAGCCCACTCCACACATTCGGAATAATATCGAAAGGTTAAAGGGCGCCATCAAGAGGAATAATATGGAGAGTGCGAGACTCCAACGGCTCACAAACACGACGGAGCTCCCCACACGTACGACGCTCTACTCACAGGCACGACGGTTTTGCTCACACGTACGACGGAGCTCTCCACAGGCACGACGGTTTTGCTCACACGTACGACGGAGCTCTCCACAGGCACGACGGTTTTGCTCACACGTACGACGGAGCTCTCCACAGGCACGACAGTTTTGCTCACACGTACGACGGAGCTCCCCACACGCGCGACGCTCTACGCACAAACACGACGGTTTTGCTCACACGTACGACGGAGCTCTCCACAGGCACGACGGTTTTGCTCACACGTACGACGGAGCTCTCCACAGGCACGACGGTTTTGCTCACACGTACGACGGAACTCTCCACAGGCACGACGGTTTTGCTCACACGTACGACGGAGCTCTCCACAGGCACGACGGTTTTGCTCACACGCACGACGCTCTACTCACAAACACGACGGTTTTGCTCACACGTACGACGGAGCTCTCCACAGGCACGACGGTTTTGCTCACACGTACGACGGAGCTCCCCACACGCACGACGCTCTACTCACAAACACGACGGTTTTGCTCACACGTACGACGGAGCTCTCCACAGGCACGACGGTTTTGCTCACACGTACGACGGAGCTCTCCACAGGCACGACGGTTTTGCTCACACGTACGACGGAGCTCTCCACAGGCACGACGGTTTTGCTCACACGTACGACGGAGCACTCCACAGGCACGACGGTTTTGCTCACACGTACGACGGAGCTCCCCACACGCACGACGCTCTACTCACAAACACGACGGTTTTGCTCATACGTACGACGGAGCTCTCCACAGGCACGACGGTTTTGCTCACACGTACGACGGAGCTCCCCACACGCACGACGCTCTACTCACAAACACGACGGTTTTGCTCACACGCACGACGCTCTACTCACAAACACGACGGTTTTGCTCACACGTACGACGGAGCTCTCCACAAACACGACGGTTTTGCTCACACGTACGACGGAGCTCTCCACAAACACGACGGTTTTGCTCACACGTACGACGGAGCTCTCCACACGCACGACGCTCTACTCACAAACACGACGGTTTTGCTCACACGTACGACGCTCTACTCACACGCACGGCGATAACAGATAAGTGTCCTATATAGAACACCATAAAATGGCAATGATTTCGTATAGCGCAACGTTGCGCCATGAGGTGTACATATAGGGTGACGCGGGAGCGTCACGCCCAACGGGTTCGCCCGGCTGGGAGTGGCAGCGCCGCGGCACCCTTACTTTGCCAGTGCACCGATTTTGCGTTAATTTTATTCTTTCTTCAGTCCGACTGGAATAACTCGCGATCGCTCCACGGAATCGAAAAGAACCCAATAACGAAAATGATCAGGAGATCAAGGGCATGAGTTCTATTGGGACAGAATTTTGATTTTCGACTTCTCAGAGGGGGTTGTCATACAAATCTGACCATCTGACAATGACAAACAATGTGAATTAGCATATATCTGTAATAATATGAACTTTGACCCAGTTGTGTGACGGACATACGTGGACATTGTGATGTACAATGTACATACACATGTGCATAGTGTACATTATGTGTAAATGTACAAACGGTTTAATAGTCTTGCTATCGTGTACATTGTCCGGCCGTTAAGTTTGCACTATACCATACTCTAACTAAATAAACGAAGTATGGACGCAGTTATTTAATTTGAAAAAAGCATCTAGTGACAGTACTGCCTACCATTCCTCCATAGTCCGTTAGCGGTCTAGCGAGTCCGTACCGATTGGCGGACTTATTTGGCATACATCGCGCATAACCATGTGATGCGTATGCAAATAATTTATGAATAACTACATATCACCGCGGGGGGTTTGATTGGCCGATCCGTCAAGTCGGATTTACTGCACTGACATGATGACATCGCGTTGATGCCGATAGCGGAACGACAACCAGATGACGGCGCCTTTTTTCTAAGGCCAACAAAGCACATAACTATTCGGCCGGATTGACGAAAGCAAATTGGTAGTCTTAACTCCATGGTAAGTCCGACTTGGGTCAAGTCTACCCTCCGAGTACATTTGCGCGCGCCTCAAGGCGGCATACGAGAAAATGCACAAGCGGCGTATCGCCCGCCTCTTCAAAGAGGATGCGCAGTGGTGGGCGCACACGGGCGTCAAAGCGCTGCTGCCGCCGTCGCCGGCCACCATCATCGAGCTCCTCTTCAAAGAGGATGCGCAGTGGTGGGCGCAAACGGGCGCAAAAGCGCTGCTGGCGCCGCCCGTGACGGTCGAGCAGACGTCGCTCCCAACGCCTGCCATGCAAATCGTACAGTCGCCCGGCGCCGACATGACGATGCTCGGTCACGTCGCTGGCGCTCGTACGGCGAAAGCCAACAAGAAGCGCGCGAGCGTTGCAGTGAAAAATCTGCCCAAGCGCGCCGCCACCAGCACATCCGCGCAGCCAAGCAGCGCAGCGCCGCCACCGCAAAAGCGGGCGCAACCGAAGCGCAAAGAGCAGCGCGAGCGTCTGCGGCAGTTGCAGTCGGCCGCTGTCGACGCCGAGTTTGCCGCTTACGACAGTCGCGCCGACAACCGTGACGCGCTCGAAGCGCGCTTGCGTGAGCTTGTTGCCATGGCGGCGGACGGTGACTGCATTCTATCGGCGCGCGAAAAACTTACTGTTCAAACACAAGCTACTAAATAAAAGGAAGTGAACAAGTCAAAGGTAAAATGCTCTGAGAGCATAATAAAAGGGCCAACGGGTTTCCAGTTAAAGTAAAATGCTGTGCGAGCATTCCAGCTAAAGTAAAATGCTGTCTCAGCACTGCACTCTCGTCAAAAAGGAAGTGGACAAGAGAATGCCAACGGGTTTTACCTCTTACCCCCCCCCCCCCCCCCCCACACCCCCCCCCCCCCCCCCCCCCCCCCCCCCACCCACAGCGGGCCCACAGCGCGCGTCGAGATTATCCGTTAATAAGCCCATTATAAGCTTATTTATAAGCTCGTGCTCATCCGCCCTATCGCGCGAGCACGAGTTATTGTTTACGCGCCGTCCATTTCGTGCCAGTTATTCAGCTACGTGACCACCGACCGCGTTACATAGCCGGTGATCGCCTTCCCACTCTCTCCCCTTGCGGCCTTCTCTCTCTCGCAGAGAGTGCAGCGCTTTCTCCTCCAATGCGTGTGTCTCTCTCTCATTGGCTCATTGAGTCGGTGCTTTAGACTACCCGATTGTGAGTCCATGCTGCTATGGGAGGAGGGGGCGAGGTGGGAGGGCAACGGTTTCGACCCGCCCACACCGAACTAGTGGCCCACACCTGCTGACCTTTCGCTCGGTCTGCGCTTGTTGGGGGGGGGTAAGAGGTAAAACCCGTTGGCATTCTCTTGTCCACTTCCTTTTTGACGAGAGTGCAGTGCTGAGACAGCATTTTACTTTAGCTGGAATGCTCGCACAGCATTTTACTTTAACTGGAAACCCGTTGGCCCTTTTATTATGCTCTCAGAGCATTTTACCTTTGACTTGTTATGTACATTATAATTATGTAGATGCGCTGTGCATGGACGAATTCCGCATGTGCATGATTAGACTGTACAAATAGAGCGCCCTTGCCAAGCGTGAATAAATAACCTTTGACACGACTGTACTGCGATTTGTTCCCACATGGACATCGTGCACGCCATGCCTCGCCCGCTATACCGATGTTTGGAGTTTGTACACTTGACTTGGCACGAGGTTGTCACTGCCAATGATCATGGCGTCGCACTTGTTGCAATCCGATCGTTGCAGTCCAGAGACCAGCCATGCTTTTAGGATTGTATGTTTAAAATAAATAATACAAGTATGTGTACATTGTTTTTGACAAAATTAAAATTCATCAGATTTTGTTTTTAACTTGCATTGATCATTAGCAACATGAATAACAGTGCTAATACCATGGAGGAGTAAGAAGGTGCAGCACACATGTAAAAGAATATATAAAAAATGCGCATCAACATTGAAAAAACAAATGTTGAGGGGAGGGGGGGGGGGGGGGTTGAAAAGTAGTACTCTCTGTGCGACATTACAAATTTTGGGCGGACTCTTAGAGGGCGCCTGTATCGGTGGCCTACGAGCTGCATATCGCGACTAGGACGTCTTGCAATGCAACCCAGAATAGCCGCATATTGGCCCTGATACCCAACCGCGGTCTCTCTTCAAATGAGTATAGAGTAAAAGGTGATCAAACTGTGGATTTTTATTTTATAACAGGAGTTATGAGACTATGGCAACGAAATTGTTTACTTCTCATACAAATGTTTTTGTATATAATATAATATATAAAATCAATCACAAACTAGGATAGGTTTTAGTTCACCATATTTTATTCCGACAAATCTGTTTCGTGGATACCTCCACTCGTCAAGGAATATTATTGTAATAATAATACAATAATATTCCCTGACGAGTGGAGGTTTCCACGAAACAGATTTGTCGGAATAAAATATGGTGAACTAAAACCTATCCTAGTTTGTGATTGATTTTGTATCGCTCCTTGTGTAAAGTAGAGCACTATCCGAAGTTGAATCGGTTTACAAACACGTATTAATATATTTTTACGGTGTAATCTAACTGATCCGTCTAGGGGACAGATCAAATTTGGCAGGGGGCCAATACGTCCCCACTAAAAGTCACTCTAAAAGTCCAGACAATTGAATACGGCTGGCAATAAGACACCTTTAAAAAGAATAGTACAGTTTCAAAAAATTGAATTTTTATTGCATATTCCATATTATCCATCTATTATCCATATATTGGGCAGATCGAATTGTTGATCGAACGAACGAACGAACGAACGCTGTTTACCTTACCTTAACTCCCGGAAAACACTCGAACATCGCGAACGTTAACGATAATGCCTGACCCTCATCAGAACGTGTTCGGAAAACTTCGAACATTATCGGAAACTGGAACTCTTCCATTTTTGGTCACGTTACATTGGCGGCTACCGGTCCTAATAATTTATCAGCAATGTAATTCAACTCGCGCAATATTAGTCTGGTTCCCAGACCAAATGATTCTGGCTATTTTTGATAAACACTAGTCGTATGGTTCCCTGACTTGACAATTTATTATGTCCAAACGGCGTGATTTTGTTCACACTGCAGTGAAGGGTTTCTTAGTATACACTGCCGTTTCGGCTCTTGAAAGCAGACTACAAAGTACTGATTACACAGCTTACTTAATGTGTTCGTGTCTAGTTTTCCCTTCAATTATTTTGTCAAAACTTTATCAAAGATAAATTTAACTAAGAAAAGTGGGTACTAGTGGATTCAAACGGGGACCTTTCGCTCTATAGTTCAACTCACTATCCAAGACTATACCATGCCAGGTCCGTTCTTTTAAATGCTTATGTAAACTCGTTAACTGAAGTAGAACAATGCTGTGACGTCATTTTTTTATATAAAGGTCTTCGTAGTCTGCTTTCGAGAGCGCATTATGCATTATTTTTGGGAGAATCCTTACGTGCCCAGGTCTAAATTACATGAGAGAGCAGGTAGCGGTGGTAGTGTACTATCTTAACACCATGGGATTGAGGTTGGCGCAATGTCATCAACGTTTGGAGCCTTTCCTTCCGGTGGGCGTGGTCGACTTGGCCCCAGCTCGCGAGGAGCTCTTATTAGTTCCATCTTTCTTGGCGTTTTTTCTCCGGTTACCTTTGCCACTGCCGGATCCCGAATTCTCCTTGGTCGATAATCGCGCTGAAAAAAAGATAAAAAGTTTTACTTGATTTCTATATTATCTTAATTTAAAATGTAAACGTGCCGCGGCCCCTATAATAAAAAACAATTTGATTTGTCATCTATACTTCCTTGCTAGAGCAAAATTTGTTTTACCTCAACTTTCACAACGAGTTGTATATTATCAAACATTCTTTCTTGTTGATAACTCTCGAGTTTACCCACCCCTTACAAAGTAAACAGAGAAATAAAAAAAAATTGGCGGGATTTGCCTATTTTATTTTGAGGTGCACAATGAACCATTTAAAAATGCGTCCAAATAAATAAGAGCAACACAATTATGACAAACTTCTAGTTGGTTTCGGCAACGGAGTTAAGAATTTGTGAACTTTTAAGTAATTCTTCAATAATAACTAGTTTCCTATTTGTTTTCAAATGCGCCACGTTTATAACTGTTGTTATAATGTTGTGCCCAATTTCCGGACGCCACCGTTTTAGAAATTCTAACTAAATTTCACAACCGTGGCAGATATCGTTTCACGAAGATTCGATCGGCAGCAAGTATTATTAAGGTAAATGTATTTGGCTAAATGTGACGGGCTCTGCGAAAATGAGTCACTTGTCGCTCAGCATAATTCCACATACAGGGTTGTTTAAAGTTGATAAAGACATACATGTACATGTAATTGTATTTTTAAAAGAAGTGATAACAGGTTTCTAACATCTATAAAATTAAAGCTTGTTGCATGCTCTTTCCAGCCATGTATAATACTCTGATCAAGATTTCACCCCTATGTTACTATTTTTCGCAGAGCCTGTCACAAATTTGCAGTTGTCGACAGTGTATAGCAACACTGCACGGGGAAAGTCGAGGAAAACGAGACTCCACTCCACTATAACTTTCGAATATGCAAGGTGCAAAACAAAATAAATTGTAATGTATTGCGCCTATCAATTATTGTTTTCCCCCACCCCTCCTCCCAGCGGCTGCCCCATGGCCCACTCAAGAAATAAAAGCATTCGATACTTAAATTGCACAGGAAATCCTTTGGATAAATTAACAAGCTATTCCGGGCATTTATTACAACTCTTTTGTTAACCACCATGTCTGAAGAATGAAGAGATTAAATGAGAACTGAACTGTTTGAAATTTAATCCTGATTTTATGAGAAAGGACGAGTGAGAGATTACGTGAGATCCCGCCACGCGCATGCGCAATCATAATTAAAAGCAACAGGATATGACACCAGACAAAATGAAAATCCCAAATAATGATGAAGGAAACAGATATAGAGAACTAAACCTGATGATAAAGAAAAAGGGTGGGAGCGGAGGGCACGTAATCTCTCACTCGTCCTTTCTCATAAAATCAGGATTAAATTTCAAACAGTTCAGTTCTCATTTAATCTCTTCATTTTATTTCGAAATCTCGTGAGAGATTCCGTGAGACTTTAAAGCATCTGGTCAAATATCCTGCCACATTCATGGTAAACAATGTGTGTTTACATGAAATGTCTTGAGTACCATCTATGTGTACAAAACTGTTTCTATTATAATAAAAACCAATTGAATAGAAACCAAAGCTGTATTGTACTAGTGCTGTATGACTTTAATTCCACTGCACTCAAACTTATCTTAAACATCCATCAGTATTGCCTGTCTTAGGCCAAAAACAAGACAACTTAACACATGTGTCTTCCACATTTTTTGTTTTTTTGTTTATAACTTATAATATCCTATTCTGGAGCAGCCATCACAGTTAGATCTGAAATAAGAGCACATCATCCCATCAGTGGGTGCTCACTTGTGGCTACCGTAGGAAAACAACCAACTTGGTCAATAAACAAGTACATAAATATCAGTAGCATGTCATAAACTCTTCATACAAGTAAACACATGATTGTAGCAAATAATACAAAACTTTCCTCTTAAGTTGGCTTGCAACTGGAAAGCAAGCTGTGTGCCATTTCTTGAGTGGTCTGTACAGGTTTGTTATAGTACTTTTGGAAAGTGGTTTCAGTAGCCCACCCTGCATTCATCAAAATGTTTGAAATTGGCACTCCCAATTTATACGCAGCCGACGTTGCCGCTGCTCGTGTCGAATGTGCCTTGAAGTGCGATGTATCCACTCCTGCTTGGAGCAGCACTGTGTTCAGCCATCGAGCAATGGTGTCCTTGCTAACTGCAGCATGGGGAAGTTTGTAGCTGATAAAAAGCTGTTGCTCTGTTGTAAATTCTTGGCGTCTTAGGTGTTCAGTCTGGGCAAGATACAGTTTTAGGTAGGTGTGAACACACAAACGCCGGTCCGGTGAATATGCTTTCAATTTGACCACCAGTCCTGTGTTGCCAGGACGGCTCTGCTTCAACAGGTCTGCAATGGTGAAAATAGCAATGTCCTGTTGAAGTTGCATAGTGTCCAGACGCAGTTTGTGTAGAGTCTGTGTTCTCTGCGCTGTAGTCAATGCAATCAGCATTGCCAACTTGAGGGTCAGGTCTTTCAAAGAGAGTGTGCTGGCTGGAGACAGTCGGCGTAGGTAGTCAAATACAACTTGAACATCCCAAATTGAACTGTATCTTGGTGCAGGGGGCCTTTGTGTGTATGCACCTTTAAGAAAACGGCTAATCAATGGGTGATTTCCAACAGTAGAATAGCCCTCCAAAACAACAAACGATGAGAGAGCACTCCGTGCCACATTCAATGAGTTGTAACTAAGTCCAACCTCAAAGAGTTCAGTTAGAAATGTAACAATCTGGACAGCATTTGTTTGCATAGGATTTGTCGCCCTCTTACTGCAAAAGTCAATCCAGCGTTCGATGTACCCACTGTACTGTTTGCGGGTGGATTGTCGCCAGGATGACATGATGATATTGGTAGCTGCCTCTGGAAATCCTCTGCCTTTGAGGGATCGCCGGACAGCCTGCAACAAAGGAGGTGAAGTTTGTGGTTAATTGGATTGCAAATACCTGTCACTGGCTGTATTAGAAGATTGTGTGACTGTGGTAATATCACTGGGGGCGCAATCAGCATATTGAGCAGTTGCGAGAACCACGGCTGTGTAGGCCATTTTGGAACAATAACGAACCCTTCAGCATTATCCGCAGTAATTTTGGTTAGGCATCTGCCTATTAAGCAGAAAGGGGGGAATGCATAGAACTTTAGGCACTCCCAGCTTACAGAAAAGGCATCAACAGCCTCAGCTTCTGGGTCTGGTTTCCATGATATAAATCTGGAAAGCTGTGAATTTAGGCGGGAAGCAAAGAGGTCGATCTCTGGTCTTTCCCATACCAGCCACAATTGATTAAATATCTCCCCATTTAGCATCCACTCTTTTTCATCCTGGAACTCTCGAGATTTTCTATCTGCTATAGTGTTCTGTACACCAGGTAAATGGGCGACAGAAACCCAAATACCCCTGTCTATACACCAGTTCCACAACTGTTGTGCCAGTAAATTGCAACTGTCAGACTTGGAGCCACCCATATGTGCAATGTAAGCAACAGCTGTTGTGTTGTCGATATTCAACTTAACATGCAAGTTTTGCTTTTTCACACAGAAAGATTTCAGGGCAAAAAATGCTGCAAGAAGTTCAAGATAGTTAATGTGAATGTTATCCCTTTTCAGACTTTCAGTGGACTTACAACGCCCCCCAATATGGGTAGAGCCATCAGTTGCCCCCCACCCTAGACCTGATGCGTCAGATGCTATCACTAAATCTGGTTTACCTTTGGAAATGGTGGAAAAGGAAATGTCAATATTCCGCAGCCACCAACACAACTCCTCGTGAGCTGTCCCCGACAAACACATTTGTCTATCAAAATGACCAAAGTTTGCTCTGAGAGCTATGGTTTTTTCCCTTTCCAAAGTGCGGTAATATAGTGGCCCATATTGTACTGCGGGAAAAGAAGCAACAATCTTGCCTATTACTGTGGCCACTTGCCTAATGGTAAGCTTATTTGCCTGAAAAGCAGCCTGGCAAAGCTTTTTGATATCTTGTTTCTTTGAGTCAGGAAGGCGTACTGTCATATCTTTGGAATTTATAATAAACCCCCAATATTCAATCTCTTGACAGGGTGTGAAAATAGATTTTACCGGATGAATGATAAACCCCAAGTTTCGCAGGGTTTGCGCCGTGAGTTGCACAGATTGTTCGGCCTCCTGCATTGAGGCTTCAACAATTAATGTATCATCAATATAACCGGTAATAGTGTGTCCCATACCCCGCAGTGTAGCAAATGGGGGTTTCATGATTTTTGTAAACAAACGTGGCCCGGAACTCAATCCATTTGGCAGAACCCTATATTGATAGAGCTTATTGTCCCACATGAACTTTAAGAATTTCCTGCATTCTACAGAAATGGGTACTGAATAGTACGCATCTTTAAGGTCCAATGAGGCCATGTAGCAGTTCTTTGTTATGAGATTTTTGGCTGTTTCAAAAGTATCCATTTTGAAGTGCCTGTACACAATAAACTTGTTGAGGTTCGAGAGATCCAGTATAATTCTCACTCCGCCATCTTTTTTCTTGCGGGTAAAAATATTGGACACAAACTGTCCATCTTCACAACAGGTGGGTTCAATGACACCTTTCTTGACAAGCTTGCCAATTTCTTTATTAACACTGAATTGTTCTACTAAGGTTAGCTTGTACGGACGTGGAGTGTAAAGTTGTTTAGGGAAAGAACCAATCCCAATAAACTCCAAATGGTAGCCTTTAATGGCTTGCAGGATAACTTTATCTGAGGTAAGTTTTTCCCATTCACTGCTAAACAGCCTCAAACGACCCCCAATCCATTCAGAATTATGGCCTGTATACGTACCTACCTCCATTGCAGTAGGTCTTGTGTCTCTTAGGACGTCTTTTTGGTTTGTTTGGGAGGAGGGCCTGACTGGGTCCTTCGCTGGTTGTGTCCGAATGGGCGCCGGTTGCGCTGAAAATTTTGTTGCAGTTTCATGTTTCCCCCTAAAAAAGGGGCATTGGCACTGCCACTGGTTTTCCAGCCCGCTGCTTGATAACGTCTTGTATTTGCAGTATTGTAGGCCTGTTGGTAGGGGTGAAAACCCCCTCGCTGTTGCCTTGTGAAGCGCATCACCCCAAGTGTGGCTTTCTGTTCCTCTTGGAGTTCTTTGACCTGTTTCCCCAAGTCATCACCAAATAGCCATTGGGTCACTTTTGTGGATGGCTTGCATAAGTGAGCATATTTTTGATTCATGTCAGGACGGATGAGCTCTTTTCGTAAACTATTAAGTTCAACATTGGCTGATGCCAGCAATGCGTAGCCATCCTCCTGTTCGGCAGTCAGGGTTCCAGTACACGACTGAGCCAGGGCTGTAATTCCTTTGATGAGTGGCTTCTGCACTCTCTGCAGTTTCAAATCCCGGGAACGGGTTTTGGCTGAGATGTTGTCCCATATTTGAGGGTTAACTTTCGGTACAGCAAGAGCGTCACAGTTACTGGGACACTGGTATTTTTCAGCTGTGTCTGTGAGGCTTTTCTCTTCGAGTTTTTCTCTCATGAGTTTAAACTATGTGCTACATCCTCTTTGATAGGGTTTCCCACTGCAGAGGGAACAGTAAATCTTGCTGCAAAACCTTTATCTGTAATAGTTTCAGCACTGCTGGTGGTAGCACTAGTGTTGGCATTATGCATCAAGTTTTTGTCCACCATGTCCGTTTTGGGGCCAGTGGCCAATGTAGGAAATTCCTCGGACTGTTCATGCTCTACTGAACTATCCAAAAAATCGACATTAGGGTCGGTATTCACGGCCTCAAAGGCCGAGTAGGTACTTGCATGATCGATCATGTCATCATCACCACAGTCAACAGGGTAGGCATTTGCCGCCATGTTTGATGTCGCCATGAAACTCATCATCATTGCCTGGAAATTGTGACTTTCGGTGGCTTGTTTCGCCATTATTTCCTCGAGGCGTGTGAGTCTGGTAGACATAACAGTATCCTCCTTCTGTCGAGGCTGTTGTGGGGCCTTTTTAGGCTTGGAAGAGTCCGAGTTACTCGAACTTTCCTGCTTTGGCTTCGAGCGCGACTTCGTCGCGTTCGGTGCAGTCATACACACAGACTTGCTTGTAACGTTACCGTTAGATGATGTACTAGCACTGCCTGGTGTCGTGGTGCTAATACTAGCAACAGTCGGTGAGCACACCGCTGCCTTATTCGGCGTCTTTTTACCGTCCATTTTTTCGTTAATTTTGTCCATGGTTGCCATGTCACAATCTTCCGGAGGAAAACTAATAAATAGTCAAAATCAATTCGATATCTTTGATATAAATTGATAATTGTCACTCCGTGAAAAATGACAGCGGTTACCGCTACCATGCGCTAGTGGCGTAATGATTGCGCATGCCCGTGGCGGGATCTCACGGAATCTCTCACGAGATTTCGAAATAAAATCATCATTATTGCTCATTCTGTTTGTCTGCTGCAACGTTACAACAAATATATGTTGCAGTCGTTGATTTAGCAACCACTCACCCATAAAGGCTGCGTCGATCGCTTGAACGTCGTTTAGCAGGGGAACATAGTGCGGCTTTTGTGTGCCTTCACTTTCTGGGCAAAAAGTAATCAAAATATACGCTTGAGCATGTGATTTAATGACTCTATAATACGGACGCGGTACGCGTACGTAACGGGATATAATGGGTCCGATCTGCTAATGATCCGTCAATATTTCGTCACCGTTTTCACGAAGAGGCGAATTTCATGAAAAATCGTCTATTTATCGAAATTATTTTTTTTGATGAAAACGATTAAATATTGCAATTTCTACAACTTGGTGAAGTTATACATCCAAAAAATCATTAAAATCCTAATTAACCTAATTAACGAATGGGCGAATTGGTCTTCAAGTGCCATTTTGCGTTTTCACGAAGAGGCAAATTCGAAATAGCGTTGACTTCAACGTGTTTATGAAGGGGCGAATTGGTCCTCAGGTGCCCTTTTGCGTTTTCACGAAGAGGCGAATTGGGCGAATTGGGCGCGAAGTGGCTTTTAGCGTTTTCACGAAGAGACAAATTGGGGGCGCAATGGGGAAATGTATACATTCTGACTCTCACAGCCACGGGCGAATTTGCTAATGTATCGTTTTTTCGTTTTCACGAAGAGACAATTATGTTAATTGATTAATTCTGCAAAACTAATCACCTATTTTTCTTAACGTTTGCTATATTTAAGAAGATTGAAATCTCTTCTTTCCCATGATACCTTAATCTTGTATATTCTATGGATATTTATGTTTCAAACTTCCAAACGAAAAAAAGACGAACTTTACAAGCGATTATCTCGAAAGTTTGTTCAGACCGTGAAAGGCTCAATTTGCCTCTTCGTAAAAACGGTGACGATTTTTTCATTATGTTTCACTGGCTGCGGAACCGGTCCAGCACGGTGCATACGGAACGTCAGGTGACGGATCCGGGTGACGGATCGGGTGACGGATGCGTCATTTTTTGCCACTTGGTTTCCACTCATCACCCTTTAAACAGCCAATAGTAGTGACATTTTCTCTGAAACATTTTTTTTCAACTTAAGCTTTTTACATGAATGATTAACTCATAGCGCACGTTCTGACCAATAGGTCTAACGTCATAGACTAGCTGCTCAAGGTTATTTTAAGATCGATTATAATAACTCGGGATGGGTTAATGGGTTACAATTTACAAATAATTTTAGGATCACAGGTCTTGTAAGCAATCCAGTTCAGAGTTGAACGTTCAAACTTACTCTCGACCCGAACCAGGACCAGGGTTTCTCGCTCCTTGAGCACCTCATTTGCATACCGTAGAGGCGTTTCCAGGAGGTGCTTCACGTTACCTTCGTTGTCAGATAGATCGACATCCACTTTTACAAGACATTTTTGAAATACATTAATGAACACATTTACCAGTACTTATAGGTCGTGCACATGAAGAACCATTAATTCAGTGAGTGTTTTTCGCACAGTTTCTAGGCAAAACGTGCGTGCTAGGCCAATTTGCAAAAATAGCGTTCATATTGTTATAGCGCCCTCTAGTGGCAGGTTTAAAATGAATAATCAGTTGATGTGTGTTAATTTGCTGAAATTAATTACTTAATAATTACTATAGTTCATGCATATAATTAGCTTCATACTAAAAAGACCTTTAAACATAACCAAAAAAAAACATTGTGATGGTTATTTTGTTAAATCGAATGACCCAACAGAACTTTTGACCAGTCATAATTAACGAAATCGAATGACTATTTTCAACAGCTTTCAATTTCGCGCGAAATAGAATGGCGCGGTGGTTAAATTGGCTACTTATATGCCGAAATTGACCGGGAAAACCTATATTTAATAGAATACGATGGCGGTATGGTGGGTTTTGGTACATTTTAAGGGGTGATTTCAAATACTTGAAATGTTCGCCAATGTTCCTCCTGTAATCTTACCATCATTTGCACAGTTGCACCGCTGTTTAATGTTTTCAAGCAGCAACAAGGTTCGGCAATTGGGATTAAACAACGCCTCCTCCTTTTCTGTGGAAATATAATAAAATGAAAGGAAATTTCAGCGAGTTGCTATAGCTATCTCGTAAATTATTCTTGTATTTATTCTGTTGACAAAAAAACATGTATGTTTAAATGAATAAAGGACAATGAAGAACCAGGAAGGGATAAGTATGATGCTTTTTGTCAAAACCAGACGCCTCGGATAGGCAACAATTTATAAAAATAAATTAAAAATAAATAATAAAACAACACATTTTGAATCTAGTTAGTAGGCCTATATGTCAAAAAAAAATATTGCAAAATTTCGAACATATTTGTGCATCTAAAGAATATTTTTGGATGATTTGAAAACGCGGGTAAATTTAAGTATTACCCAAATAGTCCAAGCAATTTTTTTCTGGTTTTACAAATCCCAGTTATTTAACACATATCACACAAATTGTGTATATAAACAACAATTTAATTTCGTCTTCTAACATCGTCCTTCCTAATTCTCAATTTTACTAAAAATTTAAATCGAAGATCGTGAAAAATAATGCCACGCACGGGGATGGGCCCAGTAAATGTCAAAATAATTCCGGCGCAAACTAGATAGGCACACCGAGAGAAATGGTGACAAGGTCTCATTTACAAATATTAATTAAGTTAAAGGGCTTACCTCCGAATCGCACTGTTATGAACATCGTGGTTGAAGAAGGAATTCCCCAAGTTCCTTTTAATTAAAGTGACTGCAAGAATTGTCAAGTTTAATTGTACGTCGATCTGATGAATTACAGGACCATCACAGGCCCTGTGTGAACACTACTTTGACTCGCTTTAGTCAAATTTTCCCAACTATGAAATTATACGTAAACTACACACCTCCTTTCTTTCGTGCTCTGATTCACAACAGTTCACGTCTGAACTAACTAGAAGTGGGCCCTACCTAACGTTAATTCACCGTTGCCGTTCAGCCAGATTAGCCCAATGAGTTGCTTTTTCTAAACTATTTTCTCAAAAGGATAGTCCACAAAATGGCGATTGCAATCCACGAATTCCACCAACGGATATTCAAATCAGTTATTCATCAACGGTGAAAATACGTAACCTGTTTTGTGTCAGGCAGAGTTCCTGTATGTATCGATCGCGCGGCCATTGTGTGTATACACACACTCCATCGCCATTGCTTGGCAACAGCACGGGCAGAGGTCACAAAACGTTTGAGTGACAGGTGCATAGGAACCTAGACTTGAACTCAAGTCGTTAAAGCCGTCGTCTACGTCCGTGCATCGACATGAACCAGCGCTATAAGCAACCCTGCCCGTAGTCTTTGTCAAAGACGAATGCGTATTCTTTTTACGCAGCGAGGGCGCCCGCACCTAACGACCCGATTATACATTAGCACCCGATTTCACTGAACTCTTCGTAACTTATGATGCATCGCAGCCCTTCGACGCGTCGTATTTCTACGAAGCGTCGCAGCTGCGACGCGTCGTGAAACCCATTTCGCGAAACACATCGTACGTGCGACGCGTCGTAGGTGTATTTATAGCACAAAACAGTGAATGTTCTATATGTACCTATTCAACGCCCAGTAAATAGCCGTCTGGTATTCAGCAAAAAGTCGTCGAATCTCTTCTCGGAAAGCTTCAAAAATGTAAATCAAAATGGCCGACTAGGCCGTACGTGTTACGTGACCCAAAAATATGCTCAGAAAATGAAATTCGTGGTACCAGTTTGGGAACAAAAACAACTTTGTGCGATTCTACTCAGTCCATGGGCCAGAGGCCAAATATTCACTTATTGGTACCACCTGAGGTGGCAAAATCTAAATATGTTTTGTTGAAAGGTCTATGTCTAAGGATGATAGATTGATGTGATAGCAATTTCAGGGTGGTAGCTTATTGGTAGTAAATGCCCACTTTTTAAGCCTAATCAGAACGAGCTTACTACTTTAATCCTTAGCACTGGGGTTAGGATACGGTTGAACAATTTACAGTTACACAATTATGCTTTGTTGTGCAATGATGAAACTTGGTCAAATTATTGTTTAGCTATAGGTGTTTAAAATGACAAAACGAAAACATATATATATAGCCTCCAGAGGGCGCTGTTCGTAGACGTATTTAATGTACTCATACATTACACAATTTGTTTAGATGGCTAAACATTGTTTTAAACGTTATTCTTTTGTTAGTAAGTCATTTCGTTTGCCATGTGTCAATGTGCACGTATATGACACTAAATAAAAGCAACTATGACCATACAACGTCCTGTTCACATCAATAGTTACAAAATAACCTGCTCTTCAGTGGTGCATATTTTGTCCGCTACGTTTTTAGGCAAATGGTAGAGGAAAAGTAACAGCTACTTTAGGGTTACTAAAATAGATTGAAAGTTGGCAACAGCCAATGCAATTAGCTGTAGGGTTAAATTGATTTTGTTTCTGTATATCGGCTGCCTGTCCACTCCCGTTACTCGTCATCTTCATGCTCGTCATCAGAATAATCTAGTTCACCTTCAGCATCTAATTCCTCCTCCACTTCCTTCTGGTTTGTGCACGTCTGGAGTTTACACATATCTGTGCACTTCAGTCCATTGGCAAGACATGTGCAGCCTGGTAGCTTGCAAGAGCGCACACACTTGCAGGACATAAGTTCCAACACAGCGTTTGGTGCTGGGGACCCGCGCATCCACTCAATGGCAAGATTGCCGTCATCAGCTGTGGTCCATCCATACCCCTCTGGATTTGGAATGGTGGGTTCGCTTTGAAGACATCTCCTCCACACTGCAGTTTGGTAGTTCGCTCGTAAGACGTGCATCAGTAGACAGTCTTCACATGGTGGCAATTGACTGGACTTAATCTCTCCCCGTTTGACATGAAAAAGCTCATCACGCAGTTGGTTGACATTAGAGGTGCGGCTGGCAGGAGCATACATTTGGCAAGTAAACCTCTGCATCTCACCAAAGAGTTCTTCTGATACTTTCAAAGAGCGTCCAATCTCACCGAATGCCGCTTGGTAGGTCGGATCTTTTCTTCTTTGCTTCAATGCATTTAACTTTCCACGGCCTGCAAAAGCACTAACAGTATCGCAACCTGTCATTGCATGAAGCCCAACCAGGGCATTACAAACAGTGCTCCCGATTGATGATGCCAGTTTTCGAATGTCGATGAATCGTGTTCGGTTCAGTGTTCCACACTTCTGGTATATAGGGCAAGGTATGTCCTTGTTGAAGCAAAGACACAGTATGAGGACATCTGTATCCTCAGCAGAGATTACGATGGCCTTGTAGCCATGCTCCGATGCGTGTAATGCATGGAGAAGCATACGGGTGTCAGCTTCCTCTTGGGACGACTTCAGTTCTTTTACTTCCTCCCAGTTATTCAATGTAATCTTGTAGCAGAACTCTCCACATGTGACAATAAGCAATTTGTCTACGAGCTTGTGTACGTGCTTGGGCAATTTCTAATCTTCAACCATGAATTTGATGAGGCTGGTCTTATTGAAAGAGCTGCAGAGATATTTCCGCCATTGCTGGATTTTGTGGCCTGGTGCAATGTTCTTGAATTGAATGCCAGAGCTGGACCCTCGATTACATCGCTCGGCATTTTTGATGGATTTATCCAAATACACATCAAATACAACATCGATTCTGTGACTCTTTTCTCCCTCGCGCAGCACTAGAGACAGAGCAGATTCTGCTAACTCTGCAAAAGTCATGCCGGTCCCTTTCATCTTCTGTACAAGGCTCATTCCATCGATGATGCATGTTGATGGGTTGGGGATGCATGGTTTCTGCTGGAGCCACATTCTTTTCGAGCTCTCTGGCAAGTGCAGCTTTATTTGTCTTGCGAAGAGACCCATCACCATTGGAGAGTGCCCATGGCAGAGGTCCCAATGGGTGCGCTAAAACTTCACTCATATTTACCTGTCTGCTCTGGGCAACAATGATCATATGACCAAACAATTTTCTATCTGCCTTGAGGACAATCTCACTAGCTTGAGATTTGCAGCTGACCTTCTTTCTGTTCAAGTGAGTGAAAGTTTTCAAGCTCTGCTTTTTCATCTTGTCATGGAATTTGGTAGTTGGCGGGTCTTTCTCCAAGCGATCTTCCTTGAAATTCTTGTAAGTTTGTTCACCTACCGAGTGAGCCTTGATAAGATCATTGGCAACGTCTGATGTAGCCAGGCTACTAGTGGACAAGCTGATCAAGTCATCTTGATCCTGGCTCAGTGGATTGATCCAACTGGTTTCCATTAGATAAACCAAAGATTGTATGTCAGACTCATCTTTGCGAATTCTAGGTAGTTGCAGATCTGGGTGATTCAGCTGGGATCCACCTAGACCTCTCATGTATCTAAGCTGTCTGGGATACTTGCTCCTGTACTCCGCTGTCAGATAGTACTTGCTGATTGCCCCTGGCTGTAGGCTAAACCCCTCGGTCCCGCCGGCAGTTTGTGTATCTTTGTTTACTGTCTCTTCGATGGTTTGGTCCACTGGAATCCTTCCAAATGGATTTGTTTGTCCAATCTGCACTGATAAACCACCTTTCATGAAGTGGGCATGCACGTCTGGTTCATCGATGTGCAGTCGGGACATTTGTGCATGGTAGTAGGGGAAGTATCGGGCATAGTTTAGTCTGTCGTAAGCAAAGCACCATGGAATCATGTCCTTGATGGATTCCAGATGAAGAATCCAATCGCCTTCTCTTGATGCTCGCAACAGTTCCAGCATGATTTCCACCATATCCACATAGGACATCCAGAATGTGGACAGATTTCCATTTCCATCTCTGAGGAAGCCAAGATAGACCTCAAACAGCTGCATGACACGGGCACATGATTTTGTATCCAAGACCTGCTGAAACGATCTATGGCATACATCATCGCCGAATGTTCTGAATGTTTGCAAAGTTGTATCCACGTGGATGACATCAGAACTATGCGTGGCTTCCATCTATGGGAGGAAACCTTTCCAAGCAAGCCTCATTAGTGCTTCAAATAATAGCTTGTGAACCCTCACGGCACGGTTGTACTTGCGGCCTTCCATAACCCCAGCTATCGAACCTTATGCAATGACTCCAGATTCTACGCATAGATCCCTCAATCCTGCATCCTGGAATCGTTTTCCAATGATTGCAAGCAGTGTACAAATAGTGTGGAACACTCCCAGTCTTATGATGATATGCTTGAACTTGTTTAGATGCTTCCATGCAACTTCAGTTGCTTTGGCATAGAGTGCCTGGTCGAACACACACACAATGTTGGTCAAGTGCAAGGATTGCATGATGTTGAGTGACTGGTTCAGCACTTCGTTCACGGTGGACATCTGCGTTGCAGGGGCATTAATTGTTGGTAAGTAACCAATCGTGTCTTGAACGACTGTGACATTATCACGGATGAGGATGTTAAAGCCAGTCCAACTACTGATTGTTTGTGTTTCTGGATCAGACATGCGAGCAAAAATCCAGACCAGGTTTTTCTCCTTGGCACTGTTAACTACAGCCACACAATCAACATTGACGCTTTGGGTTTTCGGAGGACCCACACGCTGTCCAACATTGTAGGTTGGTAGCATTAGTGGTTCAGTACTGATGCTTCTTTTCTTTGTTTTGGCAACTGGTGGTATGTTCTTGAATTGCTGAGGCCCCATGATCTTAGCTTGAACAGCAATCCCGTTTACTCTATGGGAGGTCCCCTCACCACTGACTGTCTCCTCGAGCCGATCAATATTGTCCCAGGCTAGGGTAGTAAACACACCAGGATGTATATTGCTGGGCACAGCAACATCACCTTCTGCCAATGTTAGTTTCTGCAGACACAGGGCTGTGTCGATCTCTTCAATCGTAGAATATGATACACTGTGACCAAGTCGGTTAAGAGTATGTATCAGTTCTACATTTCCTGTCAGTGATTTTACAGCAAAAGGCAAGAGGATGTGCTTTGGTGGCTTCTCCTTTCCATGGGTAACGGCATAAACGAAGTCCTGACCAAAGCTGTTGACAAGTCGATGGACTCTTTGAGTTGTATTTTCACTTGCACCTTCTCCTGTAAGCATTCTGTACAGGAACTGGAGGACTGATGCTGGAATACGGGCTGTGCTGTGCTCAATTTCAGGTGGCCATACCTGACCAACATCTTGCTTCTCAATGTCAGCTCTAATCTGCAAGGCAGCCTTGGTTACACTATCTGCATTGTTGTCAGATTTGAAAACCTGTAAATCAGCCTGCAATGAATGATTTTGTTTAGCCAGCTCATGCATCGACAGGTTGTCAGGATATAGAAGAAGTTTTCCTTTGTCGTCAGGGAAAACATGCAGAGCTTCTCCAAACTCACTTTCTAGTTTACGATGAATGCGTTTCTTGGTTGAATCCCTAACCTGGACAACACCTAGAGAGTGCAGGCAAGTTACTGGTCTGGATCAGTCATTGGTAATACTTGAGGGTTGACAAAGACTTCATTCTGGATAAAAGAGAACAGCTCATCGTATGCCTGTTCCACTGCTGTGTCATACTGAGCTTCAGCATCCTCCTGTTCCCTATCTGCACCACTGCTGACTCTACATTCCCCTTTTGTATATAACCGGTAACAGGACCTGTGGTAGTGACCCTCAGCAGCAACAAGCTCTCTGCTAAGAAGAGCAATTATCCTGTCATCCATCGTCTTAACTGCTGCGTCCCTGACTCTTAAATCCACACGTAGCTCGCTGCTTTGTGTAAGAGTGTCTCTTGTTTTTTTACCTTTCAAATACTTGCTTGTTTTTTGGCAGAAGATACACTCTGCCTCGTACACTCTGGACGCGCTTAATGAGCACCTAGGTAACCTCCTAGAACTGTCCGTTCCGGTAGTTTCACAACCTGAAGTTTGTTTTGCAACGATAGCGTCCAGATCTCTTTTCATTGTGAAAATGCTACGACACTTTCGATGATATTGTACGGGTGGAATTTCTCCATCTGGCAAATCTTTTGCCAAGTCCAAGACTGTAGCATGCTTTCTGATTTCCGCTGCTCGCAGCAACGTGGTCCATGACTCAAAGCTTTGTGGTGAAACCAGATTGGAAGCTGTGCCAACTTCAGAACAATTGAGAATGCAGTTCATACGCGCCCGCTTTGGTGGCAAGCTGCTACCGGTTGGGTCTTCCATCCTTTTTCAGGGTAATATCTTTATATTGATCCTGCAAATCACAACCTAGATTGAAAACACAGGCAAAGAGCACGTCCTGGTTATTGAAATGAACACCACTAGTGAGAACGAGCAATTCAAGCAGTATAATGCAATATGGGACTCACGTTTTCCAATGGGCTTGGTAAGGTTTTAGATTACATCTAATTAGACGCAAGATTAAATTCAGATTATTCGGAGAGAAGAGATATGACGGGAATTTGCAGAGGTACTGTTGGCAATGCGGCATATAATACCTAACCCTGCAACCTCCAGTCGTATAGTTCTTCTCCCCGCATACGTGCCCCCAACCATTAGCAACCAATTCTCGCCAGTCTCTCGTTCCTTTGACTGTTTAGCATTTAGCGAGACTTTGTTTTCAGAAGTATCACTTTTTTATCTTTGTTTGATGGCAGCCATATTGATGAATGGATTACACCGCCCTCAAGAGTTGTTAAATAGCCAGTGACATCATTATGATAGAGTTGAGAGGTATACACAATTTGAAAACAGTGCTTGCTTGAAATTCGGCAACTGTCCGTCACACACACAATCGTATTTCTGTTGATTTACATAGTTCACCGGAAAGTACTGAAATAATGAATATTTTTCCAGTTGTCAAGCCAGAGTACCGTAACATACCACCCCCCCCCCCCCCCCCCCCCCCCACCCCCCACCAACCCGGGGCAAACTTTTAAGTTGTGACAATCAACATGCACTACGGGCATGATTTTAATTGTTCACCTGTCTGTACTTTATTGCCATTTATCACATGCAATAACAGCGTAATTAAGTTTTTGCCAACCCATATGCTAAACGATGTACATAGGCCTATAATGCCATTTTAATGTAACTTAATGGCAAAACGCAAAACTAAAAAAACAGAGACTAAGCTACTTATTTGGAGATGCTATCACATGTTTTTGTACTTAGGTCGATCTTACAAAGCATTTTGCACCCTTAATGTTTTGCCACCTCGGGTGGTACCGATATTTGGTCTGGCCCATGGATGTCCTGAATCCGAAAATTATAATGTTGTCGGAGGCAGGGAATGGAACATAACCTACTTGTTAGTGTCCAAAATCAGAATGTTGGGCGCAGTCTCTAAATCTGCGCTATCAAAAATGCATTTGCACAAGTACCGTCAGCCTATTTCTCAGTTTTTACTTTTCTTTTGCAGAACAACCCCCCAATTACTCGTGCATTGGAACTAAATGGAAGAGGTAAATAGCAGGCAATCGACTGTTGGTGTCACGATTGGACAATTGATAGGCACGAGCAACCGACAACGCATGCAGCGCGATCCGATTCGTATGGTGGCCCTGAAGGGACTACGCAGATCGTGAATATTGACGTCAATATTCACGACAAATTTCCCGACTTTCCTCAAAGTCGCGAATATTGACGTCAAATTTGACGTCAATATTCACGACTTTCCCAAAAAGTCGCGAATATTGACGTCAAATTTGACGTCGATATTCGCGACTTGCCCCCAAAGTCTCAAATATTTTGACCTGAATTTTTTTTCCAGCAAGCTAGGTTTTGGCTAGTCTTGTTCCGGGGCGATCCGGCGATCGCGAATTTATTTTTATAAAATTATATTTTTCGGAATAATTACAGGATATCTAGCGCGATCATTTTGCTGGATGCATAGAATCATAATTTACCTTCAAATTTACCTTTAAGTTCAGTTCACGATATTTGTAAGCATTTATCACTTCGGTCACGTCAGTGCAGAACTATTAAATACACAGGTATAACTGCGTGCAGAACACATGCTGTAAAGGAATATCCTTTTACAAATCAAGTGCTCAGCAGTGCCATAGAATCATAATTTACCTTCAAATAAGTAAGATATTTCTTAATAATTCGGTAGTAAATATTTTTGATGTCTGCAAATGGTGTATCCTACCTTTAAGTTCAGTTCACGAGATTTGTAAGCATTTATCACTTCGGTCACGTCAGTGCAGAACTAATACACAGGTATAACTGCGTGCAGAACACATGCTGTAAAGGGATATCCTTTTACAAATCAAGTGCTCAGCAGCGCCATGTCAAATTTTACCTTAAATATGTTTGATGTCTGCATGCAAATGGTGTATCCTACCTTTAAGTTCAGTTCACGAGATTTGTTTCTGAACTTGAAACAAATCCACTGATCTCTCGTGACAATCGAGGGCGCCCTCAATAAGTCCGTTTTCTGAGTATGGATGATCGACGAACGGACGGCGCGCCCCGGACAAATGAAAAACTCAGTCTTGGAGCAAGACTAGCCAAAACCTAGCTTGTGGAAAAAAATTCGCGTCAAAATATTTGCGACTTTGGGGGCAAGTCGCGAATATTGACGTCAAATTTGACGTCAATATTCGCGACTTTTGGGGAAAGTCGTGAATATTGACGTCAAATTTGACGTCAATATTCGCGACTTTGAGGAAAGTCGTGAATTTTGTCGCGAATATTGACGTCAACATTCGCGACTTTCGGGGAAAGTCGTGAAATTTGACGCGAATATCGACGTCAAATTTGACGTCAATATTCGCGACTTTGAGGAAAGTCGTGAAATTTGTCGTGAATATTGACGTCAATATTCACGATCTGCGTAGTCCCTTCAGGGCCACCATAGATTCGCGCCCGGCCATACCTTCATGATCACAGCTGCAGCGCACGCGATGGACGGTTCCCGCAGATAGCAGTTCCGCGCCGCGCAGAAAGACTGAGTTGCGCCCAACACGAGTTCTAAATGGAAGTAATCTGTCCGAAATGTAAAAATTACAGTTGGCTTTCCCAAAAAGCTTCATGTAACTTATTTTTGCATTCAATATAGTCTGGTCTAATTGTCAAATGGACACTTCTTTGAACTATATAGTTGGTCATCTTCGTATGAAGCCTGTATAGTAAAAGAGGCTGGGCTATTTTAGTTTATCCAAAATCAATCACTTTTTTCGGTTAATATTTATGCTGTACATGGGGTACTTTATCGGCAATTGTACTTCTTACGGTAGTACTAGCAATAATATACAGCATGCCAAAACAATTTAGGACTATACTATATACTGCCTACTGGCATAGGCCTGACACAAATTAGAGTCTTGCTGTTTAGTCAAACAGATTGGTGAAAAAAAGCATGGTCAAAATGATAAAAGCATGGAATTTGTCACACAATCAAAATGTCTTTAGAATATAAATGTATAGGGCCAACCTAGATTTGTCCCTTGAAACAATATAACAGGTATTTTCAAAAATGTCTAAATGGTTACCATTGCATGTTATTCTACTTATATTTTTCCTAAGGTCAAATCTACGATGGCCCGAGAGCGGAGAGCCAAATATTTTTCTTATAATACACCTGAATGTGTGCCAAAATTGATGCTTTTATCCTCAAGTGAACAATTCTATCATAATGTTGCGTAGCAGTTGGAGTAAACTGACCAGTACCACAGCTTATACAAAACACCACATGAATGACTCGCACAAAATAATGAACATTCAGTTTATTTACAGCTATAATTGTTCAAATGGGGTCGATTCCTGGTCATCCAGTAAATGAAATTGGTGCCGTCGGTACAGTCAAGTACTGCACTGAAGAGCTACTCCAATTCCAGATTGAAATTTCCATCTAATGATCCAGAAGATATGCTGTAATAAATAATTAAAAACAAAACAATGTTATTTGTCCAATCAAGAAAGATATTTTAATCAGAAGATAATTTCTGAGTGCAATTTAATTTTCCTGTAAAACGCAGTGGCTATCGACTTAGGGCATATACGGCAGTTGACGAGCTGATTGACAATAATATTTGGATATCGATCTTAGAACCATACTGGTTGATACTATAGCCAGGTTCAAAGAGTGAAAGGTCCAGAGTATTGTCATTGTCAGGGAATCAGATAGAGTATAAAAATATCAATACAAATTACCAATGGCAAAAAAATATTACGATAGTGCTAGAACTATATAACATAAGGCACCCTATAGTAGACTAGAAGGAGTATAAATACCTCTGCCTGACCCTTCCCCCATACTTTGCAATGGCATTTCCATTTTGTTGTGGTTAACAGTTTTGGGTGGATTCTTTTGTGGTTATTGGAAGTACATGTATTGCGAACCACCGTGCTGATGCATTTGTATTGTTGATGATGCCATGTGTTCCAGGCACGCGGGAACGGGGGGTGCAGGGGGTGCTGCCGCCCCCCTAGGATTTCGGGGTGGGGGTGCTGCAATGTACTAAAGCACCCCCTACCTTTGAGAGTATACGCACATCTTATCATAAGTACTTGAATACTTACGTGATCAAAAATAAAGATCCTTAAAAATGGAAAACTATAATTATAAAATAGGCCTACAAACAATATAAAACTTTAAAATGTTCCACCCCTGTGACGACGTTCTCGAAAGCGCCATTCAAATCCACCCCCATGCATCGCGCACTGTGGCCCAAATGCAAGAACAACGTCGTCCACGTGCAGTACGTGTACATTGTACATGTACAATTCATACACCCTGGCTAACCCACACATGTATACACATAATACGTGTACTTTAATGTACCGTGATACCAGCGATTATGCACACTCGTGTGTTGGCCATGCGTGTACTGCACGAGCCGGGTACCCGGGAACAGCGTCTTGTGCATGTGCACATGTACACGTCGTGCATCTGCTGCACGAGCTAGATAACGTTGGATGGAGTCAGACTATCGGAGTTTCAGAGATACCAGAACTTGAACGAGTTAAATTTCTCCTTGCAGTTTCACCTCGTTTATGAACTGTTTTGGCATTTTCTTCCAGTGGTGGATTTAGGGAGAGGTGGGGCATTAATTAATTATTCCATGTCTCTCGAGTCAACTCGTACTACAGTCGTTTTCCTAGTGCCGGATATTTCCTAGTTCCGGATAGCTTAAGATAAAAACCTACCTCTTTTGTTTGAATTGGTCTCCAAAAGCATTTTTCTAACGAGGTGCGTTTTGAAAAGTAAAATGTAAGCTTCTTGGTGTGCAAATATCGTTCAGAAATTGTTTTTTTAAGAAAACAATTTTTAGCCAGATTTCCGACTCGCACTGCGACTGTCCTTTTAGGACGGCTTGTAAAAAAAATCACGGGAGCAGCGAATTTACGAAAAAGAAATCGGGGCGGTACGTCACTCACAACGTGTGATTTCAAATATTGTTCCCATACTCTACAGTTATAAACTCTTGCATCAAATGACTATCAAATAAAACTAACTTTAAGAGTCTCCAGTATTTAAAAATTCGCAACAGACCGAACGTATATATTTTTCGTAGTTCGTTTTTGGGTTGGTTTTTTTGTGTTTTTTTGCGGGGGGGGGGGGGGGGGGAGAATCTCAGGGTCTCACCCAAATCCAGGGTACAGTTAAACTCAACAAAACTGTGAGATCACTACAGAGTGCATTTCAGCTGAAGAGTGCTTTATTGAGACCTTACATAATTTATGACAAAATAGCTCTGGGGTCTTATGAATGTTTTGAACTGAAATACATCAAAATGCAGCCCGTTTGATGGGAATAACACTTTTTTGTTTGTACACACCATAAAGGTCACATAAAGTACTCATTACTTAACAGTTGGGTTGAGTCGTGGATTATAGGTATTCATCGATATTTTGGAATCCGTCATCTTTTTAAGAAGTTTCAGCATAAAAAATAATTACAAAATTGTTCAAAAGTGTTCCAAAAAACGAAATTTTGAAATATCTTTTACACTTTACAAATGCACTAAAAGTGTCATTTAAACGCTCAGATTGCACCACAGAGCATCTATAAACTCAAAGCTCCCGGGGCCCTTAAGCGGGCCCCGGACCCCACGCCGTAATGGATTCGCGCTTCGCGCTCGCACAAAAGAGTACCCAATAAAGTCCGCACCCCCTGGACTCAAAAATGTGTTCCAGCGGGCCTGATGTGTTCTCTGGCCTCTTGCAAAATTGGGGACCAAATTTATAATCAAAGAAAAACAAAAAAGCCTTGCCTAAAATACGACAAATCTCGATTTGTTAATACATGTATAATACTATACCTCCATTCCTTGTTTTTTTCCTCACTTTCAAAATAAGTCCTTTTCGCTGCAGACCGTGGCAAAAATGCAACACACGACGACACAACTTTGACCAGGCATTAGCAGTAGTACAAAATCGGTTGTATTCGCCTTTGCCGCGCTGGTCGAGTCGTGGCATTGATTTTCATACACCAATTTCATGTATTTACACCTGTCAGACTTTTATATTAACTCACCAGGTACTTCTTCACACAAACAAATGCGGTTTCTGAAGCTGTGCCATCGGCAGAAGCTTGAATGATGATGCTCTCCATTTGACGAGAAAAGTTGACTCACGCACGGCGCATGCAAAACAGGGGACCGCCATAAAGTGCGCCACCTATCGAAACACTTTTGTATGGAAAGCCGCATCTTTTAGAAATTGATCGTAAATAATGGAATGGGGACATAACTTTTTATAGTTTAAATTTATTTCTAAGATGCATCCTTTTCACCAAAATGATTTCGAAATGTATACCAATTTGTGAAATGTATGAGTTGGGTGCAGGGGCTACTATTATTAGCCTAAATAAATTCATTGTCACTTTTCTTTTCTTTTTATCGAAATGGCTGTCCATACTGTGCCTGTCGTCATCGATTCAAGTACCAAAAACGGGTCTTCCGAGGCCTAATTTCACCCTTTGTTCCATTCTCTTGCTCCGACAAGGTGGATTTTTGAATTCACAGTGGTTCAATTTATGTGTAAGGAAAGTTTCATTCGGTTCCCCGTCAGGTACCACCAGGCAACACGAACAACGGGGACGTAACACGACATATAGTATTAGAATCTGAATATTACTGGTTACGTCAGCTTCTGTTCTGTACAAGGTACCCTGTGGTCATATTATTTGACAGCCTCAAATAATGTTTATGGTTTTAATGAATAATATTGTACAGTTTCAATATTATTTGTCAACGCACACACAATTATAACAACATTAATTTACTGCTGTTTTACGGCCAAGTGGCGAAATATTTATGACAAGTAGTTAGTAGTCAAATGGTCGCTTAATTAAATGCATGTAACTTTGCGTCCAAATGAGTAAATTCAAACATTTTAAAATATGTATAAAGCCAAAGCATTGTCTATCTATATATTTAGGATGATTGATAGCTGCCAAATTATGCAGGCCGGCTATAGACGATGTGCCCTCTGACGTCACGTGTTTACATCTGTATTCGATTTTACGCACACATCGTATTTTGCATAAAATTTGGTTGAGGAGTGACGCCACAGGTCAGACCACCTTTGAATTATGTGACCTCTGATGTCGCCTCTTAACCAAATTCATGTAAAACACGATGCGTGCGCATATCCGTGAATATAGATGTAAACAGAGGGCACATGGTCTATAGTCAAACTCAATCACAAAACGATGGAGCGCACACACGCCACATGGACATCATTGCTAAAACATTGTGGTGGGCCCTATCACTATAGGAAATTAAAGGTTAGGATACACCATTGGTAATTGCTTGGATTATCATGAATGGGTGGATTTAGGGGGTTATATTTTATAGTAAATATCGTTTAACTGGTCTGTCCGAAGTTTTACAATCATGGATGCTGAGAAAAAAAGAAAAACGGCGTTCGTTTTCAACCGGCGTGAGGCAGCGGTTCTTATGTTGTTCTTGTTTTGTTCGCGATCGCCGTCCGGCGATCGTGAATTTGTTTTAGTAAAATTAGATTTTTCGGAACAATTACAGGATATATAGCGCAATCATTGGCTGGATACCTACAATCAATATATTTTTTTTTAAATAAGTAAAACATTTCTTAATAATTAGGTAGTAAATTTTTTCGATATCTGCAAATGAAATGGAGTATCTTACCTTTAACGTCGCGTTGCCCCCCAAGAGTGAAACAGCGCCACCAATGATGAATGAAAAAATGACTACTTTGGATTCGTATTATATGTAAAGGACTTAAGTTTGTACACAAATTAATGGGGCTTGGCTATAGAAGCCCAATATTTCTCACGGTCGGCCTTACTGCACTCAACATTAAAAGAGACTATTTAATGCGCCTTTTGAAAGCTTCTTTGGCTGCACAGAGTTTATGAATCGCCTGAATCTCAGTGAAAAAGGTGTGAACAAATGTGGGCCTGTCTGTGCACAGTCAAAAAAGAAAACAGAGATGCAGCTTCGTTTATTACTAACGCAAAAATACTTCACCGTGTTAACGCGAGGTGAAGCAAGTCTGGCATACGGACCCCTCGTCCTTACACATCATGTACAAAGTGTGTAATACCTATTTGTGGACGAGAAAAACACACAGATACCTGTCTAGTATTCGACAAACAGAACATAGGTTTTTTCCGCATTATAGGCGTATTGATTATGTTGAAGCTTTTTAATATTTATGTGGTCAGCTAAATGATAAAACAAATAATTTACAAAGTTCCATACAAATGCTATTGTCATTACGTTATTTGTCATTACTTATTTTATGGGCTAAACCTATGTGGTATTTTAAAAAGATTGTATACGTCTGGTTATTTAACTAAAATGTATTCTAAAAGTACAAAGTTCACTCTGAAAATGTCCTTCATTTGAAGAGCCATAATGTAGGACAATCCGTTAGTTTTAGAAAAAGCTGAATGCAAAAGAGCTTACAATCACCATCACCTCGATGAAGACATTTTAATCGGATTTTCAAATAATCCAGGAATTTATTAATATGTTCACCTTGTCTCATAATTATAACCTTGTTAGTCTCATATAGCTTTAATGTTTATATAAGTGAGCATCTCTTAATGCTAGCAAGAAAACAATATGATTTACCAAACGTTTTGCAAAATACAAATGTAATCATGTTGTTATGATTCTGTTTTTATGATCTGTTAAAGGGCGATTCCATTTTGTGGATGACACCTTGACGCCACCTCAATTTCCATCTATAACACGTCCCGGGTATACATACCAAGTTTGAAGCCAATGTATTAGACTTTTCGTTTCTAACTGTTTTCTTCACGTAGTTGAAAGGCAACTACCCAATATTTAATTTACACCACGCCGACGCAAAAAAACCCACAATTTTATAAAACATTTCCTAACCAGGTTAAAAAAAAATGTCGTCCCCCGACCCGTCATCCCAGATTGCCGATATTTCACAAACTAGCACGAGACAAAGTACTAGCGTCATTAGCCCAGCCATGATTGCAATTTGATATTACTTTATAATCCTGTCTTTATATATGAAAAAGGACGTCCATCTCGTATACTGAGTAAAAAAAACGTCGTTGCACGATGATATGCGTGTGCTAGCCTTAACAGCTTAACCCGCCTTGATACCAGCCGGATAATTTGTCAAATTTGTATTGGTAATAATATTATGGATAAGGCTTTAAAAAATAAATCATTAAATTATTTATTACAACGATGGAATGAATAATTTCTATAGCATTTCCACATCCTTAGTTTGCTAACATTTTAACCTTAACTTTTTCTTCATAATTGTTTACGTAACTTCTTTGGTTTTTTCTCGGAATGGTTTTCTTTTAACCATAATCATGTTTGAAATAGGATAAGTAAACAATTCAAAACCTAATTTCGGGCATTACAGGACATAGGCCTAGTACACTGCTTTAAGGCATCCATTGTTGTGTTTGGTATATTCCTTGATTGTCAGAATATGGAATTCATCAGCAGGAAACACAAGCTGTTTTCCTACTCACCGTTTTGGGTCACCGTGAACTTAGCCGGTCTTCCCCGGGTTATATCGGTTCCGCGTTTGTCCGTCAGAGATCTGCAGACTCTAGACACTCCGCTCCAGAGGGAAAAAATGGCCCGTAGAATTCGCACCGGAGCTATGGACCAACAATGTCGCGGTCGCTGTTGAAGAAGACGGGCCTTAATTGCTGCAACTTGCTGTATAACATTTCCATATTAAGGACCGGGCCCCACCTGTAGATTTGCATGATCGGCAACACGCAACACGGGGACCAGACGGGGCAAAGCTTTAACCTAGCCAGTACCACTAAACAATGGACTTATTTCATCTCATACCTCAAAACATTAGTTAAATTAACATTTTGTTGTTCCTTTGAAATCTTGACAATGGGTGGGAATTAAGAAACGTAGTTTAAGTCGGAGAAACGACTTAAAAGGTGGATATTCTTTAACTCGAATGGGCTCGGACGTTGCGCATCCTCGCCCATTCGAATCAAAGAGTGTCTTCTGTTTTAATTTCTCACTTAATTGAGGCCAAGTACTGGTACTTAAGCTATTCCGATTCCCATTAAAAATTAATCAACGACTGCATCAACTTTCATTTTGTTCATTGGACAATTATCGCAATTTACTCAGGTGGACAAAATAGTCCACATCGTGACAGTATTGGCTGCAATATGTCGATGTTTACTCAGCCGTTGTTTGTCCTTCAGTACCTGTGGCAAAATAAATATTAAAAACAAACCAATTCAAAGTTAAAAAGTAATTTTAAAGAAGACGTGTCAATAAGTGGCGTATCGTTTTGATAAATCTAAGAACACTTTAAACAATATTATTTCCAGTTTGGAAGGTCCATTAAGTTTTGTCATTTCACGTACCTGTTAATGTCCTAACCCGAAAATGATAAAGAGCGGTCTCTTTCTCGGATCATTACCATTAAAAATGAGTACAATATGTATTAATTAACGAAATTGTTATTTGTGCAACGTTAGATCGCCCAGAAGTTTGTTTATAACGCATTGCATTATACGTTTTGTGGAAGACGAGCAATGGGCATACACCAGGGGTAAAGCGCCCCCAAGCGGCAGCAATGCTAAGCTTCCTCAAACAGCGTTTGGACGAAGATGTTTTTCTTTAACCATGACTGTATACAAACAGTTCCTTTATGGATGGGTCTGTGATGTGATTCAGGCCTTTTCCTAATGAATATGTTACAATGACAAATACAAAATAAACTTTAATTAATCATTACAAAAAACGTAGGCCCAACCAAATACTAAAATCACTCAATCTGCCAATCTGAAAATTGTGTCCTCCATTATCTTGGGAATAGCGCAGTCGTATATTTGTTTTACAGTATTTGACTTTCGATTTGACTTGGTCAATACAATTTTCAAACACAAAATTATCAAATCTTTTAATTGGCCATTAAATTCGGTAAACAATACCATCTGTTTTTATCTTCCCTCTAATTAAACAGAAAACGTGGAAGAAAAGTATAAAAATGCTCGAGTTGAGATATATTTTTATCAGTCTTTGACGAGGTACAACGAGCCACAATCATGGGCGTCATTCGCATCGCACTCCTCCTTGGGGCCGTAGCCCTGGGTAAGTTGTTGATCAAGTTTGCTTGCCGAAACTCAAACCTCTATTAGACTAGGTTTGTGTTTGGTAAACAAATGTTTTTCATGACGATTTCTAAGACTACGAATACACGCATAGTTTTGTCTGAAGACAACCAAAATTCGTTCTCGCACAAATAACAAAAATAACACAACACGCCCAGTTTTTAAAGAATGGTTGCTGTGTGGATGTTTATATCCTACTTTTAAATGCTCTTTTCGATTAACATAATTTCATACAAAACGCGTTTTATAGCCCAATTGGGCGCTTCCGGGCCGTAGTTCGCTTAAAATAATTATTGTATACATACACTAAGGGTTTTATTTTATTTTATTTCCCTTTATAACAGCCATTAATGCCGATTCACACGAAGGTAAGTTCTCAGTTCTTAACATATTTTGTCGTATAGTTTGTTCTTAAAGTTTTATCCATTCTAGTTCATATACATATTCATTCAAAAAAAGGGTAACTATTTCTGAATTAACTACAACAAATTAAGGTGAGTTTATTAATTGTTTGAGTGTTCAGATACTCCCTATCATTGGCCTAATTATAAATCCTTCTAAGTTTCAATTAATTTCAGTCACGCATCACTGTACAATGGTCATTTATCATTTTTTTTGAAACTGTGACCAAGTTTGTTGTCTTCATCAATTTTTAAATCTGTGTTATGTCAGCCAATTAACTATTTTGTAATCTATATTTCGCAGGCTTGCCTAAGTCTTCTGAGCGACCCACAGGCTTGCCTAAGCCTTCTGGGCGACCACCAGGCTTTCCTAAGCCTTCTGGACGACCACCAGGCTTGCCTAAGCCTTCTGGGCGACCCACAGGCTTGCCTAAGCCTTCTGGACGACCCACAGGCTTGCCTAAGCCTTCTGGACGACCACCAGGCTTGCCTAAGCCTTCTGGACGACCACCAGGCTTGCCTAAGCCTTCTGGGGGACCACCAGACATGCATCCCAGCAAACACAAAACGTTTAAAAAACGTTTTTTAAACGTTTAAGTAGGTCCGCTAGGTCTTCGTCCTAAATAAACGTTTAAAAAACGTTATTTAAACGTTTAATTAGGCCCGCTAGGTCTTCGTCCTAAATAAACGTTTAAAAAACGTTTTTTAAACGTCCGCTACGTCTTGATTTTTAACAAACGTTTAAAAAACGTTTGGAGAACATCTAATTTTGACCTAATATTTGCCCCAAAGCAAAGGTTTTTTTAAAACGTTTACAAAACGTTTACGAAACGTTTGAAAAAGACGATACATTCTGGATACATTCTGGACGTTTAAAAAACGTTTTCTTTACGTCCAAGTCAAATAAAAACTAATTGTAATTAATTATTGTTTTTTAATATTATGATTTAATATGATTATTATTTTGATGATTAAATTGAGTAGCCTAATGATGGTAATTATGATGATGATTATGATTATGATGATCGATGATGATTATGATTATGATGATGATCATGATCGTCATCCTCATCGTGTGGCCCATATGGTCGTCGTCGACGTCGTTGATGTACGTAATTGTTATATTTTGTGACATCGATATCATGCGGTGCGCCGGCGCGGCCTGGCTGGCCGCCTACGTACAGCGTGCATGCCATCGTTTATATTCAAACGCTTTGTTGGATGTTCTTGAAAGGTTTTCTGAACGTTCTTAAAAGGTTTTCTAGACGTTCTTAAAAGGTTTTCTGAACGTTCTTAAAAGGTTTTTTGAACGTTTTTAAAAGGTTTTCTAGACGTTCTTAAAAGGTTTTTTAAACGTCTAAAGGTTTTCTAGACGTCCTAAAAAGGCACTGCAAAAACTGTGGTGTTAAAATTTTAACACCAATGTTTTTTTAATCTTTTGGAATGAACATTGGTGTTAAAATGAAGTAAAATGATTCTTGAAGTATTAGTTTCAAATCAAGTACTGGTGTTACGTACTTTTGGTGTTAAATTTGACCTAGTGCGCATGCGTGTGTGAAATAAAGCCCTCTGATTGGTCGATAAGGAATTATGGTATATGTTAACAATAGTCGATGTTAAATTGTTGTATTTAGTCCAAAAACCCATTTATTTTACCATAATATGTAATTATTGAAACGATTCCATGATTGAATTTTGATTTTTGTGCAAACATAGTAAAAAATTCGCGTTACATTTTATTCGTTTTCAAATTTTGACATTATTCATAAAAACTAGCTGCGACTTCGTCGTGGACAAAAAAGCGTAGTATAAAACTAACAACGGCAATGGCTATGTGTGTAGTACGTATTCAGTAGGAATAGATTATTATTGTATATATGGATGTGTAATGTGTAATAAGTCAGTTCTTTGTAATATTTCATTACGTAATTTGTCCATGCAGTTAATATGTACAAAATTATAGTGTTAAAACGGTATGATCCTCAAACTGGTGTTATTCAACACCCAAATTTTTTGCAGTGTAGACGTTCTTAAAGGGTTTTCTAAACGTTCTTAAAAGGTTTTCTAGACGTTCTTAAAGGTTTTCTAAACGTTCTTAAAAGGTTTTCTAAACGTCTAAATGTTTTCTGGAGAGCTGGTCTGGAAAACGAATACGAGACAAGGTTTTAAATTGGTTTTTTAAACGTTTTAAATTGGTTTTTTAAACGTTCAATAAAAACGTTTTTTAAACGTCCAAAACCTACCACAAAAAAACGTTTAAAAAACGTTTTTTTTGAACGTTTAAAAAACCAATTTAAAACGTTTAAAAAACGTTCAGAAAACGTCCGATTGTTAGCTGGGATAGGCCTTCTGAGCGACCCACAGGCTTGCCCAGGCCTTCTGGACGACCACCAGGCTTTCCTAAGCCTTCTGGGGGACCACCAGACATGCATAGGCCTTCTGAGCGACCCACAGGCTTTCCTAAGCCTTCTGGACGACCCACAGGCTTGCCTAAGCCTTCTGGACGACCACCCGGCTTGCCTAAGCCTTCTGGGGGACCACCAGACATGCATAGGCCTTCTGAGCAACCCACAGGTTTGCCTAAACCTTCTGGACGACCACCAGGCTTTCCTAAGCCTTCTGGGGGACCACCAGACATGCATAGGCCTTCTGAGCGACCCACAGGTTTACCTAAGCCTTCTGGACGACCACCAGGCTTGCCCAAGCCTTCTGGACGACCACCATGCTTTCCTAAGCCTTCTGGACGACCACCAGGCTTGCCCAAGCCTTCTGGACGACCACCAGGCTTGCCCAAGCCTTCTGGACGACCACCAGGCTTTCCTAAGCCTTCTGGGGGACCACCAGACATGCATAGGCCTTCTGAGCGACCCACAGGCTTGCCTAAGCCTTCTGGGCGACCCACAGGCTTGCCTAAGCCTTCTGGACGACCACCCGGCTTGCCTAAGCCTTCTGGGGGACCACCAGACATGCATAGGCCTTCTGAGCAACCCACAGGTTTGCCTAAACCTTCTGGACGACCACCAGGCTTTCCTAAGCCTTCTGGGGGACCACCAGACATGCATAGGCCTTCTGAGCGACCCACAGGCTTGCCTAGGCCTTCTGGACGACCTCCAGGCAACGGTAGGTACCTTTTCTTTGACATTTCGTTTAACTTGACAGTATCCAGGTGTTAGTTCAATTGATTTCATTGTTAATACCCGACACGCTGACTTATGCTGGTCCCAGCTTAATTAGTGCCCTCTTTGCACACATCCTGCTGACGAAGCACATGTGGACATGACAGTGCTAATGTACAAGATAATTGGTCTAAACAAGGACATGTGTGTGTATACGAGTACCATATATGTACCATATTGTTATTTTGGTTTCGTTTGCTTTCTAAATTTGTCTTGGGATACGGTGTTGGCAGACAACCCGCATTTTAAGTTTCTGTGCGATTTAAAGGCGCACGCGTTATACAGTAGAATCTACTGGTCTCCAATTGGACCCAGTAAAAGCTAGACAGTGTGAGAAAATAACAGTTTTCGATGCTGGGGGAGATAATATTTGGTGGGAAAAACATACGGAATAAAGTAGGGACTGAAAACCAAATTCACATATTGGCCAGGGCAGGATTCTAACCGGGTTAACAGCAGTGCAAGACAAGGAAAGCACCAATACGCTAATGCATATTAAAATAACTTTTTGTTTATCAGAAGACGGCGAGCATCCAGGCCGTCCAATGGATGAGTAGCTATAGCTACGCATTTAACGGCAAAGTACATGTGAGTCCAATATTAGGGTTTTCAAAAATTACACAAATGCCTTAACAACAATGTTCGATATGAAACTTAACTTTAGCATTAATTTAACTGTTACTGGAAAAATTAGTGCTCGATAGTTCACACTGCGTATTACCAAGTTGAGCTATAAACATCCTTTACTCAGCAAAACCTGCTCGATAGAACGTGCAATACATCCTCGATCTCCGTTTCTTTCGTATTTTAATAACTTCAGTTGTAATTTCGTAACCAAACGAAGGACCGGTGTTATGTTGGTGTTTACAACGTTCTGGGAACGTTATGGGAACGTTCTTATAACGTTATGTGTTAGCTGAGAAAGCGTTGTATACAAAGTCCTGACGGCTTCGCTTTTTTAAAACTTCGATTCGTGTCATTTACATGTTTTTACTGTATTTAAATGAAAACCCTGTCAACGGGAAATATTCCGTTTCCGTTGTCACTTAAATTAACAGAACACCAACACAGAACAAACAGTTTAACCAAGATCGTTAAACATTTCATCCACAAGAAATGTAGGCCTACCAAATAATATTTGTGCATACTTTATTTCTTTGTACATATAATTCTGAAACAAATGTCTGAACTGGTCTGTTTATAAACTAAACTATTTTTGTTTTCATTTACTTTCCCATCTACAGCGCTAATAAGCTGTGACGTCACATAGCTCACCGCGTCATGTCACAGACAAGCGACTGTTCGACACGTGACCCGCGTACTTAGATAGCTAGGACTATTATCTTAACTGCACAGAGCACACGCATTTATTTCGACAAATATTATTAAATTATACATATAATAAGACAACTTACTTTATGTGACATTTTAGAGTAACAATACATTTGAAGATAATAGTTAAGAAAAGAACGGTTGTAAGTGTATCTGTTTAGACGATCATGTAACCGTATTTGGGAGGGGAAAATACAATACAAAAAACCCGATTTATTTTGAAAACCCTGTATTTGAAGGAATCGGGTTATTATTTGTTTCAGTAAAGCCTTAAGTCATGTTGGCCATTTAAAGTTATAGTATACCATTTTAAAGCTGTGCAGTTCTATTGCGTCTCAGATTGTTGGACTTTTTGTTATTATATTCTTCAATATGATGTCACAAGGAATAATTTAACTTTGAGTTTGGAGTCGAAGTAAATATTTGAACAATAATTTAGTTTATTACTTTTGGGATAGTTGCAAAAGGTATACTCTCCTTTTAATTTACATCCACGGTAAGAGCTTTAATAATAGCCAAGTCGATTGTGCGATGATTTAAATGAAAATCACGCAGTTTATGTATGTAGCCCAAACAGTAAAAATATCCTCGCTCCCTATATTATCTGGATTAATAAATACATTTGAATGATGCGAAGTGCAATAAAGTCCTAGATAGTTTAGCAAGCATAAGTACCTCTCTTGTCTGCTGTTTTGTTCTTGGTGACGTCGGAGGTTTGGGACTAGATTTGTAGTAGTGTAGCGGCACAGTCTAGTCCAACATATCAAACCAATTGTGCATGTTTTGATAAAAGCACCAACATTGGCACGTGTAGATAATTGCTTACCAAACATTATAGATTGGGAGGCACGTACAATTCAACTTGTTTCAGGCAAAACGGCCAGTTGTTTTTTAAATGGCTGCCACATAACATCACTCATGACTCGACATTAGGCAATGCTAAACATTATAACATTCCCGGGTAGCCATTTTTAGCTAACGATTACAATAGCTATCAGCTTTCGTTTTCGTTAGTATTTTTTAAAATCCTTTTTCTCCTCCTTGTTTTCTTCATTTTCAGACACCTCCTTATATTGTGTACACGCACTTTTGTGTCCATGTCATTTTTTTAAATGACATTTTTGATTACAATTTCGGAAGATTTTACCCATAAATGTATTTATGACACATGGGGTAGGCCTACTAAATAGGATGAAAATTTATTGTGGATATAGAGGAGTTAACATTTACTGAAAGCTAATAATAACGGTACATTACAAAAAATTAACATTTAAAATTAAACACGAACAGGGAAAAACAATGTTGTTCTTGTTTTTTTGCGATCGCGAACTATTTTTCGAAACACTTAGATATTTAGCGCAAATAAGTAAGATATTTCTTAATAATTCGGTAGTAAACATTTTCCATATCTGCAAATGGTGTATCCTACCTTTAAGCAAGTTTACAAATACGAGTGTGTGAATTAGGGAGCCTGACTGATCGTGTCGTTAGCGGGCGCACTGTGTAAAAAGAATACGCGACGTGCAGAATCAAATATCGATAGTCGTCTTTGGCAAAGACTAGTTATAACCTCGTCTAATTTATAATCGATTCGTTATTTACTTCATGTTAGCAACAATCTTGGAATATTTTGTGATAGGCGCATTTAAACTTTGCAAGTTATGATTTGTTTGATTAGCTCATTAGAACTTTATGTTCCAAAGTTTTAATTGCAAGTGAAGACAAGACACACAACAATGTGCATCTCGCACGTGGCGTATCGTATAGTTCCACTTGTAATCAGATTATGTTAGAATTAGGCCTAGCGTGACTCAGTGTTCTGTCCTGGTCCCGTACTTTCACTTTCAAACGATTGTTATCTCATCTGTTCATTTCCGCCTTGATAACAAGTCACACGAGCTAATAACCTTCAACCCACATAAACGTGAGAAAGCTTTAGTTCTGATGCAGTCTGTTGCAAATTAACAAATACAACAAATGAATGCTTTTGTTGTATAGATGACTTTTGTTTTTTTATCAGGTAGACTGATTTAATTAGAACTTTCTAATATAGATACTTTCTTTTTGAATGCATCAGAATAGCCAGTCATACAATATGAAGAAGAACAAAATGTGTACTCAACGGTTTGTCAATAGTGTGCAATGCCACGAACCACTGAATTACCGTAAAATAGGGTAACTTTGGTACCTTGGTAACCTGGGCCACTACATTCCAACAATTTTTATTTTATGGTTTTACATGTATTTTGGCGATTTTTTTTCAAAGTGATCAAGAAAGTGTGTAAAAATAATATCAAACTGTATGTAATAATTTATAAATCTCACAAACAAATTAATGTATCCCTGAACGATCTGACCAAAGTTGCCTTAAGTTACCCCCGTTTCACGGTACTTAACGATCGTAAAAGTCCAGTTAGTACAGAGTGGATGGTCTCTTAGACAATAAGCAAATTCTCAAAAATAAAATTAAAAAGCTGAAAAGTCCAATCAAGCTTGCAGCAACGTGAGGGTTGCAATGATTTCATAAGCACGTCCTGTCAGGAGGTGGCATATAGAAAGTGTAAACAAGCATCTATGTTGGGCGTGCACAATCACCACTTAAGATATGCAAAAGAAGGCCGTGGTTTGATATCTACTGTGAGCATTCTTTGTTAACCCGCTGTTGTATTACCAAAAAACAAACGCCAACAAACAACACATGACATCCAGTTAGCCAATCAATAGCTTATACCAAATGACGTCAGAATAATTGCTGGTGCACGAAATTAGATACAATTTGCACGCACCCATAATTATTTTAGCCGTTGTCGCCGACTAATCCACTTTTATTGTGGACAGGTTTTTCCTCTGGCGGTCACACAAAAGCTCAACTTTTGGAAAATGCTGAATTAGTAGAGTTTATAGAGACAGTGTGCAATGTCTTTAAGTACAGAAATACTTCCTGCTAAAGATCTTAATATTAACAAATGAAGATACCTTATAACGATAATGTAAATAGCAAATTGAAATGGTACATTTTTGCTGCTAAACCATTAAACAAATTCATGATTTGCGGAAAGCTGAAAATTGAATTTACTTAATTCATGAGGAAATTAAGTACATGCGTAGAATTTTGATTTTATAAAAAAATGATAATCCAAAATTAATTGGTAATTGGTTAGTGTAAAAAGTGTGAAACACCTTGGTAGTTTATTAGCTTATCATTGAAGCCACTGTGTAGTTCGAATTACCTCATACTGGAGATAAGGTGTCATTTGATACTCCGTGACCATCTGAAGACAGTTCTATCTTCTCTTGCATAAGTTCTGCAGGCATCCTTCTGCTCAATTATAGATTGGTCGCGACTGCAGAAAGTTCTATCTGGACATGAACAAGTTCTTGCATCCTTTGGCCCAATTGCAGATTGTTCTGTCGTCTTTATTCTTGTGCCTTGGCCGAATCCCTTTGCGCAAAAACAGGCATATTTTCCTGATCGTGTTCAAATTCTTGAGCTGATTCTGTCAGCACAACCATAAACACGTCTGGTTTGTCATGTACCGATTCTTTACCTGCAAGCTTCGGCCCATTTGCAGAGAGCTCTACCAGTTCAATGTCTTGGGTCAAATCCTTTGGCGCAGTGTGGTACTGCGCTAGTTCTTTAGCTGCGGCCTTTGGCCCAATTGGAGACACTTCTATCTGCACATGTACGAGTCGTTGATTCGCGTCTATTATTGGTCCAGTTGTGGACAGCTCTATCTGTTGCGGGGGGTGTTCGTGCGCTTCCTTCTTTACCAAGATTATAGGCAGTTCTATCTGCTCTTGTACTGGGTTCGTAGCAACTTGTTTGGTTTGGTAGTAATTGCTTTGTTCTGCTCTTTCGCAGCTCTCGGCACATCCCGTGTTTGTCCCTTGCAACGTTGAGCAATGCATGAAAAGGAGAACGCTTCAACCACAGCACTTCGATAGGCGGAGTTTGTGGCGCTGTAGACCAGGGAATTGATAGAACTGTTGATCAGCTCCAAGATGAATGCACTTGAAGTTAATTGAACTAAATATAGTCCCAATTTGCTGTCGCGACTGTATACTCAAACAATACAAATGACTGTCCAGACAATGCGTAATAAACTTAAAATAAGAAACACTGCAGTGTTAATGACCAGCATACGGGCAACCCTGCCAACTGGCTGCGAATGTTGCTGTGAAGCACGAGTTTGACGGCATAGCTTGATCACAATGTAAACATACATACATACAGTGACTGTGGCAGTCGATCCATAAAATAATAGTCTCAGAACAAGGTATATTTTGACGTGCAGAAGTTGGTATTGTAAACTTATTACTGATAAACCCCCCAAAACCAGGGAAACCACCCAGAGTCCAGTAGATTTTTTGGCAGCTCGACATTTACTGGCTGAGGCTCTGAAAGTTACCGGGTGAAGTACAGCTAAGAATCTTTCCACTGCTGTGGCCGTTACGAAACAGTAGGAGGCTCCCTTCGTTGTTTCCGTAACTGATGACAAAATAGTTCGTAATACCTTGTTACTGTTTACATCAACAATTTGAAATGACGAAATCAATGCATCAAGAAGGACAACTGCAACTGTCAGATTGGACAAGTAGACATTGATGATTGTACGCATAGACTTCACTCGAACTATGACAAAGAGGAAGACGAAGTTCAAGATGAGACCAATTGGCGGAATGATTTTAGCGGAGAGATATGCCGAATTATCGGCTTGATTTGCCTCTGGAAAATTGTCCTCTTCCACTGTAAAGACAATTTTTTTTCTATGATTTTACTTAAAGGCGTTGGTTCGATCTGCTTGTGTATAATGTGCTCCGTATCATAGTATTATATTTCTGAAATAAAATTGAGTTTCGTCCTGTATGCTACAACCGATCATATCCCTTCATTTAAAATAGAAACTGTTCATGAACCGAAACATTTAACAGCTAATATGATGTTTGTGGCTTGCTTTGTGTTTTCTGTTCTTTGTTTTGAGTTTTGAAACCAAAACAATTAACTTTTGATATATTCTTGATCATATGAGCTAAGGATAGCCTATGCAGTCCTGGGAATGTAAAATTGTATTCAATTCTCCTAGAGGCATTCAAAAGGTCCCCAGTTTGTTTCAAAGAAAATGCTGTCACTAATTAAGCTGGATATTAAATTAGTACGCATTGGTTCTACTTTCATTCCTGTTTCTCCAACTACTCGGAATCTCGGGGTCATTTTTTTGACAGTCGTATGATGACCTTCAACTCTCACATTTGATCGAGCTTCAGTTTGAAGGATTTGGCGCTAACCCAGATTATTATTATTATTATTTTTCTTTTTCTTTTGGGGAATCATAAAGGGTGGCTTGTTTGCTTGTGTGGAATATAATAAGAGTAGGATGCGTAATCATCAGTTCTGCCTTGTGCGTGATGATTACTAAACTTTGGCTTGTTGGAGTATTTGTTCATTACATTATCAAATTAAGTTTGAATTTATCATTCATATTAATGGCCATTTCATAGTTCAGATCTTCGTAAAGACAAAGTATTATAGAAAACAAAATAAGCCACACGTAAAACTCCTATAACCGACGGCTCGGTGGTGCCCGGAAGTCATCTTGACCTTTGTGCGCGAGATTTACACTATCATGGCAACATAATGCATGAATTCACATTAAAAACTCTCTTAAAGACATAGTTCAGACATGTTAAGAGTGTTCAAATTAATATTTACTTTCTAACATACCAGGTAAGCCTATGGGTAGTTAAGTTTACGTGATGTCCTAGCTAACAAGTGTGGCGGGGGTTGGAGTCATTGGTTATACAGTGTAGGGGGTAATAAATAGCCCTTGACACTTTGGATTCGACTAATGCTCTCTGATTTATTTAGCTGTGGAACGGTGGTCGAAAAGGCTAAGGAAGATTTGCATTGATAATCAAACAGCACATGAGGAGAGAAATAAAACTAAAGGCGTCACAAGTACACTGTACGAGGTTTTAATCCTAACACATGAAATCAATAAATTAGAGAAATATACAGATTATGATGTAAGCTCGTGCGATTAAATAATACAATTACTTGTACACGTGAACCGGTACATAATTCCCCTAGGCCAAGTGGGTTGACTAGGTTCTGTTAAGAACAACTATCAAGCCGGAAAATATTACTAGTGAGATATTCTCAGCACTGGACCAGAATACAGATAAAACCACCTTATTTATATGAAGAAATTCCAAACCTATAACTTGTACCCCTAAATCAGCATAACGGACAGTTTTGCCTCAGAATGCGAACTCATGTACATAAATCATTAAAGCAAAAATAAGGGAGACAATTATATGCCCAAGTCCTATATTCCTCACAAATAAAGGCATCTCTACTCCTTGGGCATAATTACAAGCGTAAAAGGTGATTTACTTATTCACTTTACTAAACAATGAGTGCGCTGTTTACTGAGCACAACCGAGAAATTATGTTATCATTAAAAAATAAACTCGGAAGAGGGCGCTATTTACCGAGCACAACCGAGCTATGAATTTCCATAAAAAGTCCTATATTTTAGTCCGACATTCTACAATAACTCAGGCATATTCAACAAATTTATGTCAAGTAGGATTGACATAACTAACCAAAATAATGATTGAGAAAAGTTACGATATCTTTCCAAGTGTATTATGAGGTCTCAATAACAAATCCACAAGGTCGCCGTCTTTACAACAGTTTGTAAAATTAAAACTCCTAAAATAACAGTGAAAATCCATCAGTTCGCCTTATATAAAATATTATAATTCATATGGCATATTTGTACTCCAAACTTAAACAACTGTGAACAAGTTTACCTGTGGAACGGTGGTGGAAAAGGCAACGACCGGCGACGCCGAAGGCGGGAAATTTGCATTGCCCGTCCCTGCCGCATGGTGGCGCCCTTTAGACTCACCGATCGGATCTAAAGAAAACTAGCACAAAATGGTAAATGCTTCAAATTATTTTCAGCTCCCTCAGAAACCAAATAAAATATGTTAATTCACCAGGGCAGCTCAATGAGCCATTTGCGCGTGACCCCTAGTTAAATTTGAATAACATCTGGTGCACTGACTTGCTCATAGCTTGGCACCGTTGAACCTCAAATTCCCCAGACCAAAGATACTGTTGCCATATCACGTGATTTGGGGCAAGCTCTTGCATAGTTACGTAACAGACGTTCAGCACCAATACATTGTTCACAGTGGGTGAAAATGGCATGGACACCAGACCATTCCGGAGCTGGGGGTTGCTAGCGTAAAGCTTGCCCCGAATCACGTGATATAGCAACATTGTCTTTGGTCTGGGGAAATCAAAGTTCAATGGCTAGTTATGGCCATTTTTGTAGATTAGCGGGTACATTTAAAGATTTATGAACATGCACAAGTACATGATCATGCATGCAAAATTTGAAAGACAGTTATGGTTATACTCTATTATTAGGCCTGTAGGCTAATTACTATAAATTTATACACCATGTAGGCCTAGGCCTTCATGTATTTATGAAACAGGCAAATTTTTGTGTACATGATTTATTTAAAGATTAGGCCAATGCACTTACATGTACCATCCTTTTTTTCTGTTATTGTTTCATACATGTAGGTCATGCCGTCCACCACCATGGCCTATTCCACCACGCCGGCCACCAACACCAAGTTTTAAGCCCACTCGTGCAGTAAAGGCACTTATTATTGGAGATTCTTTGAGCAAATTTAGGCTGGTAAATTATCTCTTCAGCAATGGAAAGCATGTTTGTAAAATGGTATTTTGATATTTTAAGATGTGCCATTGGGTAAAGTGTCTTTCTAAGGTGCCTTTTATTCTGATCATATTCAAGTATTTTGATACGCAATGCACTTTCTTGCAATTAAACTTTTCCAAAAATATACAACTGAACTTCTATCGATGGTGCCTTACACGATGCAAGTATTATTTTTTACTTTTATTATGCCAAGGCAATACATCATATTATATATGTGTGAATCTTTATATGTGTAAATCTTTATATTTTTATGGTAAATTTCACGTTTAATTTTTTTAAACTACCTCAATGTTGATGTGTTTTATGCAGTTTTTCAGCTTGCATAACATAAACAGAGTAAATAAAACATGTTTAAGTTTCATGTATTCAGCGTCTGTTTGGAATGTTGCTGTTACTTTTTTGTTACTAGGGAAAATATCGGAAAATAATTTCAATCACAAACTACCCTCCATTGCACAGCTCTAGCCACCCAGTAAATCAAGTAATGGTGTATCATTTTCAATTAAATTCAATTCAAGAAAATTTATTTCCATTTATCGCAAAATGAAAAAAAATAAAAAATTCTGTGAAAATTTATCATTTTCAATTTAATTCAATTCAAGAACATTTATTTCCATTTATAGCAAAAAAAATATAAAACAAAATCATTTTGTGAAAATGAATTGAAAAGCTCCATGTCAAAACTAATATTGTAACATTTTATTTGGATTGAAACCAACAAGAATATTGGAACGAAACTCATTGTACCACAGTACATTACCGTTCTCCAGTATTAACCACACATACCACAAGGTTTTATTTTAAAGATGGACTACAACGGAATAATGATAAAGGCTGTGTTGCTGTTTTTTGTTCGAGAAATGTATAATGATTACTAATATATCATTAGTATTCAATAAATCTTGTTCCTTCATGCAAAAAAACAACAAAATTGATCGGCGTTCTACGACCCAGATAAATTCAGTTTCAGCAAAAGCCCTTAACTCATGAATAATTCATACTTTGTGTGTGACGTACTACCCATGAAAACGCATACATATGGTGGCCCTGAAGGGACTCCGCAGATCGCGAATATTGACGTCAAATTTGACGTCAATATTCGCAACTTTTGGGGGAAAGTCGTGAATATCGACGTCAAATTTGACGTCAATATTCGCGACTTTTTTGGAAAGTCGTGAATATTGACGTCAAATTTGACGTCGATATTCGCGATCTGCGGAGTCCCTTCAGGGCCACCATGTATGCGTTTTCATGGGTAGTACGTCATCACTTTTCGCTGGTTTACAAGTCCGCTGGTACTATATCGTGGATTTCATTGTGGTTTTCAGTGGATCTTTGCCGGTAACCAGTACAGGGCGGGAAATTTCAAAATCGAAGAATCGAGGTCTAATTTTTTTCGGTCAAATTGCAACATCTTATTTAGAGAAAAACATGACCGTAACAATAAAGTGTTACCTGAACACAACATAAACAAGGTCCGATAATAAATTTAATGTGTGAGTTTTCGTTGTAGTCCATCTTTAAGTACATGTACTCTTAATTTCACACTATTTTATTTTTGTACTTTTAATTTTGGTTCTTTTCATTACCTTTTTAGTACTCCAATTTTAATGCAGTGCGTTTATCATAAATTGATATCACTGCATACAAATAATCAATTTTTAGCAAGACCCAGTTGACTTCTGCACAATGCAGCTCACGAAAATGTTGGCAGTTACGCCATACCAGTATAAGGTACATAAACATCATAAACAGCATAAATGCATCCTCTCATGGGATTTCACTGATTTGTATTAAGGTACTCCATTATGTGTGTATAAACTAATCATTTTCAATAGCTATCATGTAACACAGAGCCATATTGTATACATTTACTATTTATTTGGGGTTTATTATTTGCAATTTGTTTGGGTGAATGGGGTTCCAGTAAATTTAAAACAAAATTTAAAATGTTTGGGTCAGGAGCCCAAAAATAGGGTCGGTCGGGAATGAGAACCACATAAAAAGGGCCGTCCTAATAAACCCACCCTGCGAGAGCTGAATAATTTTCCAAAGGCCTATTCGATTTTATATCTAAATGATTTAACAACAAAGGACATAATGATCCTATAAAATTCCTATAAAATTCCTATAAAATTTTCAATATCTTTCTAACCTAATTTGGTATTACAATTTAATTACTAAAATCTGGAAAGTCATGCATGGTCAGGTTAGTCATAACATTTATGCAACTCTTTTTATTTCCCATTTTGTAATAAAGATACAATTTAAAACATTTAATATTTTGAATTGTCCCAGTTGTATCCTTTCCTTAGCTGTTATGAATACTGTTATAATTGTTTACCCGATAACAGGCTATTCAATTTCAGATCCCATTTACAACTGCGTCGTGGGGGAACTACATATTTTCGCCATTTTCCAACTATAGATTTTACAAATAGGCCTAATGCATTCGCGAGTGGTAACATTTTTTTTCACTACGGTTCTTTTCTGCATCTATTGGAATATTATTGGTGCACATCCCGGAGGCTGCCTGTCGACATGGCTGCCTGTCCGGTCGGCATGACTTTGCACTGTATGCAGTGGCCCATGCATTTATTTAAGGAAAATAGCAAGGTTTTTATTTGAGCAAGTAATACTTATAATTGAAAAATTTCTGATTGAATGATGTACAACTGAATTATTTGAAACATGAAACAAACCTTTACCACACATTTGCAAAGCATCATGGAATGGCAAACAAGCAAGTTTATACACACACACCTAGCTGTTACTCTACTCCCTAAGTTTCGCGGTTTGTTTGTCATACAATCCATTATGTTTTTAGGACGTCAACAAGGTGTATCTAGTAAGAAGCAAATAGAAATGGAAGCAAATGGAAATATTCGATCTTTTGGGTTCACATCAATCGATTAAAATGTTTCTGAAGCACAACAAGCACCAGAATATGGCTGGAGTTTTTTCAGATAGGAGCCAAAAATCGCCTTATTAAAGCCTACGACGGAACAAAGACTGGGATTCGAAAAGGCTCACAGAATAGGGCCTGGGATCAAATCACTTTTCGGGGAGTTTGGGGCACTGTCCAAATAACTCTTCACTTTCCAAACCGAAAAGAAATTTATATCTTTTGAATATTTTTAAATAAAGGGGAAAAGGGACTATCGGCAGTAATCAATTTAACAAAATGGGTTATTCATGAAACTGCTTCATTCACCTACGGAGAAAAACTCTTTAACTGTAATTATCTACAGTAATAATATACAAAATGGGTCTGTTGTGACCAGTGAAAGGGGGGTACGGGTGGGTTATTGTTTGAGATAAATTGAAAAACATACAATTAAGTGAGTATTTAAAAAAAGAAAATTACAAAAGGCATTTGACAAGTTACTTTCATAAACAATAATTTGTGTGAATTTTGTTGTACTTATTTTTTAGTTATGGTAATTTGAATTGATGGATTTAAAACGTGCTTTAAAAAAAGAAACGAATTAAATACAAATGAAATCCGATAATTCGGTTTTAATTGAGACTTTTGAAGTCAGTCCGTGTTTGGATTTAATTTAATACTTTTAAATTGAAGAGCTTATAACCAGTGCCGTGGTCTTGTGGTCTGGAGCATTGAACTTGTAATCTGTGTGTAAAGATACAGGTTGTGGGTTCGAGTCCGGCCTGGGACTATGGTGCGTGTGCCCTTGGGCAAGGCACTTTGTCACTCATTGCTTCTCTCCACCCAGGAGTAAATGGGTACCTGTGAGGGCAGAGATGGTTATTGTGGTTGATTTACCTGCTTTGCGCCGAAATGGCAGCATCGAGCTGTATACTCCCCAGGGAGCTGAGATGGTATTTGGAATGTTTCATGGGCCCAATGACCGGGGTAATAATAAAGCGCTTTGATACACCCACATAGTGGGAGTCTAAAAGCGCTATATAAGAACTGGCATTATTATTATTATTATTAAATACTACATTGAACAATAATACAACCACGAAAACGATGGCAGATGTTTAATACAACCTTTTTATTCAGATCCGGAAATAATCGTCGTTCGGATGTTTACGTTATTAATAAACGTATGTCGTTAATTCATTGACATTTGAAAGGTTTCGTATAGTCAATAAATTACATTGTCGCAGTTTTACAATCATGGATGCCAAGAAAAAAGCAATAAAAATGGCGTTTGTTTTCAACCAGCGCCAGCAGTTGTTCTTTGTTTGTTTGTTTCGCGAGTGCCGTCCAAGGTTGCACCCCCCCCCCCCCCCCCTTCTCCCCCCCCCCCCCCCCCCCCCCCTCCCCCCCCCCCCCCCCCCCCACACACATAGAAGTGTGTAAAGGCCTTCGATCGTGGACGGGGTATTGTCCGACCGTCTTCCCTCTTTTGTTTATACTCTAACGTTTTTTGATGATCGCCATAGGATTTGTACACGGGAAAAGATCGTGGACGTTTTGTCAATCGTGGACCCATTGTTTGACTCCCAATTCTTTTGTCCGACGACCACGATTGCCGGTCAATACAAACGCACACACACACAAGTGTGTAAAGGCCTTCGATCGTGGACGGGGTATTGTCCGACCGTCTTCCCTCTTTTGTTTATACTCTAACATTTTTTGATGATCGCCATAGGATTTGTACACGGGAAAAGATCGTGGACGTTTTGTCAATCGTGGACCCATTGTTTGACTCCCAATTCTTTTGTCCGACGACCACGATTGCCGGTCAATACAAACGCACACCCACCCAAGTGGGTAAATGCCGTCAATAGGGGACGGGGCATTGTCCGACCGTCTTCCCTCTTTTGTTTGTACTCTAACGTTTTCGGATGATCGCCATAGGATTTGCACACGAGTCTGAATCGGGGACCTTTGCGGAATAGGGGACCCCATTGTTCCCTTTGTCATACGTCCCCTATTTCAATCAAAAACAAACGCAGCTTTACCTTACATACGCACTGTGGACATTCCTTTGTCTTCGTGTAGTTAAACAACTTTGACTAAATACTCATTTTTCTCGCTTCCCCAAAACAAATTTACCCTCAAATTTGGATTATGGGCCTCTCAGCTGTCCCTTCTATCTTTTCTATATATAACCCTAACCCGTTTTTCCTCTAGCGCTCTTCCCGCATCGTGTGGACCTATATTGTTCGGAGGTCCACAGTGCGTATGCAAGACTAACTCACGTTTGTTTATGGTGTAAATCGAGGAGTTTCCTTTGTTCCTCTCGAAAATTTCCTTTGTTTGTACTCTAACTTTTTCCGACGGCTCTCATTGGTTTTGTACACGAATCTCAATCGAGGTCGTCCTCGATTCTAACCCTAACCCCAATTCACCTTCGTGTCGCCAGGTATGTGTCCTCCGTTTACACCATAAACAAACGCACAATCACACACTTTGGGCTGCTAAGCAAAAAAAGGCAACTCCCGAAAATCAGTAGTATCGATGTACACGACCTAATTTCAGAGGAAAGTGGCAAGAAATCAACTCAGATTGCACACAGAGCATCTAGAATCCAAAATGTTCAGGGGCCCGATCAAGCGGGCCCCGAACCCCACGCCGGCGCCCTGCGCGTACGCCGTAGTTGGCTTTGCGCTACGCTCGCTGGATTGCAACCAAGACTAGCGAACGGGACGCAATATTTATTATATCTAACCCACTTAGACCAAAAAGTAATACACATGACGATTTTAGGGACTTTTAAAAAACAAATCGGACAGATCCTGTAGAACTTGGGAGAAAATAACAAAACTTGTTGGACCCCTGTAAGTTCCAATAGGCCGATTTCGCTTCTTGCCTCCCGATCTATATTGCGAATTGCGTGTATGAATTTGAATTTATTATGGGCAAAAGGCATCACGTATATTTCTGCCTTGTCAGCATTGGTCACATTTTTTGTTAAAGTACATTATATTCATTAAAAATTCGTTCGAAAAAGATATTTTGATAATACATGCATTATGGATACTCTAACTTTAGGGTCTCAGTAAATAATTCGCGAAAAAACGTAATGCATGCATGTCATGAATAAAAAGTCGGAGGAAATGTGTGATGTCTTAAAGAATGATGTCGTAAACAAAAATTGCGACAGTCGGGAAAAGACATTTATTTGTGACAGTCGTGATTTTTGTTGGCAATAGTCGTGAAAAAACATTGCAACTGTCCAGTAAAAAGAACATTTTAATTTGTAAACAAAATGTTGCGTCCCCGTTGTCCCTTCAGGGCCACCTTCATGTTTGTCAATTATAAACCACGCCGTGCGCAATAGCCGATGTGCCCTCTGGCGTCACGTGTTTACATTCTGTATTCAAATGTGCCCGGCAGTGATGCGCACCCATCGTGTTTTACATAAAATGTGCTTAAAGAGTGACGTCGCAGGTCAGATCGCCTTTGAATTATGTGATTTCTGATGTCATCTCTTAACCAAATTTATGTAAAGCATGATGCGTGCGCAAATTTACGGGCACATTTGAATACAGATGTAAACAGAGGCAAATCGTCTATACTTTACGTTCGGCATGCTTCAAAGGGTACAATTATTTTTATTCTATTCCAATTAGCGTTATATCACTATCACGGATATCGCGGATGAATTATTCCATTGTATAATATAGTACCCGCTGAATGATCGTTGTTTTGCTTCTATCGCAGGGTACAATTATTCAGTCTTCTGGAAGCGTAAGCGTTAACATCAATTATTATTTGGATCCATATTCCGGAGAAGAAAACACTGCAAATCATGGCGTCCAAGTTACGCAGTCTCTTCCACGACCCGGAGTATTACGTCAGGTCTTTCCAGTGCTTCGCTGATCTGTCGGCGAAGTTCAGCATGTACGCCAACTGGGGAGATACCGTGTTTGGCGAAGCCGTGGTTGAGAAAATCAAAGTAAAACTAGGCGAGAAAGAAGAGCTATGTGTCCTGGGAATAGGAAGTGGATCAGGTATAGGGCATACAAAATGACGAGAATTATAAAGACAAGTTCGGTGAAAAAGAAAATTTTAAGAAAATTTGATTTTAGTTTATAGCCTAGGCTTACCACCTCATCAGCTGCACATGCGATGGTCGCTACTTTTTTCACAGCATAAAATAATTACTTTGGCATTTGTATTTTTGTTGTATTCGTCAGGGGAGATGGACGTGATGCTGTTGGTCAAACTCTTGCGACAATTTCCACTCATCAACAACCGTGTAGTTGAGCCTGCCACGGACCAGCTAGTCAAGTACAAGGCCTTGGCGCAGTCCAAGGCACACCAACTACACGGCGTCACTTGTGACTGGCGGCAGCAGACGATCGATCAGTACGAGAAGGCGGGAGATCCGCGAAAGTTCCACTTTATCAGCGCGATTCACTCCATTTATTACGCGGAAGATGTCGACCGTTCCCTGATGTATCTGTACGACCGGTTGGAGCCCGGAGGGATAATGCTCGTGGTAGTAGTCTCAGGTATCTCAGATTTGACCTGGAAATCCGGGTGATTTTTTTAATCTGACACTTTTCCTGGTGGAAATAACACTCATTTTTCTGGTAATTTTGACCGAAAAAGTGTCAGGTCAATCACGAGCCAGGACTACCAGAGTCTATTATTCTTAACGGTTTAAAAAAAAGTAGAGGCTATAGCTACGACGTCTTAAAAAGTTAAAGGAGCGACGGTGCACGCGCGACTCGTCGTCGAGAAATCTACTAGTTGCAGTCGGCCGATCCAGTCATTTGGGTATACCGATGCTAACCTGCTTAAGGTTTGGTGTTTGTAAATGCTTGGGGGCGGGGGGGGGGGGGGGGTATGGTGTTCTTGTAATCTTGTTTCTTGAGCAATTATAAATGGTTTTGTTTTTTAATGTTCGCAAATGGATGCACACTACCTTTAAACACTTTTTTTCCGATGTTACACTTTTCCCGATTGACTCCCTTAGGTTCTACGCAGACCTTTCGAGGAGAATTGCTGTTTAATAATTTAAAATGTGCCTTGGTGTGTAAGTAACAAGACCAGGGGTGATGGTATAAAATGACATTAATTGGGGTTAATCTCCGTAAGTGTAATTGGCCCCCTTATTAACATGTTCAAACACTGACAAATGTAGGCGCTGTTCGTGACGAACATTCGGCAACCCCCCAAAAGAACATTGTACATGTACATGTACATGTGAGATTGTATGCACGCGGTACGCACGCAGCAGATTTTGTTCAGACATGGCAGTGAAGACGAATTCGGGGCCAGGAGCGCATATATCCGCAGTATCACCAGGTCCTACATCTGATGAAGATATTTCACTTGACAATTCCTTTGACAATAACTTGAGTCGACCATCGACTGAATGATTTTGCATCGATACGCGTGGCACATGATGCATGCATGCACGGGCACGCTGGTCGCGACGTCGAAGTCTTCCCGAACATTCGTCACAATTATGCACATTTTACATGTTAATAAGCCGGTCCCCCAAAGCACTTTATTATTTTTTCTCATATTAATTTTATAAACTGAAAATCACTCAATTAGTTATAATCTTTCATTTAAACTAATAAAAACCACATTTCTAGGACCCTTTAACCATTTTACTGAGGGCTGAAACATTGGCTTTTTTTGCCAATTCAATTGTACGTTGACATTTGGCACGAGCGGTGACCCCACTAAAAACCGGTGACCCCACTAAAAACCTGCAATGTCACGTGCTAAACATGAAGGTGATGTCATCAATACGTGGGTCAATTGTTTTGGCTTTTGAACGAAAGGTATTTATGAATGGGAAAAATATATATCCGGTATTAAACACGTTCCTTTTTGTCACCAGGCGATGGTGGGCATTGGCGTTTGTGGAATCACTTCCCAAGTTTTCAAGACAGTCTGCATACCCTCCTTGCGTCGTCCCGCATTCGCGACTCCTTCGACCGCCAAGGCATTCCGTCCGCGATGTACCACCAGAGTGCCCGTACTAAGATCACCCAGTGTTTCGACGAGGCATCGGAGGAGGGCGCCCTGTTGGTGGATTTCCTGACCCACGTGGTCAGGCTGAAGGAGACGGCACCTGCGCAGTTGTACCAAGAGGTCATGGAATATTTCGGGAGTGAAAACTGCTCCGAGAGGATCGGAGACGATGTGTTCTTCAACAACGATTGGGACGCGATTGTCGTGTGCAAGCCAGTAGACTAGGTTTGCGCATGGCTTGATTTGGTGTCTTGTGTGGGGTGCAAAACTATATACTCTCGTTTTAAAAATTCAAATTCTCAAAATAGAGCATTACGTATAGCCCTAAATCTTCCAAACTCCCCCCCCCCCCCCCCCCCCCCCCCCCCCCACTCCATTCTTTAGTGATCTTAACACAAAGGCAGTACAGTTGCACAGGCGCGGTTCTATAGCAAGTCAGTGTACCAGATGTTATTCAAATTTAACTCGGGGTCACGCGAGTTAATGGCTTATTGCATTGACATGTTTGTTGTAAGTCCAAACATGTTTCTTATTACCTCAACGGTTCAAACTAGTCGGTGCATTCATGCGATACTCTATCTGCTTTATTGGAGCATAGAGAAAGGACCAGAGAAGGAGTTTGAACTTACCGGGCTTCAAAGCGCCCCACGTTCGTCGCCGCGCTGATAAAGATCTGCGGTTTTACGACCGCAATTAGGCTAGTGTAAACATTGTCGGTCACTTAGCGAGTGCTGCACTCTGACTTTCACTTTCGCTTGGTCAGCTTTATGGGTACTGCGCATGCGTAATTATTACAACTCTCTGGCGTCCTCGACTCGTCGTCTTGACGACAACAACAAAATGGCTTCCATTAGCGTGACTCCGGTCTGTGAAGACATCGACTCCAGCGATTTAAGTGATTTTACAACAGTCCATGTGTATCAAAAATGTTATTTTGTAATCCATCAAGGGATCAAATTAAACGTAACTTTTTGTTCCATCAATAGATTGTCCTTTAACATGTTTAAGTTAACAATACTATAGTAAATACGTTAAAATTTTAATTTGAATTAAAATTTCCATACCTCTTGGAAATCGCAACAAATTATACTATTTTCGACATGGACAAAATCATTTCAAAGTTGCTTTGTATACAGTATAGTCCATGGGCTACCAGAACCCCCCCTCCCCCCCCCCCCCCCCCCCCGGGGGATTTTTCCAGACAACTTTTTTTCGGAAACCTTGACCATAGAGCTATTCAAATCAGGTTGTTTGCAAATTCCCTACTGGTGGGTGTGGCCGTGAGGGCGTATTTTCAAAATGGCCGCCAAAATCCCTGTTATTGACCATGCCACGTGGGAGGACGGGTTCCCCTTCTGGTACCACCGCTAAAAATGCATTGTACATGTAAAATAGGTGTCCCCCTCCTAACCCGAGACCATGCTCAATAGACTGGAAAAAACTTTCTAACCCAAGAGGTCATTCAGAGGGTAGACCATCCTTTCAAGATAGTGCTTGAATTGCAGGGCAATACTGATTTCAATGTTTACATGCTTGCAATGGAACATTACATAGCCAGAACGTTTAAATCTTTGGTATAAGTGACCAGGGACCTTTTATCCATCTGTTCAGACCGTAAGAAAAAGATTTGTGCCCCCAAACACAGTTCATTACCCCCAACATAAAACGCCTCCCGATGGAGCCCCTTGGTGCGTCCGTATAAAAAAAAATCGGTGCCTCCCAAAGCTAAAATTAGAGAGACAATTGACCATTGCGTGTGGAATTCGAATAATATCTGGTACACTGACTTGTTCACACAGCTTGGCACAGTTTACATTTAAATTCTCCAGACCAAAGACACTGTTGCTATATCACGTGATTCGGGGCAAGCCTTGCGCTAGCAACCCCCGGCTCTGGAATGGTCTGGTGTCTTTGTACCATTCTCAACCATTGTGAACAATGTATTGGTGCTGAGCGTCTTTAACGTAACTATGCAAGAGCTTGCCCCCGAATCACGTGATATAACAACAGTGTATTTGGTCTGGATAATTTAAAGTCAAACTGCCAGTGCCAAGCTGTGTGAACAAGTCAGTGTACCAGATATTATTCAATTTCCACACGCAAATGGTCAATTGCAACTCCCTCTCCCAAGCACAAAGGGTGTTCAACGGATTTCCCAGACCTTCCGGCCAAGGGACGGGACCTGCTGACCCCTTCGGTGTAGCGCGCGTGCGGTCCCGGACATCCAATGGCATCACAGACCTGTTATTGCTCAATCTCGCGTGGCTGAACACCACTTGTCCCTCTAAGCAGTCAGCGCCCTGCGCGGCGGCCGGCGTGACTATTTAGCAAGCCAGAGTCTCATTCGTTATCAGAATTAACCAGACAAATCGCTCCACCAACTAAGAACGGCCATGCACCACCACCCACAGAATCAAGAAAGAGCTCTCAATCTGTCGATCCTCACTGTGTCAGGGCCGGGTGAGTTTCCCCGTGTTGAGTCAAATTAAGCCGCAGGCTCCACTCCTGGTGGTGCCCTTCCGTCCATTCCTTTAAGTTTCAGCTTTAAGTTTCAACCATACTTCCCCCGGAACCTAAAGACTTTGGTTTCCCGCTGACTGCCCGCCGCGTCATTGGAGAAACGCCGGCGGATCGCCAGTCAGCTTCGTTTATGGTTAGAACTAGGGCGGTATCTGATCGCCTTCGAACCTCTAATTTTCGTTCTTGATTTATAATGAAAACATTCTTGGCAAATGATTTCGCAGTCGGTCGTCTTGTGGCGACCCAAGAATTTCACCTCCCACATCGCAGTACGAATAATGCCCCCGTCAGTCCCTCTTAATCAGTACTTCGAGTTCCGAAAACCAACGCAATAGAACCGAGGTCCTATTCCATTATTCCATGCTCTGCTGTCCAGACGGTCGGCCTGCTTTGAACACTCCAATTCTGTCAAAGTAAACGTTTAGGCCGCGCTCAGCTCAGTCAAGAGAACCGGGCGGAGAGACCGAGAGGAAGGCCAGGCGCGCAGTGGCGCGCCTTGCGGCGGACCGCCAGCCTGCGCCCAAGATCCAACTACGAGCTTTTTAACTGCAGCAATTTTAATATACGCTATTTGAGCTGGAATTACCGCGGCTGCTGGCACCAGACTTGCCCTCCAATAGATCCTCGTTACAGGATTTAAAGTGTACATATTACAATTACAGGGCCTCGAAAGAGTACGTCCTGTATTGCTATTTTTCGTCATCACCTCCCCGTGTCGGTAACCGTTTGGTAACCGTTTCTCAAGCTCCCTTTCCGGGATCGAACCCTTATTCTCCGTTACCCGTTACGACCATGGTAGGCTCATATAACGTACCATCGAAAGTTGATAGGGCAGACATTCGAAGGATCCGTCGCCAGTGCGAGGACCGTGGGGGGATGGGGGGGGGGGGGGGGGGGGGGGGGGGGGGGGGTAAGAAAGACCTTCAATACCAATATTTTATCCCCAGACCATTTGCCAGGGACTAAAACTACACCGGGGTGACCCGTGGAACCTAAATACATGGGGGGCGGCGCTGTGGGGGGGGGGGGGGGGGGGGAGATGGGGGTGGGGGGGGGGGGGGGTAAGAAAGACTTTAAATACCAATATTTTATCCCCAGACCATTTGCCAGGTACTAAAACCACAATGGGGTGACACTTAGAACCAAAATACATACATGTGATGTAAGTCTGTGCTTGCATAACAGCACAAAATAGTTTTTAGTGATTTTAAGGGGGAAAATTTGACCCCCCCCCCCCCCCAAGTCCTTATTCCACCAGTATTCATTTGGCAAACAAGCAGATATTGCAATGGTACACTATCGGCTACCCAAAAAAAGTGGTCTCCGAAAATCCCCCGGGGGAGGAGGGTTTCGGTCGGTAGCCCATGGACTAGTAGGAATGGTCATGCTGATTTGTGCCTTGTTTACAAAATAAATCGTTAAAACTTAAAATATTCTCGATTTTCAAGTTTTTTGTTTACAGTTGGGTAACACTGGGGAACGTAATGGCATACATCACAAGAAAGCCCATTTCATGACAAAGAACATGCACTATTTCGTTAGCATGCAGGGTCATGCATTTTCATGAAAATATCATATTTAATAACCTATCCCCTAGGATTGATTTTTTTCATAAATGGACCATTAGTTACTAAAAACTTGGCCGATTTTCGCCGAACAAACGTTGAAATATACTGCTTCCAATATAGAAACTGCACATCGGTACTTCACGTGGTATGAGTCACCAATAAACACTGTACATGCGTTAAAGCTTCGCTTGTTCACATTTTTTTCTCTCCAGAAAGTGGGAAATCGCTGCAGTGAAGTGACGTCAGCGTTGAGTTTTTCACCGTACAAGGCATAGGAGGTTACCGATTGCCAGCTAAAATGTCGGCGACGAACGTATCGCGTCAAAGGAGGCTTGCGGTCAGTGGTCCAGCTTGCGGTCGTAGTGCTTTAGCAATGGGCATACCAGGGGGTCTGATAACAGTAATTGGCTTAGATTTTATCGCCCGGGAAGTTCAAACTCCTTCTGTGGTCCTTTCTCTATATGATTATACATACTCAGCTGGTTCTCTATAATAATGCATTGCGGGCTATGTACACGTTTGGTGTTATGACAAACGATGATCCCACGTTGCGGATACAGTGCAGCCTTGTATTCAAGGCTAGGCTTAGCCTGGTATAGCCACGCTACAGTCTTACCGTGACGTCATCTTTTGTGGGCGGGGCCCGGCGCATATTGCTTTTCATTTTAGAGTCACGATTAATGAGCAAACATAAACAAATAAGAAGTTTTTGCAGTTGTTAAGTATTCAGCGTTATTAAAGCGTATATTTTGCCATATTAAAGTTTTGAATTTCAGTTACCCTTTAAGATCGAAATATTACTAGGCCCTCTTAACTTATTTAATTTGTATTTATTTATAAAGTAGTTTGCGTAAGAGAATGTTTGGGAGATTTTCGTTTGTAGCACTGCTTGACCGCGTGTGGCGCAGCAACAAATAAAATCGCTCGCGCGCGTGTACATAGTTTGGTGCGTACTTTGGCAGATTTTGTAATACTGGAGACTTTTCGACTTATTTTTATTCAACAAAAAAACATTTTCGAAATCACACTGTTGTGAGTGACCTTACGAAGAGGAAAATTATATTAGCGTCTGAGGTTTTGAAATTATTGTTGGTGATTACCCCCGGAAATAAGACCTTTGTAAAATTGTTGCTAGCATCTCGATATATGAAACTGAAAGCTTAAATGACACGAAAAGAAAAATATTGTGCCCAAACTTGACCCCTCACTTTCGAAAATCTAAAATACGTGGAATCCAAGCACTCTTACAAAGACAATTTATAAAATAGTTTTGTGGCGGTCATTGGGTAAAAAGCAGTTTCCGATTACAAACAAATATGGCCGTTGATATGATAAGAATTGTTGACAGAGTGATCCGATCCAAACAAGCCTTGATTTTCTTTTTTGTGTCTGGTCTTGTTTTATTTCAATTTCTGTTTGAAATACTATTTAGGTAATGCATGGCCCTTTTTGGAAAGCAGTTCTTTAACTGATAAGGCCACCCTTGTTAAATAAAACAACAAATACAAATAAAATCCAGAATCTATTGGATGTAGGTAGGTAAATCTTAACGTCGTTTTCAATTTTAGTTTTAAATCACGCAAGTACGTACGCGATGTGAAAACAAACGTTGTCGAACAAGGAGGCCTAGGAACAAAAGGGGATGTGAAGGTTGAGAATGTGGATGAGTTTTTACCCATTTCCTACTGATTTCTCATCATTTTTTTCTAACTCGTGGAATGCCAAGATAAGATTAAAACATGAAGGTTTCTCTAGGGAAAGTATATGCTTAGAAATCGTTTTGTCAACAAGTATAGCAAGAGTAAGAAAAACCCTGTGTAAAAGGCCCATAGAAGGGTCACGAAAGGGTCCGGAAGCGCAAAGACAAAATGGCGTACTTTCAGGCTATACTCCGCCCAGACAAAAAAAAACTCTCGATTCGAACACGGCCGGACGTAACGGCCGGCCGGCTACAAACAACTGACTTGCATCCCGCGTATGTGTGATGTGATGTCATAAATTAAACGACGACGGCTGATCATTGCAACGTCGCGTGCACCGTCATAGACATTTTCACTCTAATATGATAAGTATGTAAATGAGGCCCGTGAGTCAGAAGTTAATTGCGGTCCCATTGCAAAATTGTAGGGGTCAAATCATTCGGGTAATTTTCTATAAATTTGTGCAAAATTTTTCGCTTTTTTTCCCTGAGAGATGCTTCTAAAAAGTTGTCAAATCTAAAATCTAAAAATACGTGGCAAATTTAAAATTTGAAACAGTATTCAGCCTGATATTTGCCCACTCGGGTCCAACATCTAGAACCGCGTATTCCCAAACGTGTCCTTAAACAATATACGAGACTCATTTACACAGGTATCATACTATATACCGCAATGTCGCGTTGCGTTCAAGATGGAACCAATTTAATATTCAAGCCTAGTTTTTTATCACTTGCTGGGTTTGCTCTCACGAAAACATATAATTCAAAGAGATCACAACCTACTTGTTTATACAAACCAATTTTTTGGGAAAATTTCAAATTCACTGTCAAATTTGTTCTGGAACCACCCTTTCCTTAATGACTAACGACACGGAGTTTGGTTTGGTTTGGAGGGTTTATTACATCACTGATATTCTTATAAATGAGACCTGGTTTCGAAAAGGCACATGCGCACAACCTTATGTCACTTTACACAATGGCAGAAACAGCGGTGAATCGAGCGCCACTTGTTCACATGCCGATTTTCATAATTTTGTAGCCCTGAAAGTCCAAATTGTTTTTGAAAATACAGTGAATGCACGGTCTGAAAATAAATGCATATGGCCTACCTATTCCAACCGCCGTTAATAGTGAACTGTCGATTGGTTATTGGTAGAAAGTGTGTTTGTGGGTGTGTGGGGGGGGGGGGGGGGGGCAAAATAGATTCAACTTAGCTTGGATTGCTTTCACAATGGATGTTTTGGCGAAAGATGGCACCAAAATGATAGGTGCCGTCGATTCTGGCTTGAAAAACTTGGAATTTCATGTGCTCTACAAACAGAGGCAACGACAAGTTTTCTGGATGACAACGACACCTTCTTTTAATCTACTGACCCGGGGAAGTACCTGACGCACCAGATAGTCCGTTCCTGCGTCGACTTCTTAAAAAGGTAGATCCATTATTAATTATACGAACCACAACCTTATTAAGATTATCTAGACATGTTCTTTAATTGAATATTAAAAAGACTAAAACAAATTAAAAATTAAAATTGAGTTACAGTTGCACTTTTTACCTAGAAGGAAAACCCCAAATCCCCATACTGGTTATAATAGATGGTTCTTTAGTGTGTCAGATAGGCTACCATTGGCTGTTCTGTATTGGAACATAATGCATATTCATTGTACTAGCTGCATGTATTATTAATTTTCGTTCAGAGACAATAGCCAAGTCGTTAAACATAACAAAATGGAACGTTACATTAACGGTGGCGTATTAATATAATGGGCTGTACTGTATCACGGCACCTTTGGACAAAACACGACTGTCTTAGACGACTTGACTTCACATCTAAATTGTATTCAACAATTATTATTGCACGTCTTGTCAAGATGTTGCATACTAAATAGACGCAACTGGTTACTTAAAATTGAAATTTATGTGCATGAATCAAATTATGGGTTTTATAAAACGTGTTGTGCATTAATTAAAGGCTGCGCCCAATTGTATGCAGGACTTATGCAGGACTTAATAATCTATCGGTGTATATTCATAATATAATAAATAGATTAAAGGTAGGATACACCACTGGTAATTGCCTAAATTATTATGAATTGTTGGATTTGTGGGTGTGGGTTTTGATTGTATAGTAAATATCGTTTAACTGACCTTTTTTAAAACGGCGTTCGTTTTCAACGCTTTTCAAGCGTTGTTTTTTTTCGCGATCGCCGTCCGGAGATCGTGAATTTTGTTATTATATAATTCAATTTTTTGGAACTTGCTGGCTGCCTACAATCAATATTTACTTTCAAATAAGTCAGATATTTCTGAATTAGTTGGTAGTAACATTTGCTCGATATCTGCAAATGGTGTATCATACCTTTTCAATGTTATGGCCTAATAGTACATTTATTTATATTTAATAATAATTTATTTATTAATAATTTATTTGGCCCATCACCACTTATTTAAAACTACAATTTTGACATTAATTAATTGGTTGGATTTGTAGTAGACCTGTAAGTTTACAAAACCAAAATATATTCAGAAATCATAATATTTTGCTTAATTTTGTTTCCTTGATGACGCGCCATTAAATATCTTCAAATCCATCCATTATTAGTTGCGGCTGAAGATGTCTATGTAGACCTTGTAGTCATTGTTGATTTTCTTCCAAACCCGTACCATCCTGTCAAAAATATAAATATTATAGAGTTAGCTTCTGAATGCAAAGGGTATCAAAATAAAGTCAGAAAACTGGCAGTAGATTACTACAAATGGGGTATTAAGCCAAAACAAAAGTATGCTCTACTTTATGCAATAGAAATCTTGACCTTGTTAGTCCTACAGCTGTGAAATCTGCAACTGCATCTTTACTTGGCCGTTCGCAAAACAAATAGCTATTGTTTTATTATTAAGGTATATTAATTAATAGTTTTTATTCAAAGCTCACTTACTTTCCTTCGAAAAAGAGAGTCCCATTGCTGAAGTTAGAGGCAATTCCAGACACAACATAGGAAGCGTCCGGAACTGTGGGCAGCACCTCGTGCACAGTGTGGGTAGCTTGATCGAGACCGATGATATAGTTTAGGTGTTTCCGGGCCGCTGTTGAAACAATAGAGCGTGTAAGTTAACCTCGAGATTTTACGAGAATACCGCATCCAGGCAAATATGTATAGGATCTACAACGTGTCAAACATCCTATTTTTGCATTTTCCTTGCATCACGATTTGGATTTAAGGGCAATAAATAGGTATTGTGAAATAAACTAAAGTATTACAATTTATAACATATTAAAAATACTGCAAATTTACGATCATTACACAATTAATTTTGTCGACCTCCACTAATGTTCAATCGGTCACGCACTTACCTGCTGATCCAATTTCAGTGTCATGGCCTGTCCGCATTATTCTGACATCGCTGGTAAAATGCTTTATCAAGCATTCTAGGTTGCTGTCGTTTATGCAATCTTCCTCTTCCTGAACCAACCCCTGTATTTTCTTCTCCACTGTTATAAATAACAGACAAAGTCATCATAACAAACAAATAAAAACAGAACAATTAACCCCCAATAACGCCGAGGAGCGGCTATATAGTCCAAGCCATGACCTGCTAATCCGTCTGGAATATCAGCATTCACAGAGATAAACTTTAATTGGGTTATTTGTCAAGCACTTTCCCTTAACCATTAATTTGAGCACTGTTGCTGCTTCAAACGATAGAAACCCATACCTGACAAAAGTGTACTGTAAATGTGAAAATGTTTGGTTTCTTCTTAATGACCCTATTTCATGCGGAATAAACTCATAGGGCATTGGATAATACCAGTCGTATCATCACCGTGAGCAAGGATTTGGTATTGATGTTTGCAATGCCTTTCAAAGAGGCTTTATTATAGCCCTTTCAACCCAACGGGCTCCAAAGAGAGCCTTTGTTGTAATACGCTTCGATCCCGTGGGCCACAAAAAGTCCCAGAATTTGCCATGCGCTTGACACCCAAAGTACCCTTGGTCAAGCGCGTTCGTCGTTATCCGTCTGTCGTTATCTGTCCAGAAAAACACGCCATGCCCACGCGCGCCCCGCATATGCTGCTAGCTTGCACTCCCCGTGCAAAAATACAGCGCGAACACTATTTATACGGTCACTATTTATGCAAATCACACTCTAAAAACAGATTAGTTGAAAATAACCAATATATTGGTCGATTTCAACCGATCCAGTTACCACGTAACCAATCCATTTTGGTTATAGCACTAACCAATACATAATGGTAGGGCTGCAACCAATTCATATCGGTTAACACCAACCAATACAATTGGTTAATTCAAACATTCTATAATGGTTAGGCTTATAATGGTTATGTATTGGTTTCCACGCAACCAATTGAGCATGGTAACCAATTTATAATGGTTAGGCTACAACCAATATGTATTGGTTCCTACGTGGACAAATTACGTAATGAAATAATACCAATGAAATTAACTTATTACACATTGCAATTACGCATACATACAATAATAACGTATTCCTATTACTAATATTACCTACTGAACACTTACTACAAACTTAGCTATTGCCGTTGTTAGTTTTATAGTTCGCTTTTTTGTCCACGACGAAGTCACAGCTATAGTTGTTTATGAATAGTGTCAACATTTGATTACAAATAAAATGTAATGTGAATTTTTCACTATGTAATTTGTACAAAAATCTAAATTCAATCATGGAATCGTTTGAATGATTACATATTATGGTCAAACAGTGCATTTTAGACTAAATACTACAATTTAACAACGACTATTGTCAAAACAAATTTCCTCACTTCTGATTAGTCAGTTGCTGTAGGTACATTTTTCTACAAGCTCAACTAATATGACTGGTTGAAGGCCACCAATATTCACTGTGCGTATACACACACACATTTATCAGCATAATGAGCACCGCCCCAAAAACCTCCACTTAATAATTGATCCAAGGCGTTCATATATCTTCAGTTAAATTGCATATAATAGTGGCCGCGTGAGGTCGTTGTTTGAGCTCCGATTACCGCTGCGCTGTACGTACGGACAGGTAACGATAAACGCCTTGACCAAGGCTACACACAAAGCGACTTATTTCACCAGCTGAAAAAAAATGCTTGAGAGTTCTTTGTTTGGCGCCCTCAGTTGACGGGAATAACTTTTTTGAAGCATTAGCCTCTGTCATGACCTTTCTAAAAGGTCAACGCGCGGAAAATTGTCAAGATGGCGGCGCTTAACAACAGCAACACGTGTGTCGTCAATGCCAGAACTTTATGGCTTACGACGGAGCTCTAAAGGCTGTGGCTATTTCGGAAGAATAAACCGTAGGCATAAGGCTGAATGTCATCCAAAACCGTAAAATTACGAAAGAGAAAGAAACAGTGATTGAAAAAAATGATCAGTTGGTAAAAGTGTGCTGCGCTATACGTACGTGCGTAGCTAGCTAGCTAGCTGAACTTCGACGTTTACATTGTTTATAAACAGTTAATGTTGGGCCGACTTTCCTCATGCAATGTTGCCAAACTTCTTTGTTGACAAACTGCAAATACATTGTACCTTTACCATGTTAATACTATGAATGCTTGCTATTTACCCTCTGTTAACAATTAGGTGTAAATTTAGTCCATAAAAACCCAAAACGGTGGCGTACAAAAATTTGGCACACAATCGACCGAGTGTTCCCTAAGTCGTGGCGCAAATGAACAATTCTTGAAAAATTCAAGTTTAATATTTACGAACTTTTTTAATAGAAAATGTCATTTTCACAGGCGTCTACATTTATTGTGACTCTATAAAAAGTGTTTAAAACTGGTTGGTTTTTAAATTAACATTGCAGGATTCAGGAATGTTGAGGTTTAACGCCCATAATAGTAATTATGTGAACAAAGTGCTTGTGTGTAAAGCCCAAAATTTCATTTGATGTCCAACAAAAAATTACAAAATGCAAAAAGAATATTGCTTGTATGAATTAGCCCCAGAAAATATATACTGTATCATGGCATTCAAATATATGGCATTCAAATAAAGCTTTAGTTCAGTGCCACTGAAAAAAATATATATTTTAGGCACTAATTAGTTAAAATGTTGTGCCTAACCGGGTTTCTGAGGAGCATAAATACACTTCAAGTGCAGGAAAGCAAATCTAGTTTTATGATTGGCCATTTTTTCCCAAGTATTTCCCCCGCACTTTCCTCCGTGGTATAGCTAACGTTAGTCTCACGCGAGAGCTCGGAAGCCATATTGACAAATTTCCGCAAAACGCCCTCTTCTGTTGATTTTCGTCAATTCATGACAGAGGCTAATGGCATGCAGGCTGCGTGCATCATGGTTGCGCCCCCGGTCACGTGGCTGATGTAGCTTCACTTTGCGTTTAACATGCGGGCGCGCGTATGCATGCAGTCGATCGAGTCAGCGGGGGAAGCGGTGTCGGTTTTTCAGGATGGAAACGGCACTAAATGCTGAGATTTTGGCTGAGATTTTGGCAGATGATTCAGAATCCGCCGTAAATGATGCCACAGATGATGAATCTTCGGACGACGAGAGCATAGTCGGCGAAAACACAACATAATTTCAAGAGATAAGCGCATGTAGTCTTCCCGGCCAATAGGCTTGAGTATGATTGCATTCATTGAAACAGCTAGTTAATGTAGGTCCCTATAGCATAGAAATTCACCTCCACCCATAAACATGATATAGCCTGTCGTGCAATTTTACGTCCAAAAAAGTCCACAAGCTAAAAGTGCACTAGTCTTAACCTTCAAAAACGAATAGCCTCGTAGGCCGTTTGGCCTATTAATATTTTGAAAGAATTTGGAGGCATTCGCAATGTTTACAATACCATTCACAAGGCATTCACATTCATGACATTAGGCCTACCAAGACAATGTATCGGCAACGACTATTGAGGCCACCATGATCGTCTTTTCCCCAGCGCAATATTCATTTTAGGCATGTGGCCTGTGCAGCAAATTAGCATTAACAAATGTAGGACCGAGATTAAAACTTGATCGTTGTTCTCTTGCAGCCTACCTACCAAAGTGACAGCCGTCCAAGTTTGTCCAGATCAAGAACCGGAAAAGTCAATTTCTTTCTACATACCTCCGTAAGAAAGTTAATTTCTTTTCTAATTCTACCTTTATTTAAAACACAATATAATAAAATACTTAAGACGAGAGTTTTGACTTTGGTGAACAATTGGAATTGTGCACGCTGGTACACCTTGCTTACACTTCCAAAGTGTATGCATTCAAAGGTCACTCAAATGCAACAATTTTATAAAATCACGGTGAATGTATTATATAGAAAGCAAGTGAGATAAAGTGCGACTTGCTAGGGTTTTACTCGACTGACACAATGATATTGGTGTCGACCGCCAGCCTGATGATGAATCACCAGTGCTCGGTGGCCACGAAATAAAAACGGTGGGGGAAACGTGGGTACGTCGTGGGCAGTCAGCGGAGGCGTACTTCATGAACCGAATTTCCGTTAAATGCCTAGGGCTGTAACTACGAAAGTTGTTTATCTTTATGCGAGTGTAGTTTATAGACGTGGATAAATCCAAGTTACACGCGTCTTCCTAAACGCCTGAATTAAACAACTCTTACTAAATATCTTAAATAGTTGTTTAGTTATCCTCGTGTAGCTTGGACAGTCTAAACTTATTGACCGTGGTCCCTATTGTTAAATACATTGTAATATTATAGAGGATTGCGCAACGGTATGAACATACGATAGGCCTCAGTAGATATTCAGCAGGTCTTTACTTAGATACTCTACAGCCTGAGCCATATGGCTGATACCAAAAGGCAACGCAGTGACAATTTCACTGCTGACGAAAGGATGGCTCTCGTTGAGACCATGAGGAACTTTAATTATATTATTGGTGGCAAACGATGTGACATTAAAGCCAACCAGGAAAAAGCTGATGCCTGGAAAGCTATCACTTCAGAAATGTCCATCTCGTTTCCTGGCCGTAAAAGCCGATCTTCTATAAGAACAACAAAGAATTGGGTGTTCTAAATACAATCCGAGAAGTCCAAGTAAATCGTCAACGTGTCTTTGCTAACTCTGAAACGTCTGATGAAATGTTCCTCGTCATACTCTTCTAATTGATTCACCTTGTCCCTAAAAACTCTTGGTGCACGTTGGTGTTGGCGTCCATGACGATTTTCTTGTTAGTTGGCCTTGTGCAATTAAGAAGATTTGAAGCCCATCCATCCTGTCCACCTTTTTACCTTTGTTGTGTGTACATATCTGGCGTTTAAATGGCTCAGAAAACTCACTAAACAACCCCCGTACCATATTTAAGAATTGCTATTGTTTGTTATAAACACATGTTTAACTCAATTTGTCATTTAAACGCGGCTAACTTAAAACAAGGTTTGTAGTACTTGTTTGAAGTTAGACATCAGGTTTAAACAGTGACTACTAATTTATACGCATATAATGGCTTAAACAGCTTTTGTAGTTACAGCCCCTAGTTTTTTTTAAGGTTGGAAATGACTGGGAAGGGAAAGGCTGTACTGGTGCGTGAACGAGAGTGTGCTATCTCTGTAAGCGCTCAGCTTATAATGATGTAACCACATGTATGCAAGTATAAAGACACTTACACCTTTCGTTCGAAACTGAAAACAAATTTCACTTTCCGATCTGGTTGGGAACGACGAGACCACTACGATCGTGGAACTGTGCAGTTCACTGGAAATCCTGGCCCCACCGGCGACTTTGCCACACTGTCGGCAGTGGAGATCTTCAAGCTTTTTTGTTGTTGTAAACTCGCGTGGGATATGCTCGTCGACGAGACTAATCGCTATGCGCAGCAAACAATGGACTCAAAGCCTGAACAACAGTTCTCCTGGAACCCAACCAACGTTCCCAAAACGATGGCATTTGTAGCACTTATCATTGCTATGGGCATAAACAAATCATCTTAATACAGGATGTACTGGTCAACGCCAGACATTTTGCAAATTCCATTTTATCCGTCGGTATTGTCGAGAAATCGTTTTAGTTCCATTCTTCAGTTTCTCCACATCTCAAATAACCAAATTCCTTGTAAATCCTCGGCTAAACGGGACAAACTTTCCAAAGTTCGACCCTTGATAGAAGTCATTATCCCGAAGTTTCTCAGTCTGTATATACCAAGGGACGCTTAAGTTGTATTCAGTACATGCCCCCCCCCCCCCCCCCCCCCCCCCCAAAAAAAAAAAACAAAAACAAAAACAAAAACACCGTGAAACCGTCGTATTAAAGCATTTCCAATGAACGAAAGCAAATCGGGATACACGTGTAATTGGAAACTGTACATGGGCGCTGACACAACACCCAAACTGTATTAAAGATCAGGTACATGTAGATTCCTAGTCATCCGACTGCCATCCACCAAACCTGACAGTTGCAGAAAAAGTGGTCATTGAACTTGTCAAACCACTTCAGAATAAGGGACACATCATATACTGTGATAATTACTATACGAGTCCGTCGCTGATAGCAAAACTGTCCGAACAAGGCTTTGGGTATTGCGGAACTGTTTGATACACTACAAAGGCAATACCCAAAGGTCGCAAATCCAAACAATCTTAAAATGAAGAAAGGTAATAACCCGATATTTTTGGTGGAAGGTGTATGGTTAGGCAAGACAAAAAATCTGTAACACTAATAAGAGCACTTGTTGATTTCGTGAAGTTATGAGGCCCGAATGTATTTCATCTTACAATTTAAATATGGGCGGCACAGATTTAGCAGACCAATGTTTTCAGTGAAATTTTCTATGAAAATCATGTGAACAATGAAAACATTGTGATATTTAGCCCAGCAAACAAAAACGGGGAAAAACGAGATATCTGGAAATTGTGCTGAAAGTAGATAAATGCCTAAATCCAAGAAGCAGGCGGTTGCATTTGGATCTGGAAACGCTTCAGAGGGAGAAAGCCACGCGGAAGACCCCGTTCTTCTCGGTCTCGGCTAGTCGAAGCCTGGAGGCTGCGGAGGCAACGCCGACTGTCGTCACGGTTGCTGCCCATGGCCCTGCCGCTATAGTAGGAGACCAGCCTGTGGTTCCCGTGACCAAATTCTGGGAACAAAGGTTTGAAAGTGTTTTTGTGTTCCCTGATGAATACCGAACAATTTTGACTTGGACTGCCCCCTTGAAAATGCCGGGCATTTTCGGGAGGGGTCAACAAAGGTCAAACAGGGGTCAAAATTCAAATATATTCCAATCATGTCGATATGCATATTTAATTACTTGTCTAGTCATGAGGATTCCAAAAATGTATAGTTTGCTATACCTCCGACCTTAAATGAGGGCGCTGTGGTCATAAAGGTCAACGCACTTTTGACTGGTGGTCAAATTCACCAACACAGTTAATATTATCCAATTCTAATGATTTTAGTGTCTAATAATATGTTTTCTGACATGGCAAATTCAACTAAACAACTTTTAAAGTTAAAAGTGGTTGCCATAACCTTGAAATTTCAAAATGGCTGCTAAAAGGTTAGCATAAATTAGCCAAAAACAAAAAAAAAAAATTCCAAACCCATGGATAAGAAGTTATTAAATGTTTGTCAATGAAACGTCACGAACAATTGAAACACTCCATTTTTAAAACAAATAATGATTTTTAATTATTTGTATTATTTTTCTTTAAAGCACATTTTCGATATAATATTGTATACAGGGATGCCAGTTTCCAGGCAATTACCGGAATTCCGGTATATATCGCAAAACAACTGAATCGCAAACTAGCGAGATAACACACACGCTATTTATTGCGCTAGCGATTTGCGATCCATGCTTGCAGCTGCAGCTCAAGCGCGCATGCATGCAGCGCACGTGCGTAGCTGTGTGAGCTAGCGCTTGCGTTATCCAAGTTTTATCCACTGGATAATTGCTAAGATCAGGTCTTGAGATGGTAGTCATTTTGTTTTGTTGTGTTTATTGGGAACGAGCGTAATCATACATGCGGCTTACATTGTTTCAATTATTAGAACGATTCTCAATCACATGGAAAGGACATTAAATTATTGAAGGACGTGTAGCGCTGGGCTATGTGGATTTTTTAATTTTTTTCTGTGAGACTATTAGTTTTTTTTAGTTAAAAATAAAGTGCTTTTGCAAAAAGTAGCAAAGAGTAACCGGTTTATGCAGGCAGGAATGATCAGTTTATTTTTGTGTGTTTGTTTGATCAATCCTAGAGTTAGCTGCAGGGAATCCGAACTCATTCTATATGGGAAGGAGAGGGTATTTATGGGGGTTGTCACTTGTCTATATGACAGTTGTCAGAACTATTTCTCATCGTTTTCGTTATTTTTTTGGAGATGCTGAAACAGTTCTGTTGCGTGAAGTATCAAAGAATTTTATGTTTGTGGCTGGTCTGCCGAGATAAATCTGTATATTTATGATTTGCTGGTATGCCAGCAGTGTGGTTGCGTAACTACATGTATACTGCCCAGAGCGTCATTCTTAATTTAAGTTTTTTTAATAGTGATATACGCTTTTGGGCGGTAATTTCTGGCCACTTTTTTTGTCTGCGAGATTGCAGTCAGTAGGAATGGGGGGGGGGGGGGGGGGGGGGGGATTACGTGTACAAGTTTTAAGAAAACCCCTCAGTGCTTTTCTTAATTTGTTTTGTACGTTATCTAGTGGGTATGTCAAATAGTGGTTGTTTGACTGGCCTCTCCAGAGCGTAATTCGTAACTATTTTTGTTTTCCTTTTTTGTGTAAGACACGCATCGGGGGGGGGGGGGGGGGGGGGGCAGTTCTAGCCACATTATCTCTGCCAGACGACAGTCACACGTCTGCAGGCCAATTGGGTTAGACATTCCCTAAAAGCGGGAGTTTTAAACTCTGGTGTTGACGACGCGATGGCGGGTTTGTGTATTGCAACAGTGGTCCTTTGGTTTTAGTTCACTCAGTGATTGATTATTACCGGTGAATGAGTAGGATGATGAACAGTGCAACAAAGCAAGAAAAGCATCATTGGACAATGTGTTTAGAAATAACTGTGTTATTGTTGGCCAAAGGTCCCGATTCAAGTCTTTCGGTAGCCCTTTTGCCAGCCATTTTGTTCATGTTCAAGGTAAGCACTTTTACTTTTGAAAGTCGTATAGTTGAATTTGCCATGTCAGAAAACATATTATTAGGCACTAAAATCAGAAAATTATAACGTTCTCAGTAAATTAACAAACGGAACCTCCCGCCATGACAGTCCATAGTCTTCCTGCGCCCTCATTGGTCGAAAATGACGTCATTGAAAAAGGCTTCGTGGTAACGTGTAGTTCATGCACATTTCAATACGCAGTTGTTTTTTGTGTATTTTTTTAATTGTAAGCTCAAGCGAAAAGGATTTATCTGCTATTCAGGGTTTTTTTTAACAGTGGACTGATTAAAAAATAATAATGTTGCCTGCATAATACAATGTATACAGCCAAATAAACAAAAAACAAGCGACAAATGAAGTCGTTGTTTAACATTTATTGATAACAATAACATTGATAAATAAAAATGTTTACAATAATTTATATCTGTATTGTGAGGTTGGTTTATAAAAGAAACTGCACTTTTTATCTGAAACTTGAATTTTATCGCTTACATTAATATACCCTGTTGATGTTATATGGCTTGAATAAAATTGTTAAATTAAACCCTGAAATTGTTAAAACTTATTTTAATTACATCAGCTAATACATGTACATAAATACAGATTGAAGAAATGACAACAATTAGGGTTGGTAAAAAAATAATAAATGTTTAGCATTTAGGCAAAACATCAACAAAAATATGGCCAACATAGTGAAGATGATAACTACCATCATCTTTGGCATAATGTTCAATGTGCAAACCATTGAGATTTATTATAAAAGTAAATAAAGTTTGTTTTATCTTTGCTTGATGTTTTTGGCATAGTTTCTTTGGCATTAAATTATTGTAAATATTAAATTACAATGTATACCCGCTTCTAACATTGCAAAAACACAATATTTTAAATAAGACATAAATTTTGCTAATATAAATGTTAATGCACATAAATTATATCACTGATAATAGAAATAATACAATCTGCATTCATAAAGTTATATGCCGTTTGTGTCAAATTTACATTGTAGCTCAAAACTTTGTTGGCATAGTTTTGGGCATTAAGTCCTAGATGATTTGACAAACTGACCCGACTCGACCAGACTCGGTTTTAATCTGTTTTAGCTGCACTGTGTTTGCACAACACTGACACAAAGTCATGTATATTATTTAAAACACTAAAATACAAAAACATTTAAATCTACATGTACAAAGAACGTGCTGCATATCCACCAGTACATTTAAATCTTCAACTATTTTCAACATTTCTTTGGAAACCCAACTCTAGATCATTTGTCCCAACATGAATCATTACAAATTACAATGTCAGGCACAGTTGTTAAGTTGATGTCATGCTGATGAAGCAGATACTTTCTAAGGCCAGAAATTATAGTACCGCGACGAGTCACTGCCTGCAAATCAACCAACTTTAGTAGTGATGTTCTCTTTGAGATACTTTGTGAGAGAATATCCAAGGACAAGAGCTTTGCCTTTGGCCTTCTGTAGAGGCTCCCGACATGCTGGCAATGGCTGCGATGGCTGCGATGGCTGCGATGGCTGCCATGGCTGCGATGGCTGCGATGGCTGCGATGGCTGCGATGGCTGCTGTGGGCATGGCCATGGTGGTGGACGGCATGAATGCTACCTAGTATAAGAAACATATTGGAAGACAGAAATAGGAACTATGAAGTTTAGCACAATAATAGTAACTAAATTTATTATTATTAAACAATTTGTTATAATTTTGAACAAAAACATAGGCCTAAGTCGTTTTTATACATGAAAGAAAAATCAATTCGTATGCATGACATAAAGACAGAAACCTAACTTTATTATATAATTAAAGCCACACAAAACAAAAAAATTAATTCTGTTTCTGTTGGCTACTGTGCAATCACCATCTAGTGCATATCCAGCACATGTACATGTACACATGTGCTTGTGTGCATAATGAAATACGTACGTTTTGCGTATGTAAAGCCGAAAGACATGGCCGAAAAAGTTGAAATCGCGCGCACGAAAATCGTCGCAAAATACATAAAAAAGTCGCCACAGGCTAAATTGTATATCAAACGAAAGATCATTGCTTTCTTTATCGATGCGTAGTGATCATTTTTGGCAATATTTGTTAGTCCAGTCAGAAACTAAAGCGCAGAAACTAAACACACGACAACAACATTTCTTAAAATTATACTCTAACTTCGAGTGAACAAAATTCTGCCCAAATCACACTGAATCTCGTCATATTTTATATCATTCGATTCAGAAAATCGTTCGCTTTCCACTTACCACGCCATCTTGGAGAATCACTGCTTCGTTTGCAACGTGTAGCTCGTGAAAACAAAGCGGTCGAACTCTCGCAATTACTCGCGTAAATCTCGTGGCCGATTTGCGACGCCGGCCCGCGAATTTTTTTTTCCCAAACCTAACTGGCATATTTCATGAATTATTCAGTAGTTGCATTGATCACTGTACAACACTTAGGTTCTATGTCTATTTTTCCCTTAAATTAAAAATACTCCAAAGATATCAATTTGACTCGGAAAAATGAGGTGACCTACTACAGCAGGATTCGAACCCGGGATCTTTGATCCATAGCCAATCCCACTATTCACTACACTACGTATAGCAGCTCGACAACAGCTGTTCTTTAATGTGATTTAATGCAACTAGTTAACTAAATAACAACAATTCTGTGACGTCATGTTTTATTCCGATGAATAAACATAACTTCTCATTCAAACTACTGAATAATTCATAAAATCTGTCAGTTACGTTTGGGAAAAAACAAATTCGCCGCCGGCCCTGCAAATAAAGTTCGGGATATGACCTCATTAATGGCCCTGTCACACCAGAACTTTTAGGCCAACGCGTGAGTAGCGCGTTAAAAATAGTTGATACGCTGGCAAACGCTGAACTTCCACAGAAAAAGTCAAGTGGAACCGTGATTTCAGCGTGTCCATAACGCGTTGATAACGGGTTCATAGCGTTCGCCAGCGCGTGAGTAACACGTTAGTAACGCGCTCGACGACTGATGAACGACTGCCTAGCGCGTAAGTAGCGCGTTCCAACGCGCGCCAGCGTACTGCAACGACCACATGATTAGATGTGTAAAAAGCCGACGCGCTACTACAGTAATGGCCCTGTCACACCAGAACGTTTTAGGCCAACGCGTGAGTAACATGTTGGAATTTTGGCAACACGCGGGTAAACGTTGACCAACGCTAGGCCAGCGTTCGCAACACGCTGAGCGCGTTACCCACACGCTGAAACACGCTGAAACACGCTGTCGCACGCTGAGGCAAAAATACATTTTTTCAACATACCTAACATTTTCAGCGTTTGCCAGCGTGTGACTGCACACGCTGGCGGCGCGCAGGAAGGTCGTTACTCACGCGTCAAACGCGCTAGACGATCGTTACCAACCCACTACTCACACGCTGGGGACCCGCTGTCGTATTTTTACTATAAATCAGTGATGCGTTCCTCACACGCTGAGCGCGTTCCTCATACGCTACTCACGCGCTGGCATACGCTATGAACCCGTTATCAACCTGTATGGACACGCTGAAATCACGGTTCCACTTGACTTTTTCTGTGAAAGTTCAGCGATTGCCAGCGTATCAACTATTTTTAACGCGCTACTCATGCATTGGCCTAAAACGTTCTTGTGTGAGAGGGCCATAACCAGCGTGTCGCCAGCGTACGCCAGCGTACGCCAGCGTACGCCAGCGTGTGGGTAGCGGGTTGATAACGATCGTCTAGCGTGTTCGACGCGTGAGTAACGAACCTCCAATGCGCCGCCAGCGTGTGCATCCACACGCTGGCAAACGCTGGAAATTGTAGGTATGTTGAAAAAAATATGTTTTCCTCAGCATGTGACAGCGTGTCCCAGCGTGTGAGTAACGCGCTCAGCGTGTTGTTAACGCTGGCCTAGCGTTGGTCAGCGTTTGCCAGCGTGTTGCCAAAATTACAACACGTTTCTCACGCGTTGGCCTAAAACGCTCTGGTGTGACAGGGCCATAACGAGTGCGCTGCGGACTGACTGGGGGATAGGGGTTCCTAAACTAATTCAGGACAACATTTGGAATGGGGAGTTTATCGAATTTGGTTCTCTATTGCGGCCGGCCCGTGTTACGTTTATGGTCAGCTCGCACAATTCACCCGCTTTGCAAATTCGCCCCGACGCGTCGGGGCGAATTTGCAAAGCGGCGCGACGCACGCGGATACTGCCGCTCGGCTGCATTTCGTCGCGTGCAGTGGTTTGAAAATCTTTAAAATGTTTTAATATGGTTGTTGTTGCTGTACTTTCAAATCAAAATTCAATGATTGTTGTATATTTAACTTGGGAAGAGTTTCGAGCTTTTTTTATTTTATAATGTGTGGAACTGGTCACGCTGACCCAAATCCTAGGGCAGCCCATTTTTGGAATAGCGTTCATGTTTTTGTGGAATTTCCCCTTTAACCGACGGCTATTTTTAATAATTAAGTAGATTTTCTGTAAGTTCAACATTCAGAGAGTAGGTTTTGTATTTGATTTTGTTTGTTTGACTGTTCTAACAGTGAATTTTTAAGAGGATCTTTTGCATTTGTGTTGAGTTTTATCCACAAAGTTTACTGTATACAATGTGTTATCATTTCCAGACCAGGGCAGACCCTTGCTTTGTGGTCTGAGCCCTGGGTGAACATTCCTGAACCATATGGTTAGGCCAAATTAAAAAAAAACATGTTTAGCGTCATGCCTTTTTTTTAAAGGAAGGAGGAGGCCCTTTTTTTTTTTTTTTTTTTTTTAATATGGCTGCCCGACACATCTTAATTCGAGTCATGTAGTGAACATGTCACACCCTATCTTCCAATTTAAAATTAAAACATGGTTCACCCACGATTAAAAATAAAAATTCATGTGGGTCGATCATGTATGCACCGTACCATGTAGCCTCCCTATTAGACAAAATATATTTCCAGAGCATGTATACGGTGATGCTAAAGTCTAAAATACGATCTTAAAATTTTATTATCTTAAAAAAAAAAAAAAAACAAACAATTACCAAAATGATCAAATTTATCCTTTTTTTTCAAAAAAAAAGAGAAAAAAAGGGGGCGGCCCCTCAAAAAGGAAGCGGGCGGTGACGCTAAACATGTTTTTTGTTATTTGGCCTTTTGTTTTGTTTTTTTGTTTGTTTGAACTAGGGGCAAGTGCCAGGCTAGTCAGAGTCAGGATTGTTTATTAGGAAAGTTGAAAGGAAAGTTGAAGTCACTTTTCCACTGTTTAGATATCTTATGTTTTCTATTAAAGTCCTTGTTTAGAATTTTGGACCCAGTTGGGGCCAGTAACAGGCCCTAGACCAGAATGTATTTATATATTTTATTTTTGTTATCATTCTTAAAGGAACGACTCCATCTTAAATTAGACTTGCCAAGTCCCGGCTGGAGTCTTGGGATATCTTGATCCATGTTTTATTTTATTTTATATTTTGAAGATTTGGTTTTTCCATTTCTTATTTATTAGGACTGTTAATAGGAAGCTTACGTATTTTTTGCTGATTGGGATTTTGTTGTTTTATTTTTCCTTTTGAAGTAACTTCAGAGGTTAAAATCATTTTTTTTATTTAATTTTGTTCTTGGTTTCGCTTTAGTTAAATGTATAATTAGCTGTAGAAGTTAATTGCTAGTGGTTTCTTGTACTTTTTGAAGAAGGATTTGATTTGTTGATTTGCTTTGATCATAGCAAAACTAGATAATGCATTGGGTAGACAGAAACTTACTCTGCGGGAGCTTCAGTCATTGTTGGGGAGTTTGAATTGTATCTGTAAGGCCGTTCGCCCAGGCCGCGCGTTTTGCGTCGTCTGTTTGACTTAACTAGTGGCGTTTAAAAAACACATCATCGTATCCGTATTTCACCGGGGGCACGAGCCTAGAAGCAGTTTTTGACACATTTTAACGGTTCAGTCATATTCCCCGACCAAGTTTGGCACTCGAGCGATAATCTGCATTTGTACACGGACGCTTCATCAGAGATAGGTTTTGGTGCATTCTTTGGTGGTAGTTGGACACACGGACGATGGCCCTTGTCAGTGCGTTCCATGAAGTTGTCCATTGCTTTACTCGAGCTTTTCCCCAGTGCACGTACTAGCGCTGCGTGTATGCGGACCGGCATTAAGGAATAAGCGGGTAGTATTCTGGTCTGATAACGCGGCAGTCGTGGCCATAATCAATCGTCAAACTTCCCGCTGTCCCAACATATTGAAATTGGTCCGCATGCTTGTTGTGCGTTGTTTAGATTTAAATATTCATTTCAAAGCACGTCATGTTCCCGGCATTGATAACGGTATTGCCGATGCTCTTTCCCGCTTTCAGATAACTAGGTTCCGGCAGCTAGCGCCCGGGGCATACCTCATTAATACCCCCTTGCCTGTCGACCTTTGGTGCGATTTCATATAGAAATGCCGGTGTTTTTTTAATAGGTTAAGTCGCCCCCCGTACGCATTCGGTTTACCAGCGCGCTTAGCAATTCTTCCCCCTACACCATACCCCCTTCTTGCCTACTTTGAATGAATATAGTTTGTACACTTCATTGGCCTTGCTAGTGCTTAGTAAATTGAAATATTTCATATATATATTATGTGCGCATACTATTTAGTTGTTTTTGTGTGTTTATCCTCCTTTCACGTGCCATGGTGCAACGGGCGTACAAGCCTTCAATGTGGATTGTGGGCGACGTTGTCGTCAATTTGACCTGCCGAATTGAAGTTATTGCAACGGATTGAGAAGCTCTGCACGCTTTAGCGAACGTCTGTTGGCTGCAACTTGGAGACACAGCCATCGAACCCAGACTATATAACAATTAATGTCGGTTTTCACGACCTGGGAGTTATTGCCGCAGACATACAGAACTGATTAATGCTATCAATCGCTATTCATAAATACCTGGGACAGTTTAAGTTTAGGCATTCCTATTGGTCGAGAGCCCGTCACGTGGCCGGTATTAAACGGATGATAAAGACATGACTGGAAGTGTTTAAGACCAGCTGGCAACAAAGGTGGCACATGACTGCAATGACTGCAATGACAACGTGGCCGTCAATCTGACGCCATCGGCACAGGCCCTCTTTGCTAACTGCTCATTCACTGACAACGTCGTCGTGAATATGGCCCTACGAGCATCACCATCGTCAACTTAAAACACTGACACATGACACTTCGCAATAATTTGCCAATATTTATCGAGGATTTGGTCCAAAAATGAGTGTAATTTGCCAATCAGTCGTAAGTGTCTGTACGTCGCGCGTGTACGTGTACGGTCACGCGATCGTGCATAACCGGTCCCCAGGGCTTACTTTATTTCCAACCGTACCTCGTCTTCAATAGTAAAAGCGGTAGTGTTGGGCGCGTACAGCTGCAACACCCTGGGAACGAGGTTGCCAATGGCAGTAATGGCCATTTTGTCTGGTTCATAGTAAATACGCTTTTTGGCATGTATTGTGTAGAGCAACAGAGGCGGAAACACGTCATTTGACAGTGGCCCGTTAAAATGGATAGGGAAAAATACACATAATGGCAAAACACCGAAATTTACTTGCGACAATTTTACGGGATTTTTGGGGCTTTTTTGGCTGAATTGTACAAAAAAGGTATTTATGAATGGGAATAAATGTGTGTTTTGTCGGTATTAATCACTATGTTTAAGGCCGCTTGGAGTCTATGTGCTATTAATTACCCTCGCCTTCGGCTCGGGTAATTATTAACACCCAGACTCCAAGCGGTCTTAAACAGAGTGATTAAAACCTCTCTAACACACATTTATTCCCTTATTAATAATTTGTACTACTTCTCTCATGTCTTTATTATTTAACACAAATTGGATCTATTTGAATGACCGTTTGGCGGAATTCCATTCGGAACGCCGTCATAGGCCCCAATAACTTAACTTTACACCAACGTAAGCCATGCCAAGTATACGAATTTTAAGTTCAAATGTATTGATAATGTTTGCGGCTTCATGTTTAACCTTAATTGTAATTTACGGCTATGTTAAGGCGGCTATGTTAACGGTACGTTTTTTAGTTTCGCGGATCGCAACTTATTGGGTTTCTCGTAAAATACGGAGACATGATAGTGATGGCACTATTATTGGGTTTTATGTTATTGTGGTAAATAACTGAAACATGATAGTGATACGTTTTAATTTCACGGTCGGTACACTGGCACTATTATTGGGTTTTCGTAAAGTACGGAGACATGATAGTGTTGGCACTATTATTGGGTTTTATGTTATTTTGATAAATAACTGAAACATGATAGTGATACATTGTAATTTCGCGATCGGTACATTGGCACTATTATTGGGTTTCACGTAACACTTGATTAGTTCCCGAATCGCACCGATCAGAAGCAAACTTGTATACTATTGTAATATACTATTGTGATATACTGTTGGTTAGAATTAATAATATGTTTTGAGAACAACCTGGCAATAAACTGTTCCGGCCTTACGATACAAAAAGAGAATAAACTCTTTAGTCCAATGCCTAAATATTTTGTCATGTGTTCTGTCGCATGGAGTAATAATAAGTTCAAGGAAATCGCCAAAATAAGAGGATTTTAATGTCAAAATATGTTCCTTGAACTTCGCTTACATTTTAGCCCAATAAGTTATGAACACCTCGTTTTTTCGTTTTTTGTTTGCTGGTCTAAATATTACTATGTTAACATTGTTCGTATGATTTTCCATAAGGTTTTAATATGGTAACTGTGCCAGTAAGCAACTTGGTGAATTTAAAGCTCATCAATACTGAGGTTTGGCAAGACTACTTGGTGATATCTGGAGACAAGGTAAATGCGCGCAACTTAAGGGTATAATTATTAGTCATTTCGATCGTTACTATGTTCTCATAATTATCCAGTCACTTGCTTAAAAAAATGTTATGGAAGTAAGGTAAGTAAAATCACAAAAATAAACTTTTCCAAAATTTAAAAAAATAAATAAAAAATATACCCCAACATGGGAACAAATATTTTACACGGTAGGTATTTAGGTTTTATGCAAAATAGGCATATTATTTTTTAAACTCCGGAGGGCTCCCAGGCTAATATTAATTACTAGGCCCTAAGGGTTCTTCAGGCCAGATATGGTGCTTTTATCCACCCGGTAACGGTAATTTTACTAAGCCACCTGACTATGAAAGGGATACTACTATCTTACCAGTCACGGTACGTTCTGCTTCTTCCACCGCCATGGTGTCGGCTTCTACTTGTTGAAGCACCGATGCGTCGTGTTCAGTCACCAGAAACCCCACCGTCAGTATGGCTAGAAGGCAGGCAGTAACAGGAGACATGATGGTGGTAATTGGTAGAGGTGGACTAAAAAGTATTGGTTTATGCGATCAAACTCTCGTTTGATATCACGTCAATATTTGAGTCGGCTGTAACTTGTTCTGATCTCTGCCCGAAGTTAGCAATCGATATGCTAGTCTTCGAAGGTGGCTTGAATCACATGACCAAGTTATAAATATTAAGTACGGATAAGCCAGACCTTGACTCATTCGAGGGCAGCCATTTTCTGCGATAGCACGAGGCTTGCGCGTGTCGAGCTCAGGTTGCACGCTAGCCACTCTGGGCTTCTTCGACTAATAGGGTCACCGAAATGATCAATATTCAAATTTAAAATAAATTGATTCTTTCCCTCGAGGTTAAGAAAATAAAATGGATTCTGAAAAAAAAGATCTGCGTAAATAGCATGGGCCAACAACAGCACTTTAAATACAGGCTACCATGACAAAACATTAAAATTGAAATTTATGTGGCTATATAGAAATAATTATAAAAACATATGTTGTATTAATTAAAGACGTTTTAATGCATTGTTATGTTTTTTGGCACCACTTCATAAAACTTGTATATACTTTATTCAATTTTTATGGCAAAATTTCAAAATGGTAATGGTTATTCAAGGTATTCATTAACCCTCCTTGGCAATCATTTGGGGTACAGTTTACTGTACTATACTCAATTTACATAGGCCAGGTTAGTAAGAGTACTGTGTACTGCAGTTTACTCAAGTAGTATTTTGTAGTATTAGGTGACGTTAGGGTTAAAATAGAAATACAATGGTTTTTCATCATATACACATTACCAAATTGCCGTGTTGTAATGCAATTTAATGCTCGCCTCTATGGTACTGATAACGACACAAACAAGTGTATACCTCTACAGGCGACCATTATTGCACTATAATTATTGCAAGATCAATGGTCGTCCCTAGAAGTACCAATTGCAACGCAAACATTGCATACCTTTACAGGAAACCATTATTGTAATAATGGTCGCCTATAGCGGTATATAATGTTTATCTAAGGGTTTAGATTTGATTTCTGTTCACAAAATTATATTTTTTCCACATTAAATAAAATCACATTAAATGTTATGTCCACAGTGTCCACAGTGTGTCAGGATAAAACAATATTTCGTTCATGCTTTGTTATTAAAGAACTTACTTTTCGAATTTTGCAATTTCAGTATTTCTGTCATGCATATTAATATTTATTACTGAACAATTGTTGTTCAGGGACGCATAGGGCATTAGGGACGCATATCACCTGAGGTAAAGCCGAGGGTGCTGCGTCCCCGAGGGTGTACAAAACGTCATATCCCACATCATAGCAGACAACAATTGTTTTGTTATACCTTTGTCTTTGGTTCACGGCTCAGTGAGCTCACACACAGCAGCCGTGTGATTTGAAGCTCACACGCTGAGGCTAGCGTACATAATCTTGGTCCCGCACACTGCGCGAACCTGCAACAACTACAATAAATGTATATAGGCAGTTAATAAACAGCCTCCATTTTAAACGTGTAGCACCCCTACCATTTGTTGCTTACACAATGCTTCTACCTAAATGGATGCATTAACTCACAAAGTCAGAGGGGGGGAATTATAGTCGGCTGTTAAATCCATTAATCCCGAAGAGCTAATGAGGGAATTAGCTTTTAATGCTGTCATCCAGAGAAACCTGGGCCAAACGTTTACTGGAAAAACAAAGTTGTACATCTCTGTCATTTGCCACCTGATAATCTTCTTGTGATTTCAAATTAAATATTCCGTTCACTAATTCTAGTGCCTCAACTGCCAGATATAGTTCTGACAACTATGGTGATATTGGTATACATGATTAAGTGTAATGTCAAACAGGAAGGCGAGTTAGCCTAATTGCCCAAAGTACCAAATTATAGTTCCTAGATCTCGGTTACAAGAACATGGGGTTCAAGATTGGTGTATTGTTTTAATAGAACTATTTTAGACTATACTTATTGACATGGTCAAAATTATTTACTTCTTGGACAAATTAATTAGTATCCTGAAACAAACCTACATTACATACAATTGAACAAGAAGTTTTGCTTATGCTTAAGGAAAGAAACAACTGGAACTAAATACTTTGTAAATGAATATCATAATGGCAAAATTAATTAAAAGACGATACTGGGGATTCGAAAGTGTACCACACTGTGATTTGACATTATTCATTACAAAATATATACCACAAAGTTTACACAATTAACGTCATCTACATTATATATGAATGTGAATGTCCGGAAAAAACACGGGAGAAGAGTGATTTAAAGTACAAAATGTCAAACTTCTGGATTGGAACTTAGGGGCAAGCAACAAGCAGCTACAAGACCCTAAAAATTGTGGCTAGGTTTTCTCCAATTTTACAAAATGTACAGTCGCACTCGAACTGAAACCACCTGGTTGGCTGTTGTGCATTCTACTTTAAGATAAGGGCAATACGTCAGCAAACTCAAGAAACAAATTCACACAGAAAGCAAATGATTCAATTAGATTTAAAATCAAACTTACAATTTGAATATTCATGAGAAGAAAGAAGAACAAATTTGATGAAGAGCAACTTTAAACATACGCTATCTAATTCCACTTGAGTTTTTGAACAAGAGCTTGCCATGTGCTTTGCAGAACTTCCCTGTGCTCTTCCTGCATGAATGTCAGGAAAAGTGTACCGAACATCAACTGGAAAAGTGCCACAAACATTAACACCATCCCACTAATTACGACTGATCTATAGTTAATTTGCCCCGTTGAAAAGATGGCAATATTGTTCACAACAACCAAGGGCAACCAGGTAATGGTGTATGAGCCCAGGTAAACGATGTATTTGATGGTTTTGTTGGAGCCCTGTCCGGGAGGTCAGACTCGGTTTTCTCCAACACACGGCAGCATGTTGAGCTCGTTGCGTATTTTGCGTCGCTGTTCTCTGGCATTGCGCAACAAAACCAATTAAACACATCAATAATCAGCAAACACAGGACAATGATGACAGTGGTGTGTATGATGAAAATGGGGACCTCGATATGGACTTCACTAGTAAGAATCAGGGCAGTAAAACATGAAGAAACAATGACGGACAATACCCAATAAGCACCTATCAGACAACCACACGTCTTATTGGTCTTGCCGATCTGGTGACATCACAAGGGGTGCTTGGGGTCTGGAAAGAAGCTTCGTCAGTTGCTCCTGAAGACCTTGAATCGATGGACTCTCTGCAGTGTTTGCCATTGGCTCTGGTAGTAGCACTGTGTATACACGCACTCTCCATCCATCAGGTGGCGGCTTAATTATGTCACCCTGGGCTGGAACAACTACTTTATCTTTCTCCTCGGTGTAAAGTAGGCCAGTAGCAGTAGGGTGTTGTGACCGCAAAACAGTAAGGTGCAACGGCCCTCCTGCCTCTTCCAATGAAAACCGCTGTACAGACTTGGCACCTTGAACTCTCACATAAGCCATAGCGAGGCCAAGTCACTTTTAAAACTAAATGAAAGGGAAGGGTGGCTAACAAGGTTCACCCAAACACCTTGACCTTATCAATGTAACAAAGAAGTTAACAATTCTCAACTTCTATTAGGATGCCACTTCAAATGCAACAATCCCAAACACTAAATTGGAAACCTATCTGAATCTTGAACGCTCTTACAATGATATGGTAAGTATGATACCTCGGTATAAAATCAAAAATGTCTAATACACATCATTACAAGTGTGCATCCATTTTCAGTGTGTTACGCAGTGGCACTACTGCAAATATCAATCCACACACACAAATTCCACAGGATTGTACCTTTAAATTCGACTTGTGATTGACGCTATAACTACAATAAAGGCTCGCGAAAATTACCCAACCTCGGGCAGAGCTACATCAATATACAAATTAGAATCAACTCGATAATTAAAGAATGTGATGCGAAATCTAATACTGTGAATGAAATTACCAATCCATACAAATTATGTTACTTCCAAAGTATCAATTTAACCTCTGGCAAAGCACCACTTGGTAATTACTTTTCCAAACACAAGATCTGTAATTACATGCAAAACTGCGTACAACCGGTAGAATCAATAACTTTACCGCAAACAAACAAAATCCCAGCACCAACACTCCAATTGGACAAAGAGAAATTCCCCAAAACACAACTTGGGTATAACTATGGGCAAATTACATGAAACGATTTATACATCAACCTGCTATCAATTTGCTACAGCAAGTGAGAAATTTAAATGAGCAAAAGCAGAACAAAAGGACACCACTCCTCTTTATATAAGATACAATTCCACAAACACCTTTGATATTGCAGTACTCAGCAGTTGTTGCTTTTGAAAATAATAACTTAAACTGGGTGTATAATTTTTGCAACAATGTTTAAAACAATTTTGTTTTTTAATTTGCACAAAAATGGCTAAAACCGAAAATAATCACCGTCAGTTCAATTTCTGTGCCGCAGCTCTACTACGTTTCCAGCTCCCTCGGGGACAATTTGATTTCCGCGTCTGCTTCACACTCCACTATCCTGCCGACTACGCTTGTGAGAATCTCTCCGGACGGGGTGGAGTTGGAAGATGTTGCAGCAATAGTGTGGGTTGTAGGCTGTAGGCCTAGTAGTGGGCCGAGACCGACTGGTGAAGAGCTCTGGGTCTGGGTATATTGGTGCCTGGTCCATAGAACGGAGAGGGGGAGGGCAACACAGGCACGCCGGTCCTAGTGAACGGGAGACACTTTTACAATAGCTTACTTGCCTCGTCAGTTTAATCTTGCCAAACTGCCAGCCCAGCTGCCAATTCTCACTGTGTGAGAATTCGGCAGTGTGGCCAAATACAAAAGATACAAATTACAAACATGTCGATGTTTCAAAGATAAAATTACAATAAACAAATACATGTTGATCTATTTCCCCAATGAAATAAACAATCTTTGCATGAAACAAGGATTCCCGGCTCAGGCAATGCTTAACATAGAGGAGCAGGCTCACATATACACATGCTGATCAGGCACATTCATACACACTATCAACCACTTTCATACACACCAGTCCTCAAATGATCAGGAAAAGCCATTATTTACTTGTATGATATTACATGTATTCTCTAAATGTACTTAACGTTGTACTTAACACAATAACCACGCTGTCATGTTGCACGTGTATGCATATACCACACGCACAATGTTCGCTAAAATCTCCACTAGAAGCTCACACTTTAGAGCCCCAAACCAACTTTTATATCTTATCAAAACTTTACGTTAATGGCTCCAGTATTATCTATAACCACTAGCGGACAAATCTTAATGCAATATTAAGTTGACAACGTACCTGTGTGAGAATTCGGCAGTGTGGTGCCGGTCAAGGGTCACACAAGGCACAGGTCATGTACAAAATGAGAGGGCGTGGCTTGTAACTAACACTGCGTACTCACCCACGCACACTCTACAGTAGCATGAACAGAGTAAAGTAAATCACAGTGAAATATCTCACAAGGGCCACTATAAAGTAAACTAAATCGCTAAATAGAAATGGAAATTTGTTTCCATCATAAACTGATGACTATAGAAGATGATTGATGAAGTTGTTAACACACTTTAGTACACGAATCACAATAAATCGAAATAATCGAAATCGAAGTGTTCATTGGTACTTTGACCACAATATCCAGTCAGCCACTCTGATCCTTGCAAGCTCTGTAGTGCAGCTGAGACGTCTCAAATTGAAAGTAGGATAGTAGGAGACCAGCCTGTAGGTCCCGTGACCAATTTCTGGGAACAAAGGTTTGAGAGTGTTTTTGTGTTCCCTGATGAATACCGAACAATTTTGACTTGGGCTGCCCCCTTGAAAATGGCGGGCATTTCCGGGAGGGATTAACAAAGGTCATACAGGGGTCAAAATTCAAATATATTCCAATCGTGTCAATATGCATATTAAATTACTCGTCTAGTCATGAGGATTTCAAAAATGTATAGTTTGCTAGCCCTCCGACGACCTTAAATGAGGGCGCTGTGGTAAAAAACGTCGAAAAGTCAACGCACTTTTGACTGGTGGTCAAATTCTCCAACACAGTTAATATTATCCGATTCTAATGATTTTAGTGTATAATAATATGTTTACTGACATGGCAAATTCCACTAAACAACTTTTGAAATTAAAAGTGGTTGCCATAACCTTGACATTTCAAAATGGCTGCTAAAAGGTTAGCATAAATTAGCCAAAAACATTTTTTTTTCCCAAACCCATGGATAAGAAATTATTAAATGTTTGTCACCGAAACGTCACGAACAATTGAAACACTCCATTTTTTAAACTTTTGAAAAAAATAGCAAAGAGAAACCGGTTTATGCAGGTATACTTTAAGGAATGATCAGTTTATTTTGTTGTGTTTGTTTGATCAATCCTAGAGTTAGCTACAGTGAATCAGAACTCATTCTATATGGGAAGGGGAGGGTATTTATGGGCGTTGTCACAAGTCAGAACTATTTCTCATCGTTTTCGTAATTTTTTTGGAGATGCTGAAACAGTTCTCGGCTGCGTGAAGTATCATAGGATTTTATGTTTGTGGCTGGTCTGCCGAGATAAATCTGTATATTTATGATTTGCTGGTATGCCAGTAGTGTGGTTGCGTAACTATACTGCCCAGAGCGTCATTCTTAATTTAAGTTTTTTTCATAGTGATATACGTTTCTGCGAGACTGCAGTCAGTAGGAATGGGGGGGGGGGGGGGTACGTGTACAAGTTTCAAGAGAACCTCTCCATGTTTTTCTTTATTTTGTTTGTACGTTATCTAGTGGGTATGCCAAATAGTGGTTGTTTGACTGGCCTCTCCAGATGGTAATTCGTAACTCTTTCCCCCCTCTTTTTTGTGTAAGACAGGCATGGGGGGGGGTCAGTTCTAGCCACATTATCTCTGCCAGACGACAGTCAGTGGTTGGAGTCTGTGGACGGGCAAATACATCAAACGTCTGAAGGCCAATTAGGTTAGACATTCCCTAAAAGCGGGAGTTTTAAACTCTGGTTTTGTCGACGCGATGGCTGGTTTGTGTATTACAACAGTGGTCCTTTGTTTTCAGTTCACTCGGTGATTTATTATTACCGATGAAAGAGTTGGATGATGAACAGTGCAACAAAGCAAGAAAATCATCATTGGACAATGTGTTTAGAAAGAACTGTGTTATTGTTGGCCAAGGATCCCGATTCTAATTTTCATATGGAAACGTTTTCCCGGATTTGTCTCATAAAAGACCACATGAGCGCTCTGTGAGATCAACAGGACCGAGGCGTGCACAAGGTCACGCGCCACTGACCTTTACTGTAGGGCAGTTCCATTGTAGAAATGGGTAAATAAACAGTGAATAAACAGTAGCACAAAATAATGGTAACAAATCGCGTAGTGTAGTTCCACTGTAAAGTATTTGAACGACTTACTTTTCTGATTATTACATCAATACCATAGGAAAACATAAATTAAATTGAAAACAATTGCTACTCGTAACTACACAGTCAAAATGTATCCGAAGGCTAGTGTATGAAACTCAGCGCGGCGTGGCGATCCACCCCTACAGCTTTAATGGTATAATCCAGTAAAAACCAGAAAAAAATGGTTTTATTTGTAAAAGTTCACTTTAAATTCAACCCAAAACTTAAGAGATAGCTTAAAACATAGTCTTACATGTTACTAATAAATAACATTTATACTAAATATCGTAGAATTGTAGCATTTAGTGTATGTCATTGTGTTATTTAGTGAACGGTTCATATAGAATCTGGAAACTTGTGATTTTTTACTTTCTATGATCACACTGAACACAAAACAACCTGTTTCCATTTTTTTAAATTTAAGTCCAGTGGCAAAATTCAAGATGGCCGCCAGCATATACTAACGTATTCAACATATGCACAATAATAAGCTTATTATGGACATGCTTTTGATTACAATATATTTGTATCTACATCTGGTTGTATGAAGTAGACCGTCTTCAATTGTTTCATTCATATCCATTGACAACATCCAAGATGGCGTCCACCAAATTTCGAAAAAAATACGATATTTTTATATCTGAACCATTTATTTACATACATGTATAATGATAAGCTAAGGACATTTTTGTGACTACAATATTCTTTTCTACCAAGTATGTTACTTCTTTAAGAACTTTTGAATGTTTTCATTAATGTCGTAGAATAAGTCCAAGATGGTGGCCACCATATACAGAAAAATCAAACCATTTATTTATCAACATACTTGTGTTATGGAAATTTACCTAGGCATGTTATGTATCTAACAAACATGGGGGAAACAAAATGGTGTTCTTACACATATCAAATTGGATGCTCAATTATACATGTATCCGGATGCTAGTTATCTGCCACGTAATTAGTCATCAGGTGTTCATAATGTCTAAACTCAGCAGAAGCAAATCCAGCAAGAGCAAGAGCAAGTCCAGCCAGCCGCCTCCGTCTCCATACAGTTCGGTTTCAAGCATACCTTGCCATTACCAGCACGTTGTCGTGAAAGTTGGTACCTTAATACTTCTACACAAAACCCCCGACACCGGGGGTTTTGTGTACAAACCTTAACAGCTGCATCAGACGGTTATTTACGACCCCCATGACAGCGGCGAAGCCGCAAGCCTGGGAGATGACCTTTTGGGGCTTGGACTGCTGACCGCAGTCTTATAAGTGCATATACTTATGGTGTACAATTTCTATGTACATGTACAGTACATATGTACAATTTACATGCGGCTGTAGAAACTATGCACACATGCAAGATTTTACTTTGTCAAGCTTCAGGCATTGAGACTTTTCCCACCCGTGAAGTATATTGTTCATACAAGCATAATGCATTGTTTGTGTATACACTTTTAATCATCCATCGATAAATGATGATTCGTGCAAACAACAAATTAAAACTGAGACAATGTGAACAGTGAAGCTTCAAATGTTCAAGAAACACATTTTGCTTTGTAAAATCCTTGTTATAATTAATATAATATATAACAACTGTTTTTAGCGAGTAAACATCACTTTTCAGTTTGTAAACATGTTTAGAAGCTATACGGCGCTCGTCTGTTTGTTGCCACTTCCTGAGGATACGCCGATGGTCATCTCGATCGATATGATCCAACATGCGACAAACAGCGATTTAAATTTAAAAGAAAAGGCGGGCATATAGAGATTATATCTTATTGTCTGATCTGTTTCTATAGGGATGATTGTCACTTTTGAAACTAGACCTAGTACGACTATTTAAATGACAATAACTCCGCTCCCCAACATCGTATCCAACAATCGAGGTGTCAGAATACGCAGAACAAAATTATGCATTGTTTTTTTGCTTCGATTAATCCATACCATTTCGAACCGTTAATTATTGGCAAATTTTTAAGTGTCTCTGTACTTTTTGTGATGAGTTGAGTGTACATGCACATGCATGGAATAATGCAAAATAAATTGACTGAACCTTAATTAAATTATGTATACACATGTAATTTAAAGGATCACAGAAATAGAAAATAAAAATTACTTATATGATATAAAACATAGGTTACAGTATCAATACACCCAATAAAAAAAATTGTGTGTGATTTTAGGGTTATTTGAGCCATTACAAATTTCAAATTTCTCTTCGATTGCCCCGCCCAGAAAAATTCCTCCTGTCGAAGTCGTGACGTCACGTAAAGAATAGCTTTCTTCGCGATTGATCGCGATCGCGTGCGTACATACGTAACCACGCGATCGCAATCAATCGCGAAGAAAGCTATTCTTTACGTGACGTCACGACTTCGACATCCAGGCATTCTGTCAAAAAAGAAATTTTTATGGGCGGGGCGATCGAAGAGAAATTTGAAATTTGTAATGGCTCAAATAACCGTAAAATCACACACAATTGTTTTTATTGGGTATATTAATACTGTAACCTATGTTTTATATCATATAAGTAATTTTGATTTTTCTATTTCTGTGATCCTTTAAAATAAATAATAAACAAATGGTTACATATCGGATGCGTATAGCTAAACTCATACAAACACTTTAATTTCAAAATGGAATCTGTCTATTAATTCAGGTCAAACGATAGGGTAGACCATAGTCAATCTGTTTTCAAAACAACAGGTGGCTGAACTCGTACGTAGTTGCTTCGTGATAGAACAAAAACGAAACGTAATTTTGTTCTGGACTAAAGGCGTAATCGTGTTCTTAAAGGAATTTAAACTTTACTTCATGTGTAGGTTAACTGAACTAGTTGGTGTCTAATACTTGTAATAGGCGTCCCCTTTAATACATTCATAGTTTTTGTTCTCAAACTGTTGCAAACTACATTGGCGTCTCCATAAGCTTGGAGAAGCCCACCAATTTGTTTCATTTGTTGAAATTGTTGTCTTAATAAAAGAGGGATGCGAGTTTTATAAAAAAAGGGATGCGAGTTTTAAGTGCATATACATTGTGCACGGTAGGGCCCAGTAGGACCAGGCCAAAAAGGGATGCGAGATTTATAAAAAAGGGATGCGAGTTTTAAGTGCATATACATTGTGTATAGGCACGGTAGAGCCCGGTAGGACCAGGCCAAAAAAAGGGATGCAAGATTTATAAAAAAAAAGGGATGCGAGTTTTAAGTGCATATACATTGTATATAGGCACGGTAGAGCCCGGTAGTACTAGGTAAAAAAAGGGATGCGAGATTTTAGTGCATGTACATGTACATTGTATAATAGGCACGTTAATTAGGGCCAGGTAAAAAGAGATGCGAGATTTGTAGAAAATGGTTTTAGTGTTTATAAAAAAATGTTTGATTATTCATCTTACCTCATCTTATTAAAATTTAGTTCATTTATTATTCCATGTATGCACACACTATAGACCCACTAGTTTGTCCACCAATTAATAACAAGGATCTGTATGTCATCAGTTACGCTCGGTTCAGACAGGCGTTCCACAGTCGAATTGAGTCCGACGTCTGAAACGAATAAGGGCGACAAGGCGCGCCAGACGGCGAACGATCGACTGCTGGAGTTGTTAGAGCGACTCAGGGGCGACTTCATTTCAATTTGGTTCGGCGCGACTGTGGAACGCCTGTCTGAACCGAGCGTTATATAATTGTTGATGATACAACGGACTCAACTTGATCCCAACTTCAATCGTTTTAGTTTCTTTTGAAATCGTTTTCGAGAAGTTTTCCTTTTTTTATTTACAATTTCCTCACCATATAATATGTGAGCAGACATACTTCACTGCAAATCGAGATTGGTCAGGGTTTGGAAACACTAGGATTGTGTAGCTGCTAATTATTGAATTTTTCGTTATACATGTACCTTCACAAAAAAAACATTGCCCCATATTATGAGAACAAACGGGCCACAATATTGCGAAATTAATCTACGTGACTACAATAATTATGCAATTGCATCCAAACACTATTTTACAGAACTGATCAATATAACCTTGTTCTATTTAATATTAGAAGTTGCACGTTAGCTTCCTGAGAACTTACTTTGGTTTCGGTATAAAATGCAAGTTTGTTCATTCATCACTGACGCCTTAATCTATTTAGCCTCTGCAGAGTTATGGCCCGTGTACTTAAAGAAATCGTATACGTTTGGTAATTGGAACCCAATGTTTGTTTCAATCCTTTATAGTTATAGATATATACCATAAAACTAACCTGTAAAAAATTCATTTCAGGTGGTAGCGATTTTGAGATATTACCAAAAATCTAGAGCGGTATTATGTCCACGCAGGAAGAATAATCTGCATTGGAATACACAACAAAAGACAAGATGTTAAGATATGATGCCAAAAACTCTTTATTTTTTGCGTAAAAAATTGTTCCCCCCTATTTCAAGAATGGTACAACAGCGTTTCGCAATCGCAGCCTCGAAGGCCCCCCCCCCCCCCCCCCCCCCCCTCCGCCCCCACCCCCCCCCCCCCCCCCCCCCTCCGCCCCCCCCCCCCCCCTCTCCCCCCCCCCCCTCCGCCCCTCCGCCCCTCCGCCCCCCGTCCCCCGTCCCCCCCCCCCCCTCTGCCCCCCCCCCCTGATAAGGTACATACGTACGGAAGGCCGTTATAAGTGTGTGGTCATGTCAATGACTTCTCTTTAAAAGATGGGATTTGAACCATTACACTGGTAAATTAAACACATCGAGTATTGAATTTAGGCTATCAGTTTTATGTTTGGACTTTTAACTTTTCACGAGTAGTCACTGACTGCACACTTATAATGTCGATTCATCAGTTATAATGCGCGTACATGTAATTAGGTATTTTGTTTAATGACGCGTGAAACTCAAAGTCTAAGAATTGGCTGGTGGCCTTCCCCACCAATTAACTATTTTGTTTACGTGCGGTGGTTTCAGTGTAATTAGCCACACCGAAGTAAATATCTGCATAGGCGATCAAGCGAGACATGGTTTCCTGCCCCTGCAGTGGGGATGTTAAAGAATCATATTAACCACACTACCTGTCCTTGACGTAGCGATCGCGGACCGCAGCCGTATACAAGGATGTCTTTAATAATGCACAAGTAATATGCAGCTTCACGTTTAGCTAACCTTGTAGACTAGAAAGCGATGTTATTCATTGTTCTGGTTAAATACCAATATTTGAAGTTAGGAGCCTTGTTTTAACATTTAAAACACATTTTATATAATCATTTTCGAATTAATTATTAGGTAGCCTGTTAGAAAACTGTTCTTTCTGGCATTATGCGTATGGGAGGAGGGTGGGGGGGGGGGTATTACATGTGGAAACCCCATTCAATATTAAACTCATCACAATTTAATGTAGATTTCCCCGGACGATATCACGAAATGTGCATATTAATTTGTAAATTAAAAAAACATTGGTTTATTTTCGTTTGGCAATTGATAAGTGCATACAGTCGTTAAAAATAAATTAAATTTGGCGTACGATTTCCCGAATTTGCACCGAATTTAGTATTTTGATAATTCAAAAACAAGAACGCTACACTGGTTAGTATTGCATAAGTCTACATTCATTGATAACAGCAACGTTTGGGAACCAGGGAGAAATGGGTTTTTGGAGGGTTGTCGGTCTTTAAATATGCCAGCATTTTATTGGTGGCGATTGGTGGCGAAGTCGAACGCGGCCCAAGAGCACCGCGCGTTGGCCGGTCACTCCAATGGGAGCTACTCCGGGTTGACACGGGTCCGGTGCGCGGTGCTGTGCCTGAGGGCGACGCCTGTTGCCGGTCCTTAAACTACGGAAACATATTAACTACACTACCTGGCCTTGACGTAGCGATCGCAGACCGCAGCCGTACAATGGTGTCTTTAATAATACACATGTATTATGAAGAGTACGCTTCACGTTTAGCTAACTTTGTAGTGTAATTAGTGTAATTACCATCGCCGAAATAAATACATGCATGTGCGATTAAGCGAGACATGGTTTCCTGTCCGTGCAGTGGGGATGTTAAAGGTAGGATACACAATTGGTAATTGCTTAAATTATCATGAATGGGTGGATTGGGGGGGGGGGGGGGGGGGGGGGGGGTTGAATTTTATAGTAAATATCGTTTACCTGACCTGTCCGAAGTTTTACAATCATAGATGGCGAGAAAAGCATGAAAAACAGCGTTTGTTGTCAACCGGCGTCGGGCAATTATTGGCTTTTTCGCAATTTTGCGAAAAAGCCTTTGTTTTTGTTCTGATTTTTTTTTTCCTTTTTTTCTTTTAGTAACCTAAACCCCATAGACTTTGTACACGTTTTTTCTGCCCGTCACTTTTAATAGAAAACAAAGTCGTATTTACATAAAACTTAACCCAGGTGAAGACCCTATAGTGAACTCGTGTCTCGCAGAAATACGTCATGGTGACGTCATCAGGGATCACGTGACGTCATCTTAAAGGTGCAATTGATTTAATCTTTGAAAATCAATAACAAATCAACCGCAAAAGACCGAAACTTAATTTTTGTGGCAATAGATAGGATAATCCATGATCTTAATTTTATCTCGCGTGCGTGAAATCACGTGACCCTTCCTTCCGGTCCAAACCGGAAGTGCCTTATAATTTAAAACCGAAAAATGATATGAACTTACTTTCAACGATGTTAGTGTCTGGCTAGAATAAAATTTTCAAAATAATTACCGGCGACGTCATAACACGTTATAGCGCCCTCTAGCGGCAGGTTGAAAAATGGTTAAAATGAATAATCTGTTGATGTGTGTAGCGAAGTTTGCTGAAATCACTTTATAACCGGTGTATATAATCAGCTTCGTGCTAAGAACATATTGAGAAAGAGATTGATTGATGACGTCACCAAACCGGAAGTTACAATGAAAAGACCTTAAAACCTTAAAACGTCGCTTAAAAATCAACCGCGATAGATATAATCCAGATTTTTGCTTGAAATAGCAAAGTTAAGACAGCTCTCGAGCTTTCTGTTAATTACGTCAAGATGACGTCATCAAGTGTCAGATTACAAGCAACCAAATATTTATAAATTTAATCTTTGAAAATCAATATAAAATCAACTGTAAGAGATCTGATTTAGATTTTTAGGGGGATTGATAGATTAATCCATGGTCTTCATAATTTGTATTAAATGCAAAAAGACCTGACACTTCCATCCGGTCCAAACCGGAAGTTTCTTATAATTTAAAAGTAAAAAACGATGTGAACTTACTTTCAACGATGTTAGGAGCTGGCTAGATTGTAAGTAACACAAATGTTAACAGTGACTTCATAAAATGTTAAAGCGCCCTCTAGCGTCATGTTGACAAATGTTACGTCATATTACGATTATATTTGAATTATTACGTTTTTAGACGTTGAAGGCATATCTCAGCAAAGGAACATAACAACTCATTTTGTGTTGTTAGGTGATAGATAGTTGCACAAAAAGTTCAGAAACGTGTGACGTCATCGTTTTAATCAGTTTGAATTTATTTTAATCTGTTTAAATTAACTTAAATTCGGTTTTTTTGAAAACAAATACTCTAAAAAAATACGAAAGCGAAAAAGCCCTATGTTCTGTTCCTTGAACAGACGTAGTTCTAGTTCTTATGTTTTTTTGTTTTTTCGCGATTTGATTTTATAAAATTTAATTTTTCTCAATAATTACAGGATATCTAGTGCACAAAATTTGCTGGATGCGTAGAATCATTATTTACTTTCAAATGAGTAAGATATTTCTTAATAATTTGGTAGTAAATATTTTCGATATCTGCCAATAGTGTATCCTACCTTTAAGGAACATATTAACCACACTACGGGATTGGTAGCGGATGTGTCCGGTATTGGACCGATTACATGCGTGTTATGTTGTATAATTATTAATAATGAAAAATGGTTGGTCTTACCGTATCAATCAGAATGACCTACGGGTTTCTGTATTGGAGAAATGTTCAAAAAGACAAATAAAAGGAGTGACAAGTGTGCTGTCAGGAACTTTTCTCCAGTGGGTTGACCATGAAGTTGACCTCCCACTGACCCGGCCGCTGTTGAACTTGGACTGAAATTCCCTGACCGCACATAAAACTGCCAGTGTGTAAACCTCAAGCCCCAATATGAAGAATAAGTTAAGACAGGATTAAGGTACCAACTTTTACGAGAGTGTGTTGGTAATGTGCGGGCCGGCAACGCACACCACTTAGCACCGACGATGAGTCTCTACTTCTATCATTAGAACTAGACGACCAACCCCGCCCATCAACATCAAGTAACACACCAAGTAGTCGCTCACCGTTTACCAGCGACAAAGTTCAAAGAAGTTAAAACCTTAGCAGTAAAGATCAACATTTTGACTTATGCTAAGGATCACATCGCTCGACAAATAAAGTCTTTGTCCCGACACTTAGAGACCTCCAGACCACCTCCATACCTGGAAATCAGAATAAGGCAACCAAGACCACAATGAAACTTCAAGAATCGTTCACAGAACGTTGGAATAAACTGCAAAGCCGAACATCACTACTTTTCACAAAAGTCGCACTAGAAGAGTACGAACATCAACTCGACCTGGCGGAGGCGAAATACACCGACTCAAGACGAGCTGATCAGGAAAAGCTTGCTGAATACCAACTTGAAGGCCAAGACCACCAAACAGCACAACAGCTGCTAAGTTTCTTCACAAGGCCCCGAAAATCAAGAGGCATCAAGAGGAAACATCCCTGCTAAAAATCTCATCAAACCAAATGGTCTTTTTCAAGACCACCACAACTTCTCAACAGAGACAAAACTGTTTTTCTTGTTTACATTGTGCCCTACCATCCGAAAAAAAATATTATATTGAAATAAAATTTCCGCATAGGATAGCCATGGCAAGAAGAAAATTGAATAAAGAAACAAAGAGATCCCTTAGCCAACTAAAATCAAACCTTCTCTTGCAAATGCAAAAGCAAAAAAGCCAAATCCAATCAACAACAACAAAAACTATTAGCAGAACAATGCGAGTCATTTATAACAAACCTATCCAAGCCGGGTTTTTATGTTTGCTGGCCGGCAATTGTTTGAAATTGTTACAAAATTTCACTTTTCTTGAAAACCACATCACATCAGGTGCCGTGATTTCACAGGATGCTTGAGACTGTTGTACACTTACAGTCAAGTAAGGTATTTCTTTTTATGTTTGCAAATGGTGTATACTATCTTTTAAAGCTTTGCTGAAAATTTGTTAACTTGTAACCTAAGAACTTTATACCGGGATAATAGCAATGTTTGTGTAATTTTAGTTTATAATATTCCTCGAATTCAAATTATATATATTAATATTTTTAATATGTTTGTTTTAACAAAATATATACTTATGATTATAAATCTCCATTTTGAGAAAAAAATTGAATTAAATTGATACACAATTCCTTATATAAAAGTTATATCATGCATGTTTAAAACATATTTTGTTAATAGAAAGATTTTTTTAAGATATATAAACTTGACAATTTTATTTATTTACAATTTTCATAAGTTTCCTTTTCATGTAAAATACATGGAACAAACAGCTTTAATTTAAATATTATATTCTTTGTATCTCAAATGAAATTATATTTTGAATTGTGAAGCCTAAACATACAAATCACATGTACATATATGTATTTATTTTATTTATTTTGCCGGATTCCCTATACAAACACCTTGGACAGAATGGATCATAAGATTGTTAAAATGGGGATGACCACAAAATAAAAAAATGTTAAATAGGGCCCACCAACAAAGAAGGGGGGGGGGGACAATTTATATGATTCCCACCCCCCCCCCCCCCCCCCCCCCCCAAATAAAAAAATAAAAATAAATAAAAAATAAAAACAAATAGAAATCGGCATTCATTTCACTGTGTTGAAAAACAATCAGAAGTTTAAACTTTCTTTGCATATTTGGGGTGTGCATAATCTCAATCTAGACTTGCAGTACTACACTGCATTCTATACAATTGAGGGAACTGCATCAAATAACTACGCGTATAGAAACAAAATATGTGTGCACAAATCCTACCTGTATTTATGCATACTGTAATAATTGTATGACCTACAGTACATTTTGTACAGTGTGAGATATACTTATTAGAATAATTGCCCTCTAGTTTCTGCAGAAACTCTCAGAGGAGTGCTTATAGCTTGACCTTAGCTGACCCAGTCCAAGCGTGGTCAGTTGGGGCATTCCCCTATACTGACCACCTGTTGGTGACGTTGGTTGACTGTTGTCATATCACAACTGGCATGTTTTAGGAGGCATCGAGTGATTAGACTGATACTTATACCCAAAGGAGACACTCTCCCATTAATCTTCTCTCCGAAAAGGATGTGGAATTTTGAGAAAGTTTTTAATGGGAGAAATTCGTAATGCAACACTATCGCATACCGAGAAAATTGTTTTAGGAAAAGGCCTCAACTTCGTCCCTACTCCTGCTAAACACAACACTCATGAGTGAAATAAATACATTCAATCGAAAACTGCGAGTTGCTTTCCTAATGCGTAACAAACGCTCCAAAACACATTCTTTCAACCCACCATCCAATTGGCATCCAAAATCAACACCTAGTGCAACACTAGAAAAATACCTGGGAAGCCACCAAATTCGAACTCGCCCACATAAGGCTAGGAAAACAACAAAGGAACCTGACTAAACAAGAACTATCCGCCATAAACAACCTCAAAATCCATCCCGACATCGTAGTCAAACCACATGACAAAGGTATAATGAACCACACAGACTATTTAGTGGGTTACCGCCATCTTGAGTCCCATCATTACACCCAACTGGACCAGGATATTACTCATCAAACCACAACTTTGGTTCACAACACAAATGAGAAACAACCAACACATCGACACCAATACTCTGAAATACTCCGACCCACTTCCATAGAAGTGCCAATGTCCAACAATGTATTTTCTCCTGAAAATACACAAAATTCCACCAAGGAGAGAACCATTTGTTGGACGACCAATCATAAGTGGCTGCACAAGTCCTACAGCCAATTGTTTTTAGAATACATAGACTATTCAACTCCTTCCAATTGTAACCGCGCAATCCACATATGTCCGTGACACCGCAGACATTTTGCGCAAACTAGAAGGAAAAACATTCTCACAAAATGCTCTCATCGCTAGCATAGACGTTGTTTCCATGTACACAATTGTTCCAAAAAACGAAAGCAATCGATTGTGTATGCAATGCCCTAAAAAAATACCAACCACAACTATACCATCACAAAGCCACCATCAACCTATGTCCACAAACCTCTGGAACTCATCCTCGGCCGAAACTGCTTTCAATTCGGAAACAAGTTTTTTCTCCAGAAAATTGGTTGTGCAATGGGCTCCACATCAAGCCCTGAAATATGTGATATCACCCTACACGATTTCGAGAAAAAAATAACCCCAAAAGCGGATAACATCCTAATGGTGGCGTTATAGAGACGACATATTGGTCATCTACAATGGAACCCTGGACGAATTCAAAAATCTCGTCACAGAAATAAACAAGATGCACCCAACACTAAAGTTCACATACGAAGCCTCTGAATCATCCATCAACTACCTTGACTTAACCATCTTCAAAGGAGATCGTTTCCGAAAAACAGGAATCCTAGACACCAAAGTCTACACAAAACTAACGGAAACCTTCTAATATCTCCATCCCACCCACCCCACGTTTTCAAAGCGTTCATCTACGGAGAAACACTCCGATGCGCTAAAACCACCACCAACGAGGATGATTACCAAAACAAAGTCAAATCTTTCTTAGAGAAACTAGTCAAAAGAGGATACAGCCCCACTGAAATTGAAAAAGCAACAACCAAAGTATCGCATACCGACAGAACAAGATTGGTACACACACAAACCAAGGTTGAAGACAAATCCAAACAAATTCCACTTGTCTTCTCCACTACATACAACCCAGCCACAAACCACCGTGACATACATCAAGCAGTAAACAAACACTGGAACTTAATCCAAGGAAATAAAATACTCTCGGAAATATTTCCCAAACCCTCATTCATTGCCTTCCGAAAAGCCCAGAACATCCGGAAAAAAATATTACGAGCCAAGTAACAACAACAAAAACAAGTGCTCAAACCACTCCCATCCGACTCAGGCTTTGAAGAACCTACTGAAAATGATGAAACCCTCAATATACTGCTCTCTTGACTAGAGAAACAACACGGAACCAACTAAAAACATATGGCTATGTTCCAAACACTTCCAATTAACGATAATTGATTGGACCACACTAAACCCACACACCCTGCGAGTTATGACCGATTCCTCATGAAATCACCCATATGCAACTGACGAGTGCCACGACAGCAGGCAAAACAAGCATGCTCTTGCTTACAAGAGGATTTGCGAAAACAACCCTCTTCTCGCACCCCCAAAACAAATCACATTTGATTTACCTAAACCTACAACGGTCATCCAGTCTATTATGTCCGCCCATTTCATTTATTACGGACATAATTGGCATAGACTAAATCACGATTATTTAAGCCATATACAAGTCACCAGAGAAGAAATGTCACTAAATGGGAAAGCGCCATCATTCTCTTAACCGTTCAACTCTGATTTCATGGCAGATTGCACCCATGCATCCATTCCTGTGGTTACATTATTATGGCTCATGCCATGCAGTCTTCCATAGAACGATCAGGACAGATTTATTTTGCTAAAAAACAAATATACATTATTATAACCAAAATATTTGTGTACCATTCATTGGGTATTTATGGGTGTGCCATGCCATATGGCGCCAATTATACCTCATATTGGATGATTATTCACTTTATGCTTTGTGTTATTGATGATATAAGTACTTCAATGAATTCAGTGACCAAAAAAACCTATAAAACGATATACTGGACAACTATATCTATTACAAATGTCCAAAATAGTTGGCAATTAAGCGATTATCGTGTTAAATGGCCGCCATCTTGGATTTAGTGCGTATCCATGCTGGAAAAAAATTGGAAACAGGTGGTTTTGAGTTCTATGTGATCTAAAGAAGTCAATAAGTACCAGTTTCAAGATTATATGAAAGGTTCACTCCCCTGTTAATTGCAACATAACAGCATACACTAATTTGACGATGAAAGAATATGAGTGGCAAGTGGTAGCGTCACAAGTGATGCTTCGCGTACTAGCGCATCCGGGACCTTTAGATGAAAGGTCATTTCAGACGCTAGCTGTTAATGGTCAATGCTCTTTGAAGCCTTTGTTCCGACGAAATTATTTAACCAATCAAAATAAGTTTTATATCACAAGAAAGCTAACAATCAGCATATTCATAAACCGCTAGGCCCAAAGCAGCCTGGTCACGATGAAACGAGTGAGGGCTTGCGAAAGCGGGTCATGTACAAAGAAACTCGCTGTTTTGCCAACTCTCCCACGTAAAAAAACGGACATCTTGCAGACTTACTATGTTTTTTCCGACCAAACTGAGAAACTGACTGGTATTATTTTTAGGTTTTAGATTTGATGAATAGTTGTTCTAGTGACTCCCGGGCGGCCCAATGCTAGCAATGAAAGCACTTTTTTATAAAATCACTTTTTCGTGAAAAAATGCTGATTTTCCCTATGTACACAGGCCGCACGGAGCGGATGAGACAACGTTTCCATATGCGGTAGCCCTTTTGCCAGCCGTTTTGAATGTTCATAGTCAAGGTAAGCACTTTTACTTTTGAAAGTTGTATAGTTAAATTTGCCATGTCAGAAAACATATTATTAGGCACTAAAATCATTAGAATCGGACAATGTTAACCGTGTTGGTGAATTTGACCACCAGTCAAAAGTGCGTTGACCTTTCGACGTTTTTGACCACAGCGCCCTCATTTAAGGTCGGAGGTATAGCAAACTATACATTTTTGAAATCCTCATGACTAGACAAGTAATTTGATATGCATATCGACATGATTGGAATATATTTGTATGACCCCTGTATGACCTTTGTTGACCCCTCCCGGAAATGCCCAGCATTTTCAAGGGGGAAGCCCAAGTCAAAATTGTTCGGTATTCATCAGGGAACACAAAAACACTTTCAAACCTTTGTTCCCAGAATTTAGTCACGGGACCTACAGGCTGGTCTCCTACTAGGAGGTCCTTGTTTCAAGTCCGATCTGAGCCATTTTCTCACAAGCTGCCACGTTGTTTTTAGCAAATTAAGTCGTAACAAAGTACTTAGAAGAGTAGATGAAATAAGAGCAAAATTCTGATTTTGCTGGCAGTCTACAGATCAAAAGCTCCCTCTGTAGCAGAAATAATTCTTTCTTTTCATACAAAATCTCAGTCCCACATGTTGCTCCATGTACCACTGCAGCATAAATTACCGCCCTTCATTTTGAATGTGTAAAACACAGCCATTTGTTGCAAACACAGAGCTCACGATCCTACCTAAATTCATGCAGCAACTAGCTAGAACTGGATTGTCAAATCCATCTTCATTAGTCGAATCGAGACATTAACATGGCTAATAAGGGAACAAGCTTCATGCCCACGTCAGCAGCAATCAGGGGACATCGTTGCAATATATAAACACAGCCAGGATTCTCAATAATACAACATTTTGTCAGTATTTGGCATCTGATCGACACATTATAGTCTCTAATTACGTTTTCTAATTACGTTACTAATTACGTTTTCCAAAACCGCAATAACCTGTTTATTGATTCTCTCTGATGCCTTAGTTGATGGAGATAATTTAGAAAACTTTATTTACTATGGAGGCAGTGATATACAAGATAAATAGTAATTTAAATACAGGACGGTAAGTTACGAGTACTTATAAGTAACGTACGTGTGCAAATCCCCGTCATCTGATTGGGTGGTCATTGATTACGTGTTATTCAGTTATTCATCCAAACGAACACAGCACACATTTGCACAGCAAAAATAAAGGTTTCATTTCACGATAAATGAAAGTTCCATCGGGTCCCGTTTTCAGCAACTCTGATGAGGACTTATTTATTAAATTCCCAGTGGTTAACTTGCCATTTAACTCTGAGCTAAATTGTCATGCACAGAAATGCATTTATCGTGCACTTACAGATAAATACATATTTTTTCAAATTAGAATTATAATTAGAATTATGAACTAATCCGCAATATTACTCTACATTCACGAAGACGCACCTTCAATGCCCAAAACATTAAGCCAGTTATTGTACAAAAACAACTGCAATATAATGAATTATCACTTTCTGCCTGCCATTTTTGAGTTTTGCCTCTACATTTTTTAGATTTAAGCAACTGTATTGCTTTCAAAAACCCAAACACCCCAACAAACAAACAAACGAACAAACAAATCAACTGATTATTCCTAAAGTTTGCCTGTGTAAACCGGTTTCTCCTTGTCATTTTCTTTCAAAAGTACTTCATCTTTAATTAATAAAACCTAATAGTCTGACAGAAAAAAGTAAAACAAAACAGCGTTATCCACGTCCCTTAATTTAATTTACATTCCCAGGTGACCCAGAATCGTTAACAAAATGTAAGCTGCATGTATGATTACACCCCTTCCCAATAAACACAGCAACCTAAACCACTGCTACCCTTTAAGCTTAAACGTTAATATTATTAATTTAACGTTTACTGCTACCATTTAAGCTTAAACGTTAATATTATTAATTTAACGTTTATATTATTGTCCATTAAGTTTCCACACAAACCTGACAACATTACTGTTGTGGTCTAGCTATTACGTTTCCATATAAACATAAACTAACACAGGGATGAGATTGTTAATTAGGAACAAAGTCTGAAAAGTAATTAAAGGTTTGAAAAGTTAATACCTTTCTTTACTAATAATGCCTTTCTACGGGATTCAAAATGTCTGAATTCAGATAAAAGTCTGAAAAATCTCATGTCTGCTAACGTTTAAACGTTTGCGATTTTGGGTAACTACCAATTCCAAACTACACATATTTCTATTATATTTGTGTTTTCATGCTTTACTGACTGTGAAGTATCAACCTATAGGCCTACACCTGCTACCCGTTAGCTTCAATTCAATCTTCAGTCTCATTCTCAAAATCTGTTGTATACCATTGTTCTTTAGCTGTATGTAGTCATCTCTAGTAACTGCGTGTTTCACATAAGACCTTAAAAAGCCATAATAAAAGTACCTCCGTACATCTGTAGTACATCTGTGAAGTTTCAGTTATAATGTCAGTTATAACGGTACCGGTACGTGTACATGTTAATGTGGTCAATAGGAAAAGTTAACATTAAGCCTGCCTGTTTCGAGAAATATAGATTTCGAGGGAACATTGTGTTCTATTTTCACAAAATTGGTGTCAAAATGAATGCAAGATACCAGCAAACCAGCAAACAAGCCAGGAAAAATAGGAATGATTCTAAACGTACATTGCGACGGTATAGGCGAAACTGTATATAGAGGGGGTGACGGCCACGCCCCCCTTAAGTTTATTAGTCTGATCTAAAATGACTCTTATGAAATATTTTTATGATCGACAGGTGCAAAGGCATCAATACAAACCGGTTTTGTTTTCGTCTCTACAGTTGCGTTGCTACGGCATCAGCGAAAATGAAAAGGAGGGCGTGGTAGCAACACCCACCCCCGCGCTTTTTGCGCTGCTCTTAAGTTAATTAGTCCGATCTAAAATCGCTCTTAAGTTATATTTCCACAAGTGCCAAGCTATCAAATAAAACTGTTTCGTTCTCGTTCCCAAAATGTTGATTAAAATGGCCTCATTTGGCATGGCGCTAATTAGCCTTTGTCTGATCTAGTGCAACTTAAGACCACCCATTCAGTGATCAGGGTCGATGATACTATGATTTAGGACAATACAGGGATTTGTTCTCGAAATTATGATTAAACCCTATCCAGCTCTCAGTCTATAAGCCCTATTCCCCGAGACCAGTACGTACCTTGGACGACAGTCCCAGCAGCAGCGACTACTATATTCAGCATTCAGCATAAGTGCGGTGCATTAACGAAGTTCAATTTGCGATGCGGAGACAAATTATTGTTCCACACCATTTCGTCTTGTTAAATTACATATTGTAGAAAAATCCCAACGAAAATATGGCGAAAATATGGTACAAAAGTGGCGAATAGTTAAATTCGATCAACTAGATTTTAGACTATTTGGATAATTTGATGCCTTCTCAAGCTAGTTGGAGCCGGAATTCGTCATCTGCAATCGTCTGCAAGCTTCCATAGAACTGATGGTCCGGATGGTCGGAAAGACATAGTTGAACTCAGGTGAACTGTTAGTGTTTGTGACTTGTATGTTCCAGTTTGTGGACAGTTTTTCATGTCAACAGTTACTTTTTATCAAGCAATTGATAGAATCCCTACTTTTTTGATGTTGCAAAAAAAATATTCCCTCAAAATTGAGGCTCGAACCTACGTTTGTGGCATACACAAATAAATTCAGAGGCAAATGAAGGTCAGACCCACCCCTATTTTTCAATGTTGTTTTTTATGAAAAAGTGTGTCAGCATTCCGGTTAGAACCACCCCACCCCCACCTGATATCGAATTTGTTTTTCTTCCGAAGACCCCTAGAGAAACCACAACATTCCGCACGCACAATGACCACCACAAAAGAGGTGGGGAGGGGTGGGGAGGGGAGGGGAGGGGGGGGGGGGCTTCGTCTTATTTCTTGCTGGTTTCACACCCACTGATCCTGGGGGTTTCCCCAGGATTTTCTTTTGGGGTTTTCCTTGATCCCACCTCTAAAACTGTACTTTCTTCTCATTGTCCTCTCTCATAAAATGTCACCCCAAATTACTTTAAAATGACGGGAATTAAATGTGAAGTACAGAGACCGGGTTAAAAACAAGTTAACTAGTAATACGTCTGAACAAAAAGTGATTATAGCTGATGATGGGCAACACTGCTTATTCATTAAGTTGGTTAGAATTTGGATACAACAGTTGTACCTGTTGGTTCTACATCTAAAAGAAGTCAAATGACGCAAATTTCTTAAGTTATTTTTCCTGTGGAAGCCAATTTCGGAAACAGTTCTGCCGAAATTAGGGGTCAACTTATCGTCTTTAGAATGCTGGGGAAATGTTTATTTCACGGTTGGTTATCTCATAGAGCCTATGAGTGATTCATACAAGGATCATGAGTAAGTATTATACAAAAAGCTCGTCTTTTGCAGTTCAACACTGACAATTCAGTTGTTCCTAAGTTCCAGAAAACCAGAAGGGGGAGGTGCTCAATAACAGGTCTAATGTATTGGATAATACATGTACACAATTATTCTAAGGACAAAAACTGGTGTTACAACTCTTCAGCTCATATACTACAGTCAGTTTTCGGTTAAAAAAATGTAGTATATAAAATCAATTTGATTGCCACAAGCGCGATGTTCTCCTGAGAAATTGTTATGCAAGCACTCCAAATATTATTTTGATACCTCGTAATGATTTAAATAAACTATTTTATTCTATACTGATTAGGGAGTTGACTTTTGCGAGGGAATGAAATTATGCTTTACCTGCACCGAAAGGCGGACAACTCATGAATGCGCCTTAAATACGGAACCCGTCCCAGTTTGGACCACCCCATATCTTTAGTTGGCGATGGCCAAGCTCTAGTTGGGGACATGGCCGTAACTGGGGCGTATTTTATATTGGTACTCGCACTGTATGATGATCAAAGATCGTAGAGCGCCGGTGCTTTATATGTGGTCTTTAATTATGACCCCTGACATTTATACGTGCAATTGATGGCTAGCTTCGGCACCCGCATTATGTATTCGCCGCTGGTAAAATTAATATGGATCACCTAATGTATGCATCCTCGCATCACATTGTGAAGGCATGTGATGCATACATTAAACCTATGCATTAACTTCATAGTTTTACCAGCGTCGAATGCATGGAGTATAATTGCTGCGACGACTGGGCGCTGTCCGGTCCGCGCATGCCATCACCACGATGTGCTGTTCAACCGTCTAGCTAGCTGTGCAGTGCGCAGTGCAACGTCAAGGAGATAGTTACACGTTAAAATAACGGACTTACTAATTTCTACCCCAACAAATATTCGTTAACTCTTATCGTGGTCCCTGTTTACACCGGAGAATTCTTTACGAATTCAACCTCCATGAATTAAAGCTGCCGTCCAAAAATTCTACTTTGTCTTTTCTGCTTCGTGCGGTCTTCCCAGTCGCTTCTGTGATAACGTCGATGACTGCGTTCCTCTACGGTTAAGGTTCGTCCCTCCATTCATTGCTCGTCTCAATTTTGCAACATATGGCTGTCAACTTGATTTGTGTGGAGCTCGTGGTAGCGCTACTGGGATTATGGGCTAGGATCTGCGGCTGTGTGCAGTTTGGTGACCAAGGTAGGTTAAGAAATCATTGTGGCTCATTATAGACAATATTGAAGCACAGTCGCGATGGGGGGTGAGGGGGGGGGGGTGAGGAGAGTGAGGGGGGGGGGGGGGGGGGGGGGTGAAGAGAGTGGGTGAGGGGTGTGGTAATGGGACCAGTGCATGGGTAAATGGTTTTAGGGTGTAACACGTGCGATGGTACACGCGAGGATTTGAATCCGGACGGGAACATTACATGGGGCTTGTCTTTGGAAAGACACTTTACTTTAAATGTAAATAATTGCCACACTCCACCCAGGAGTTAGTCCGAGTTACTGGACCCTAGTTATCGATTTGTTTACATTTGGACATGATCTGGCGATAGTCAGAGCCACTAATATGCAGTTTAATTATGTAATACTTTTGTTTTCATTATATTGTAGTTTGGACCTAGTTCGCTAGAAGAAAAAAACGGTGGTTTACATCAGACACGATAGTCTGAGTTACTTGACCCTAGTATCGATTTTTTTTACATTAGGACATGATCTGAAGTTACTATACTACTAGTCCGAGCCAGTGTACTTGCGATAGAGTCCGAGCATAAGTCTAAATACATAAATCCGATGCATAAATACAAATGTCAAAAATGTAGTTTAAAACCGTCGCCACCACCACAAAAATACTTGACAAAATAACTCAAAATTGCCTAAAATAGCCTTCCATATGTGTCTAAGATCAACTTCCAGGGCTTCAGGGGTAGTCGCGATTAATTCTTGACCTGCAAATCCAGAAAATTCGACCCCAGTATTCGAGAGAGTATCTGCACTGTGCTGTTTGCAATGGTGAACTGAGGTTTTTTTTTAAGATGGCCTGTGATGTCACAGGTCAAAGGGTATTGATCATGTCGTAAACAAACGTAAAAAAGCCCACGGTCGGGTTGCTGGGTATACGGTAAGCATATGACTGTTTCATGACATGGTACACACTGTACTGTGGCTGCGTGCTGATGAGGAGTACCCCCGAATTGAGCCCCGGAAGTTGATCTAATTATGGAAGGCTATTTAGGCTATAGTATTTTGTTAAAGTAGGTGGTGGTGGTGGGGATGATTTGGAACTGTATTTAGGACATTTAGACGTATGCATCGGACTTAAATGTATTTGGACTTATGCTCGGACTCTATCGCAAGATCATGTACAAATGTTAAAAAACCGATAACTAGGGTCCAGTAAACTCGGACTACCCAGGACTATAAATAAACAAATAGGTACCTGTAAATGTAGAGACCAAATTGCGCTGATTTCAAGCTGTTGCAGAAATCACGGTCTCGTTTAAATGAACATGAATAATAATTGTAAGCAAAATTCAATTGAACTCTGGCTGTGAACCGTACTACGTGGTCATATGAGAAAAATAATTGACTGTAAAGCCATCGCATATTCGTCTTTTAAAGAATTATCTTTTTTGGTGGAATAACAAGCAATGTCATACTTGTTGAAACTTTTGAAAACTGCTTGTTATTCTACCTGGATATTTTTTAAAGACAAACCTGCAATGACTGTAGACGAATATCTTTCGCGTGACTATAATTGTGTGCTAAATTCCCTGCTTGTATCATTTGATTGAACAATGTTTAGCCCAATCTGCCCGACTATAGATATCAAATCTCAAACTAACCTTTTGTAGTCACTTTTACAGTTGGAGTATTATTGTTTCTGCACAGAATGGGCACTTTCCCTGACAAGATCTCCAGTCTATGGGATCATCATGGAAGGCGGTAACATCACATTTACTTGCACCATTCACAGCAACAACTCGGACTACTCTGTATGGATTATGTGGCAGCACAGTCTCCATTCCAACGTCACCACCCTCACCGAGCCGACCTACGTGACAGGCAGCCACAACCTGACACTGACTGGGCTGTCGGTGAACCAGGTTGGCTATTACCGATGTGCCGGCATATCCTGGTCACCAGCCTATTGGGATCCCACTACGTTTTCTGAGTGGAGTTATATAGAGCTCTATTGTGAGTACAACATGGTACAACACACAGAATATGCAGTCCTGTTTTACTATTGTCATGTACAAGTACCCCCTTAGCTGAAAGAAAAAGTGGCTTGGGGGAGTCAATATCGATGCCATCTTACTAAGCCTGTGCATTCACGAGTAACTTGGATCCAGGTACCCGAACACCAGGTTCTCGGGTACCCGAAAGTGGAACGTTCAAAAAAAAAGCTTAACCTTAAAAAAACCACAAAGTTAAATGCATGGTGTGGCCGCTAACTAGAGAAAAGAAATTTGCTTTATACACGGATATTCCGGCTGTAGATCGGACTTAATTTTACAAAAGATTCCGAGGGAGCCCAGAAGAATTCAATCCACTAACAGACATTGACAGACTACTGAGAACAAGATGGCTATAAGTACAAACAGCGTTGGCCGGCCACATTATTGATACTTTTTATTCACTGCATTTTGGTTGAGGCGTTGTTTGAAAGAAAACGTCAGACGGTTTGTATCGTTCGGGTCTGAACAAAGAATTTGGAAATGAATAAAATTGACATTTGACATTATTTATTAATATTGTAACGTAGATTTGCCTGGGGTCGAAACAACACACAAGAAGGACTCTTGACGCAAGTATTCTGTATTTCCGGTGATTCTCTCTGGTTTATTGTGACCTCTTGCCGACCAAAACATGGACTTCAGGCTCCCGCAATCACGCGGCACCCGAACTGGTTAGAACTGGTTCGGCGCTTGCGCAATCCAAAGGCGGGTTTCCGGGGCGCACCAGCAGGAGCCACCAGGGCGATCCCACCACCGTGGAATCGCTCCAGCGCCCTCTACCGCCCAACCGGCACGGGCGTTACACAGCCCCCCACGAAGACCTTGTTTGCCCCCAAACAAGACCATGGGCGCTGCTGCCGCACCCCGGCCAACCGCCCTGGAAAACGCATAACGCCAACAATTACACAACAATTTACATTACAAAAAAATGAAAAGTTCAAAAGTTCCCGCCTAGTAGGTGGGAGGTGGCCTGAAGCTGCTCCCAGAATTCCGGTGGAATGTCTCTCCACGCCTGGGCCGTCTCCCCGAGGCGCGTGCGTGGTCCGACTCCGTCGCGCATGCACAGTCCGACTCCGTCGCGCATGCGTGGTCCAACTCCGAGGCGCATGCGTGGTCCGACTCCAAGGCGCATGCGTGGTCCGACTCCGTCGCGCACGCGTGGTGCGCCAGACGACCCCAAGCTCTGGCACCCCCAGCTCCGGCACACCCCCAGCTGTCAAGACTTGACTGGCTCCTGTGACTGGCTCCTGTGACTGGCTCTTGTGACTGATTCCTGTGACTGGCTCTTGTGACTGATGACTGGCTTAGAGAGCGTGGGCGTCCCGGCGAGGTCCCGCCCCCGCTGCGCCGACGGGCACGGCTCGGGCTCGCTCCGAGTGTTGCGAGCCGTCTGCCGCGCCGCCGTCTACAGCATGGGCCGGGCCCCCCTGACTCGGTTTCATTCCTGCAGAAGATCCAGAGAATGTCTCGACGAGGCTCCGCCCCCCACTGCATCCACGGGCACAGCTTGGGATTGTTCCGCGTGGAACCATCCGTCTGCTGCGCCGCCGTCTACAGCATGGGGCGGCCCCCCGACAGACCTGGTAGCGGACCCGGACAAATATGGAGAAGGGCGCCCTCTCTCCAAATCGGAGTGGACGCACTGAAGCCCCCAGCCATTGGCGCATGTCCCGAAATTCCCGCTATCCTTCTCCAACTCCTCCCCCAGGAAACATCCAGACTCCCAAGTCCCCATAACCTCCCTATAGTTCCCCAAAACATCCCTAAAGAAGGCCTCTAACTCCGCCAGCGTGATGTACGGAATGCACCGGCTCCTGGGCCCCGCTCCCCGGGCCCGCACTCCAGCTCGCCTCCCCGCCGCAGGGCGAGTCGGCCGCCACACCATCATGGTTTCGTGAAAACATGAAAACTTCACCTGGTTTCCTTAGTCCTCCTGCATCCCACCGCTGCCACCAATGTAACGTAGATTTGCCTGGGGTCGAAACAACACACAAGAAGGACTCTTGACGCAAGTATTCTGTATTTCCGGTGATTCTCTCTGGTTTATTGTGACCTCTTGCCGACCAAAACATGGACTTCAGGCTCCCGCAATCACGCGGCACCCGAACTGGTTAGAACTGGTTCGGCGCTTGCGCAATCCAAAGGCGGGTTTCCGGGGCGCACCAGCAGGAGCCACCAGGGCGATCCCACCACCGTGGAATCGCTCCAGCGCCCTCTACCGCCCAACCGGCACGGGCGTTACAATATATTTGCGTGTACCCAAACCAGAAAAAATAGAACCGGATATCGACACCGTCATTCGGGTGCCCGGATACGCCCGAAACAGGCCTACATCTTACCATAGAAAAAGGACCCACACCACCCAGAACGCTCAACTAGACCGTCAACGCCTGCGGTCCCGCAGACCCTTCATCCGTCATGCAGTAACCCTGCAAGGCGGGACTTTCAACACCCTCAGCGCTTGGAAGGACGACTGACAGCATACCCCACGACCCTCTCAATTCACAGTGACCTCCAACACTAGGCTGCCTCCAGGTGCTGATCTGCCAAGAAAAGACTAGTTCACCCTGAACAGGCTCCGTACTGGAGTTGGCAGATTTAATGCCAACATGCACCGCTGGGGGCTTATACCCTCTCCTGCCTGCACATATCACGTGGCTCACCTGAGCAAACGGCCGCCCACATATCATACACGAGTGCCCCATCCTTGGCCCACCGAACCCAAACCCCAACCTTAACAACTTGAACCCCGACACAATTCATTGGATACAAAACTTGCGCGATGTTGCTTAGTTGCTGAAGCTGCCTCAAACGAAAGAAGAAGATAGAAAAAGGATCTTACCCACATCTTGATCCCACCTCTAAAACTGTACATTCTTATAATTGTCTTTTCTCTATAGATTTTTTGTTTAGGCTTATGAACTATACAGTCTCTATAGGGTGCTTTTGAGGTAGCCTTCGATTCATTACCAGAATTTCTTTTAAAATACAAATAATAATATTCCTTCAAATAGGCACTTGGGGAGACAATCCCATAGAGATGTACACAAACCTAAAACAGTCCTAACCTTTTTACCCTAACCCTTTTCTCTAAGCTCTTCGAGACTTATGCTATTTAGACCAACATCTGTTGTTCTAGAGCAAAACTATTTTTTTTTAGGGTAGATAGACACTTGGGGAGACACTGAATTGTATCCCTACAAGTAAGTGCCACTGTCTCCTTATTACTTAAACACTTACGCTAGTCACTTCACTGCAAAACAATTACAGTCAAGCAAGATGGCGTCGATAGTGATTTCATGTCTTGCCGTCGAGGGAGTACTCATATGCACATAAATATATCCATGGCTGCGTTCGCCAACGTTCGCGAATTTCTTTGGTGCACATTATATGGAAACTTATTCGCCCGGTTGGCAAATGTTGCCAATGTTCATGTGAGGGGAACGCATCCCAGTTTTAACAGGATTTAATGGTCAACAAGAAATTTGCATGCACCATTTGTATCCCTTTTATTCAAATGTTGGCGCGTACTTGGGAACCAGAAATGATCTTTGATCATGATATCCACGTTTTTTTCTCTTTAAAGATCGCCCCCTTATCATCGACAAAGACCGGATGTGGATTGGTGCAAACGACAAATACACGACGACCTTAAAATGCAGCGCTCGATGCAATCCCGAAGCTACAATCACTTGGTACAGTCCGACCGGTGCCAATATCACCGAAGACACAGACCCCGACCGTGTCTCACTGGAAGAAATTCAGTATGTTGAGAAAACTGTCAGTCGGCTGACCATCAGTCCAGTGAATGCCAGCACCGATTATGGGATGTACAGATGTATAGCTGCCAACGGCATTGGTACATTTGACGAACATGAAATGAAGTTAAAAGAAACAGGTAAATTGAATGAAAATATGCACTTTGTTCGAACGTATTGTTGAGGTTTTGGAAGATGGATGACTTAGATGGGGGCAATGAATGTGCACAATACGCATTAAAGCAAAGCGTCTTTATCTTATTAAGACATTATCTTTATAATATATTTTAAAGTTAGTGTGTCAGTGCTTTTGGGGTGTAGCACCTTGAAAATGGGCGAGTAAATAAATAATTCAAGGGAGTCATGAAATTCATGTCCAAAACATAGTTTTCCCAAAAAGTTAAAATACAAACAAATGAGGATAATGGAGGTCCACGATTTACAACGCTGTGAGTATGTGTATGTGTGTCACCAGAATTGATGCACAAATTGGTGTTTGACTCTTGTACGATGGTGCTTGGGTTCGAACCCTACTAGAAACATAGTGTTTGTGCCCTTCGGCAAGACACTTAACTACAATTGTCTCTCTCGACCCAGTATAAATGGGTACCTGTGAGGGTCAAGACCAATTGAGCGCATTTAAACGGCTGCCGTGTATTCTAGGGCCTGATAAACGGGGTAATAATTGTAAAGCGCTTTGAAATCGTTGGTACGATGTAAAGCGCTATATAAGTACGAATATTATTATTGATATTACCTAAATTAGCATAAATAGGCTTGTATGTTGCTATATGTATATTTATGACCTTTCGCTCAAAACCTAGCGCGTAATTTGAGCAATGACTAAAAAATACTTTTTAAAACTGTAAAAAGGCCTGCCAATGCAGAAAAGCAAATGTATTCGTTAGAGTACATTATATTCCTACAAAATTTGTTCAGAAAAGAAAATCGAAATTTCGAAAAAGCACGGACGCACAAACTATATGAATTTGGAAATCAAATTGTTATATTATTACATTTATTATGTTCCATGAATCAATTTTCTTACCATGTTTCTTTGTCAAAGTGTACTTTATGGTTTGTGAAACAACCTCTGCAGGCCGGATTAATGGTGGTGTGGGGGGGGGGGGCAACTAAACTCCGCCCCTGGCTCTGAAAATATAACAATTTTAGTAATAATTATACAAATATGACATTTAGTACGTAATGGTTATTATCTATATAATATGAGCGTATTATATGATTAGGAAACTGGCTATCAATTATAAACAAATTCTAACAAGCTTGATTCCTCACTGCAAATGTTCCTGTATCTGCCACTGGGTTTGTTTTCCCCTTTAATTAACCCTAACCCCCAAGAGGTATTCTAGTGAGTTGCCTTCCACACGCATCATATTGCATCATTGCATCATTAAAGAAGTATGACTTGATTTTGTTTTTTTAAGAACCTCCTGAAGCCCCCAAAAACCTCGACATATCTAACAACTACGTAAAAAACGACCGATTTGGGTTCAACTGGAGGCCGGGCTACGATGGAGGCGAGAAATTGGAGTCCTATTACATGAACATTCGCAAGATTCCGGAAGAATTCAATGCGTCAACGTGGATCCCACATGGACTGCAGGATAGGTTTTGGTATTATAATGAGCTCCAGCCAGACACGTTCTACCAAATAGCAGTGTATGCGAGGAACAAACTCGGCTCCAGTCCTTACGCGACTCTGGACGTGCGTACTGCCCGTGAGTATCAATTTCACTGTTCGCTCGAGTCTACCGCCCATACTGGGCGCTGGGAAACGCTGATACAATTTGACCTAACACTAGGAAAGGGCATAATGTGATTTTGCATTCAAAGCGGTCACGATCCTTAGCAGGCCGTAATTTCAACAAAAGATTTCCAAAATCACATCGAAATACTGCAAGTTCACACAATCGTGAACCACATAACGATCGAGGCTCGGTATTGTGTTTTCCTTTATTCCTATGTTATACCCAATCCCCATTGCTTTGCGCTTGCACCGTCGATCGAGGACCGAATTTTTCCATTCATACCGCCGACCGAGGGTCTTTTGTTTCCTTTGTTCTCCTTTGTGTCTCGCCCCTCGGTCGTTATGTGGTGCAAGAGCACATCCTCAGTCCAAATTCACATTCTAGATTAAGTCGTTAAAATGCAAATTCGTATCCAGTGGATGTGATTTTGGACTGTAACGACTTAATACCCAAGGATGCGAATTTGGAAAAGGATGTGAGTTTGGAGCATTTAGATGTGATTATGGAATTTGTTTTGTTGAAATCACATCCTGCTGAGGACTGTGTCCGCTTTGAATGCAAAATCACAACATGCCCTTTCCTAGTGTAATTGAATAGATTTGTGTGAAGTGTAAACTGTAGGTCCCCAGTTCCGCGGCTCATAACAAAGTGCTAAGAACAAAGTACTCTTATTCAAACTTGTACTCGTCGTGAATTTGGGGTACTCATGAACATGTACTCAACTACAACATTGGTCTTAACCTACCATATCAGTACTAAGATTCATTTCGACTTAACAGTTGTACAGTTTAACAATGCCATATTTCTTTTCTTTTTTCCCAGCGACTGACGCAGGTAAGTGTAATCAATGCATATTTTCAACCTGTTGTTTGTTTGTTTGTTTGTTGGGATGTTTGTTTGGTTTCAATTGGCAGGCCTATATAAAATATCTCGCGCTAAAACGAATGCTAAGAATTATTAGCCACTCTTCTGAGAAAATAATGTTGTGCAATAATATCAAACTGGTCGGAAACGACTCTTCCTGTATCACTCCAATCATCAATCTACCTTTTTTTTTTGAGCTGTCTTTTTGATTCAGCTCTTTATAAATGTTAGCCAAAAGAAAAGCACAAGGGCACTCAAGGTGTCGAACATTGATTCCTTTAGAAAGCTACATCTGTTCATATTATGAAAAGTCGATGCTCACTTCGACCAGGACCCTCACAGCTATTCTGTTTACACTCAAGGGTAGAGAGAAGCAATTTTAGTTAAGTGTCTTGCCCAAGGGCACAGGCGCAATGTTCCTTGGCGGGGTTCAAACCCACGCCCCATCGCACATGAGTCGCACACCGCAACCGTACATTATAATGGAATATATTTGTATAAATTGGGTGCAACATTATTTGTGGGACAGTTTTTCCTGTCCTTGCTGTCGTTTTGTCTTTCAAGTGGAATCGAGAATTACTTCAAACAATATACCTTGTATGGGAGATGCATTTAGTTCGCAATTCATATTTACTTTCGATTCGGGGACCAAGTGCATTAATAATTAGTTATAATTAGTTAATAATGAGTTTATCATAATTTTAAAATCATAGGTTCAGATATATTTGCAGGGAAGCAGTGTCACAAAAATGTCATCATCTGTCTTGGTCAGGTATAACAGTGTCGTACACCCAGTGGAATGGGAGACTTGTCATTAATGGCATACCGAGTGACGACGACAACTCGACCTACCTATTACTAAGGGCAGATGCTACCGGGATGCTTGACTTTGTTAGTCTGAGGCCAGACCTGGACTGCATTCAGCGCGATGGCAAGTTTGAATACTTGGGTCCATATTCCAAGTTTATGGACTATTGCTACTGCCGGGACAGACGCTGCGGTTGGTGTTCTAACGTCAAATATAGTAAGTACACCTGCCACCGTTCAAATGTGGTTGGACGGTTTTAAACAAGTATGTTTCAAACTCATGGGCCTGGACGCGTTAATGCCCAACCTGAAGGCGAGGGCATTAACAATGTTCAGGGCCATGTGCCGGTTTTAAACATATTTATGTAATACCGATCAACCACCTTTTTATTCCCATTCATAAATATCTTTCAGTCAAAAAGTAAAAACAAGTAAACAAAAATACAATTTACCAACGATTTTGTTAAGCAATTTTACCTCGTGTTTTGAGGTCCTAAAATCTCAGAAAAGAGGCACGTTTTGGATTGTTTACTTATCTTATTTTCAATATCTGGTTGAAAGGAAACCATCCTAATGTCTTACCGTTCCTGAGAAAAAAATAAAAACGATTGTTTACATTGGACACTGGGTGTGCGCATACACTTGTCCTGTCATTTTTATTCAATGTACGATACACGTTGTGTGTGTTTATAAATTACACACTAATGCACAAAATGTGGTTTCTTACACGTCCGCAAAAGGCGAACACTTTCCGGCTGGAATCATATGACTACACCCAAACAGCTTAAGTTTTGCGGGGTCGCTTTTGCGATCCTCCAAAACTTGTTTTACACAAGAATAACACAAAAACGCCCGGTTTTAAAGAGATTGTTGCGTGGATGTTTATATTCTACTTTCAAATGCTCTTTCTGAATAACATCATTTCGTTCAAAACGATTTGAGTGATTCCAGGACATCGTACATGTTTGTGCTTCTCGCACGTAGAGACTTGGAGATAGACGTGCGCGTGATAGACGCATTGGCAATAATAATATACGGACTCATCAGTTGTATTGTGCAGGTTCATAGGAGTCGACATATAACGGAACACCGAACAGCTGGGCCCAATTTCCTGGCGCTGCTTAACAGTTAGCGGAAAAGTTGTGCTAACTTTAGCAGAAAAATTTGCTAACCTTAAGCGCTATTTCACGGCGTTTTTGTGCTAATGTTTGCGCGCGCATGGAGATTCTACTGTTACGTCACTCAGTGATTTAAGCAAATTTTCCCGCTAGGTTAAGCGTGCCCTTTGCTGCGCTTACTGCTTACGGTCCCCATGAAATTAGCAGAAAATCGTGTGCTTAGCAGCACCATGAAATTGGGCCCTGGGCCATGTTTGAACTTCAGGCTCTCGACCAATAGAAATGTTTAAATTGTTTCAGGTATTTACGAGTAAAGTTTTTACGATGAAGACAAAATGGCCTACTGCCTAAACTTTTGGGCAACATCTTGCCCCCAAAATGGTAGATTTTTTACCTATCCTAACCCACAATGTGATAAATCCACACCAATGTTGGCCAAATAACATTGCCAACAAAAACGGACTACTTTTATAGTATACTGTAGCGGAACCGGCGTTGTCGGAAAACCGTAATGGTCTTATTCATCCCAGTACTCCAACCAACACCTATTATCCCACCAACAAATGTATCAGCCTTGCGCAAGAATGAGCTAGGGCTAGGGGCAGTTTGATTGGTGGAAATATACCACCGTTTTATGCTTGATGTATTTCTTGAATGTAATAGAGCGCTAATAAATTCTAATAAACCTCACAGTGACAAGCGTTTGCAAGGACAGTTATGATTCTTTTTATTCTTTTCTGATCAATAAGTCAACGATAATCACCAATCAATTAGTTTATACACAATAGTTTTCAGAAATATAATGGTCAACTGCACCACCTAGTAATCCTCAAGAGGCCCGGTAAACCTCACGTGGTCAACTGCATCACCTTGATTATAATAAATTGTGGCTAATGATATAACAATACGAACTGGGCTTACACTATATGTAATCATATTACATATAGTGTAATCCTCACACATTGTAAACCTCATGCAGCTTATACAATTATAGAGCAGAGTTGAATAAACACTTAACAATTAGGTAATTAAATATGCTCAGGGTAATCCTCAGAACGTACCTTGTACCCGACCAGGTTCAGCTCACTGGCTTAAAAGTTTCGCGTTTTGTACATGTAATATGGAAACAGTTTTCCCCCTAACCAGTTCGCGCCGGAGGACGTATATACACGCAAAGTTTTCGCCAGATTTGAAACAGATGACGCATAAACACGTCACGAGCAAGGCCGAAAATGTCTGTCAGCAGCGAGCAAGGCCAGAAATACATGGGTGTGCTTCCCGGTACCATCGGCCTGAACCCGCCTCGGATCGAGTTTCGTTTAAAATAAAGGACTCGATATTCAATTTCGATCCTGTAAGTTATACTAAATTCTCGTTTGGCATATGGATTGATCTTGGGCCCATATATCAAAGGTCAAGGTCATTATGGGTAAAACAATAGAAAAGGTTGGGGCACTGTCACATGAAAAAGACTTGTCATATTTACTTCTTTGTACACGTGTTGATCTTGGGGTCCTCGCGAAACATATTGATTTTGGACCCTTGATATTTAAAGGCCCGTGCCATACCAAGGGTATACATATGTTGGTGGGGAATTTGTATCAAGACATTATAGTCTTGTTCTGCTAGAATATATATATATATATATATATTTTTGTAACTCGTGCAGTTTGGATTTCTGTGACCAAGACCCCATCGGGACCTGTTCTGGAGGGCGATGAAGTCACCCTCACCTGTATATTTAACAGGCACGAAACGGGGTGGATGGAGTGGCAGTACAGTCTCGATCGGGACAGCTCGACCGTACTCACTGCACCGGCGTTCACCGATGACAGCACCAACAACCTGACCCTCGAGGGGGTGTCCAGGAACCAGACTGGTTGGTACCGATGTGCGAGGACCGGGAGGTGGCCATCATCACAAAAGTGGAACCCGACTCAGTTGTCTGATTGGACTGCCGTTGCTGCCTATTGTGAGTAGAACACTACACCACTACACCACTAAACCCATGGCACACATAACGTATAACTAAGTTCCAAAGCTCAAGGATTTACGGTCGGTGGCTTGGTGTAGGGGTGGCTTGGTGTGGGGGTGGCTTGGTGTGGGGGTGGCGCGGTGTGGGGGTGGCGCAGTGTGCGCAGTGTGGGGGGGGGGGTGGCTTAAATCCTTAAGCTTTGGAACTTAGTTATAAACATGTCTTGGCTATCTAATGTTAATAAAATTGAACAAAATTGCACTACTTAAAAACTTAACTTGCAGCATTCGTTCGTCACCGTATGTTAATATTTCACGTCCCTATTTGTCAATGTTTGGTACAGGAGTTATAACAATGAGTGCAACTAGACGCTTGAAATAGCTTGATTATATATTTACTCATAGAATTTTGTGTGTTGAAATTTAATTGTCAAGTTATATTATTTCATTACAATGACTAAGAGACAAATATTTGTGTTGTCTGTTGCCTTATTATTTTGCAGCCAATAAGCCATTTGCGCGTGACCCCGAGTTAAATTTAAATAATATCTGGTACACTGACTTGTTCATGCAGCTTGGCACAGTTTAACTTTAAATTCTCCAGACCAAAGACACTGTTGCTAAATCACGTGATTCGGGGCAAGCTTTTGCATAGTTACGTAAGAGACGCTCAGCACCAATACATTGTTTACAATGGGTGAGAATGGCAAAAAGACAGCAGACCATTCCAGAGCTGGGGGTTGCTAGCGTATGACGCGTAAGGCTTGCCCCGAATCACGTGATATAGCAACAGCGTCTTTGGTCTGGAGAATTTAAAGTTAAACTGTGCCAAGCTGTGTGAGCAAGTCAGTGTACCGGATGTTATTCAAATTTAACTCGGGGTCACGCGCAAATGGCTTATTGTTTTCAGACGGACTTTATAGTTCTGCACAATTTCCGACTGAGGACTTTTACCTAATTGTGGACCTCATTTTCTCCTATTTTATGTCTCATTTATGTCAAAGATGCGTCTGTAATCATTAATAAGAATACAACGTTGATTGGTAGCCGCGTCAACCATGCAGCGAGCTTAGAATGCATCGTCCGAAGTAATCCCACCCCAAACGTCACTTGGTACGGTCCAAAGGACACCATCGTTGATAACAACACAACACCAGGCCGAATCTCACTGGAAGATACCATATCCGGAGACGGGGTAATTGGATATCATGTCGTTAGTCGCATGGTCTTCGCTCCAGTGAACGTCACTGATTACGGGACGTACAGGTGTAGAGCTGACAACGGCATCGGTGCACACGACGACCATAACATAATTTTGAGAGAAACAGGTACACATTCAGTTCTGCTCATTACCGAATCGTATTCAGCAAGCCTTATGCTCGTTTCACATAATAATTTTGAGAGAAATATTTGAGCATCACAGGCTGATAAGATCCGAACTGGCCATTACACAGAGGAGCATGAGTTTGTTTGATGTGACAATTTCACATTTCAATTCGTAAAAATGAACCTCAAAGGTACAATCGACCTTAGACTTACGACCTGAACTCGAACTCTAGACCGACATTCGTCTTTAATGAAAACAATAATGATTTCCAGACGATATATACAAACTAATGCACGTATGAATAAGAAAAGACTACCCTCGGTCCTAGGACGAGTCGCAAGTTAGAATGAGTTACTCTTCCCAAGACGCGTGAAATCGGCCCCTGAAATTATGCTCTTAGTTTGGATGACACTTTAAAATCCCGGCTAGTTTACTTTTTAACGATATTGCCATTGCCATTTTTCTACTGAATAACTCTTGTTACTCCGTTCTTGTTTTACTACTTGTTTAGACTTAAACTGTTCTCGACACGCCCTCATAAGTTTTGTCCTCAAGTTTGTTGCCATCGCAAAAACCTCTTTATGGTCCCAAGTTCTCAGGTTGGTTTCCATTGCGACTGATTGGACGGGCACAAATGCAGGTGTAGTTTAATACATTTGGACCCCACATTATTTTATGAACTTGCCCTGTCATCAGTTTTTATGTAGTAACTGGTCATTTCCGTTTTGTTTACCAAACTGGTTTCGTGTAGATGACGTTAAACCGACTCCTCGCCCCACCAGTCCAACAGGGGTGATCGTGGCGGTGTGCGTGTCTGTTGGCATTGTTATCCTAATAGCGACCATTGCCATATGTTACTACTACAGGTGTTTCCCATGTGCTAAGACCGATTCTCATGGTAAGCGGAATGAAAAATGGAGTACCGTGGCCTTGTGGTCTGGAGCATTGAACTCATGGTCTGCAGGTACATGTAGTTCTGCAGATTGTGAGTTCGAGCCCAGCCTTGGGCTGTGGTGTGTGTGCCCTTGGGCAAGGCACTTTGTCGCTCATTGCTTCTCCTCGCCCAGGAGTGAATGGGTACTGAGGGCAAAGATGATTATTGTTTTTGATTAGCTGCTAAATGGCCGCATCGAGATACTCCAAGCAGAGGGCTGAGATTGTATTGTATGTTTGAATGTTTCATGGCCCAATGATAAGGAGTAATAATAATGTTGGCAAAGTCAATAAATTGGCAAAATCTCCAATTGAATTTCGCAACTTGAAAACCTAATTTATAATATTCTTTCTTCATTTGTTAAAGTTTCATTGTCTAATTGATGTTTGGTGCAAGGAGTTTTAATAACCAATGTGATCAATGTCCAGCTTGTTCGTTTATTTATAGTACATGTATTTTCTCATGTCATGTGCAGTTTAATTATCAAATACTTTTGTTTTCATTAGATTGAAAAAGTTGCTGACTTTGTCTTATTCTCTGGGGAAAAACCGGTTGTTTACATCGGACACGGTAGTCCGAGTTACTGGACCCTAGTTATCGCTTTTTTAACATTTGGACATGTTCTGGCGATACTAAAGTCGGAGCCAGTGTATTATTGCATAAGTCCAAAATAATATCTTGAATGCAGTTCAAAACCGTCGCCACCACCACAAAAATACCTAACAAAATACCTCAAAATCGCCTTAATAGCCTTCCATAATATGTGACCCGCTCCTACAAAACCCGACATAAGTCGCACAGGCTTTTTCGAGATGTATGGTAGAAAGGTGGTTTTAGGTACCAAATGAAAGCTGAAAATGTGTACTAAATAACAATATACATGCATCTCACTTAAACAAAACACACAATTATGTCTGGTTTTGTGGGAGCAGGTCACATATGTGTCTAAGATCAACTTCCGGGGCTTCGGGGGGTACTCACGATCAATTCTTGACCTTCAAATCCAGGAAATTTGACCCCAGTATTTGAGCGAGTACTGCACTCTTGCTGTTGGCAATGATGAATTTAGGCTTTTTAACTAGATGGCCTGTGATGTCACAGGTCAAAGTGTATCGTTCATGTCGTAAACGTAAGGCGCGCGGCCGGGTTGCAGGGTTTCATGACATGATACTGGCTATGCTGGGAATGTCCTCGGAATTTCACGGGCCTTTTCAGCTTTACAAGACTGGGTTTTGAACAGATCGCATGTACAATCGAATCGAGGGCGCCCTTAATAAGCCGGTTTTACAAGTATTGATCATTAAACTGCATAGACAGACGGTGCGCCGTGGGAGCAAATGAAAAACCTAGTCTTGGAGCAAGACTAAGTGTCTATGTGAGGCTTAACACTTCATTTTTCGTTGAATCAACAATGTAAGAAAGCTAAAAAGGGAACGAATTTCCAACAGGCAGTGAAAGTAATTAACACCCTCCTAAACCAAAAGTTTTCTAATCATTAATTTTTCTCTCGGTTTGTTTTAGGTGAGATTAAAATGACTGCACTAAAACAAGATCCGTAAGTAACAAAAATCCATTAGGATTAAAAGATAAATAATTATTTTACCTAAAACTCAATACAGGATACTGTATGGTTTAACATATTTTTGCAATGTGACCATAACGTAGTGTTCAAGCTAATTTGAAATGTATTGTTCATTAGTGGAAGTCTCCCATGGGGATCAGTGAGAGAAAACAACGTGAAGAAAGTATAGTTTTAGAGTTGGGAGGAAAACCATAGAAGAGCATTTTGAGAAAAACACACGGAGTCAAGCAGGGACAAAAAACCCAACCATTATTGGTCAAGGGGATTTGAACCAAAGTCACAGTAGTAGAAGGCGAGGAAAGTACCCCCTTGCAAACCTGACTCGCAGTCGCCACAATCTAGTTCCCATTGTGTTAAGCAGTACTGCAGTACGCTACCACCACTCTGCTCTATGCACACTACATGCTGTTGTTACCGATCACCCTAGATAACCGAACATAATTCCTGAGATTCCGAGAACACAATTAATGACCAACACAAAAGGGGGGTTCCCTCTGCCTTATGTCATTGCTTCGTGTGTCTGGTACATTTCTGTGCATCGCATCAGTGTTTGTTGGATTCGCATCATGGATGAAACGTGCTTTGTTTTGGAGCTATTTTGGTGTTAGGCTCTGGATACTTAAGCATTTCGTTTTTGTTTCTCTTGCTGAATCACGACAGTTATTGAGATACAGTCCTTCGTACTGTGCGTTTCCAACCGATTTAGGTGAGAATAACCGGTTGGACACAATATGTAAGGCATTCTGGCAAAATGAGACGGAACTGGGTACAGGGCACTGACCTCTACACCTGGACAGATCATTGCCCATATTCTGCCGTGCCAACGCTTGAAGTCGGCGCAAACGAGAAGTGCAACATGGCGGACCCAACACGTCACTTCTGTGAGCCAATGAAATGTCCAGGTGTGAGTGAATTTACTCTGTACATTTTTTACTTATAAACATTACGTCATACGAACCGTACCCACTGACCTCTACACTTGGACTTTTCATTGGCTCACAGAGTGACGTCGTGGGTCCGCCATGTTGCACTTCTCGTTCGCGCCGACTTCAAGCGTGAATGGGCAATGATCCGTCGATGTGTAGAAGTCAGTGGTACAGGGCATAGAGGAAAAAACTGCAAAAAAATTAATGAGTGATTTTTTTTTGAATTTTGAAATTTATTGATTTTTGTAATCTTTGGTATGCCTACATATGTACTCACTATTTGCAGAAATAGAATGGAATGAAGTAGTGTAATAAAAGTGTTTTTAAGGAAAAACAATTGACAATTGACATGTACAAAACGCAAAACTTAAAAGCCCTTTTTCTCAATACTGTTGATAAAAGCAAAATTTAAACAGCCATAACTTGTTAATGGAATGTCTGATAAAACAAACAGCATTGTAAGGAGAATTTTATCCTCTTTTCTAATACATGATAACCCTCATTTAAACCTATCTGCCCAGTTCCGTCTCGCTTTGCCAGAACCCCTCCCAAATTGTGACCCACTTTCCTTATAATATTAAGTAAGTTATTCCAGTTTTAAAACAAATACATGTATTATAAATCTGTTATTGACAGATTTTCTGATTTAATTTTTAATAAAAAAATCCGAAATTTGATTGATTTTAATTTAAATAGATTTTTGTACCTTCCAAGCTATTGTATTATCTTAAAACTACGGTAAAATTCTTCCCAGGCACCATGACACGGTGTTAGTATGGTTCGGATGGGTGCAGCAAATAAATTTAAAAAAACAAAAACACTTGAGTCAGCATTATTGACAAGAACACACAATCTTACGTTCCAGAAAACGTTGGCTAAGTACTAATTTTTGAGTAAATAATCATTTTTCAACTTCGATTCTGGATTCCTCAGGTGTTCCCTTTATGTTTCTACAGATAACCCTAACCCCATTTTTCATATAAAGCTCTTTTTCATAGAGGGGGGAACTGAATGTGGACGTGTTCAAGTCTACAATCAGTACCCTCTCTCTGTATTCTGTGAACATTTTTTTTGTTCAAAGGTAGACAGTGAGTTTGGAAGCTTAAGGTTCGTACACACAATTAGCAGAGTTCGTAAAAAAATTACCCAGCTAATAAGCTATTACGATGGCACCAACATATCGATAAGCAGCAAATCAAATTCATTGCAGCCCAACATCATCATGGATGTGCACAATCATGCATGAAACTAATCAAGATCATTCAAATGTTTTGCTTCTTAATTCAGAAATGGATGTCAGTGATGGCAAAAACATAATGTGTTAGAGCACATCATGAATACGTGTCGTCGTCACGAAGCCCTGCAGATGAAAACAAAGATCGTGTCCAGTTGCCTATTGGACTGTGCATGTGGCACGTGATGAAGGAAAGTCTTCGCTCCAAGTCTTTTATAAAACTATACACTATGAATGTTGTGGTTATACCTGAGATTTTACAATTGGTTTTCTCTCTAATTTTTCAACATTCCCCTTGAATTTCTAACGATTTCCTTCAATTCAACCAGTTTAATAAAATTGTTTACAAAAATATTTTTTAAAATTCAAACTTAAAAAATGTATCTCAGTTTTCTTTTGAAAACAAAAGTAATCGCACCATGCTCTAATGCCGTTTCTACTTATAGAATATAAACTTTAAAGGTTGTATGTGATGTACTTTTTATTAGTTTAAATGAAAGATTATAATTAATTTAGTGATTTCCAGTACAGTTTTTGTTTTGAGTAATACATATGAGACAAAATATATATAAAGTGTTTTGGGGGACCGGCCCCGCCCCTAGAATAGTAGCTTATTAACATGTGGCGTACGTTTGGGAAAACCTCGACCAGCGCCGAACGGGCCGTGCATGCATGCATGCAGCATCATGTGCCACGCGTACAGTCATTTAGTCGAGTTATTGTCAATAGAATGGTTTTGAATTATCTTATTCAAAAGAAGAATGCCAGCCAGATGTGTTGCTCCAGGTTGAAGCAACACCAATAAAGATGGCGTGAGCATGCACACACTTCCAACTGACCCAAAATATAGACCCAAAGTCGTGACGAACATTCGGCAACCCCCAAAAAATATACCCAGCACGATATGTGGCAGAGGGGTACCCCCCTAGTATCCCTATACCTTATACACACTTAACACTATTGTAACCTAACCCATCCCCCCTTGAAACCTAAAAGGAATTCCTGAGATTCCGGGAACACGATAGTCAACACAAAAGAGGGGGGGGGGGGGGGGTTTCTCTGCCACATATCGTGCTTCATATGTCCCAAAAGAAACAAAATTATAGTCTGGTACCTGACAATACGTCTGGACACTAAATAAGCCCCGTACGATGCCGCTTCATGGCGTGCGTGCAGCATGCGATCCGCGTACATGCATACATGTACAATGTACATGTACATGCGATATGCCATGCACGCGGGTACGCACGCAGCAGATTTTGTTCAGACATGGCGAGTGAAGACGACAGTTTGGGGCCGGGAAGCGCATATTCCACAGAATCGGACGAAATATCCGCAGTATCATCAGGTCCTACATCTGAAGAAGATATTCCACTTGACAATTCCTTTGACAATAACTTGAGTCGACCATCGACTGAATGATTTTGCATCGATACGCGTGGCACATGATGCATGCATGCACGGGCACGCTGGTCGCGACGTCGAAGTCTTCCCGAACATACGTCACAATTATGCAAATTTTACATGTTAAAAAGCTACCATTCTAGGGGCGGGGCCGGTCCCCCAAAGCACTTTATTAATTTGTTTCTCATATTAATTACCCAAAAATAAAACTTTTATAAACTGAAAATCACTCAATTAGTTATAATCTTTCATTTAAACTAATAAAAACCACATTTCTAGGACCCTTTAATGAGGGGGCCCAATTAATGTTATTTTATACCATTTTATCACCCCTGGTCTTGTGAATTACACAAAGGTCTGCATAGAACCTTTAACAATAAACTTAGATTTTAATTCAATTGTAATTTCAATGTAGGCCTACATGTAGATGTAGAATTTGTGTAGGCTTAAAATTTATAAAAGAACAAATAAGGGTCGTGACTTTTTCTCGATTGTAAAGTAAACAAAGCCAATTTCGGCAGTTAAATCTACTAATTAATTATACAAATTTTGAATGTAATCCGATACTAAACAAAATGCTACCATCGTTGTAAACAGTTTTGTATATGCCTATAAAGAAGTTTATAACATCTGCACGCGAGTTTTAATGTTTATAATATGTAACAATAAACATTTTAAGGGTTAAGCCTTGCCTTGCGTTTTTAATAAAATGGTTAGAATTGTACTTCTTGGAAACATTAAAAATAAAAAGTGGCAAGGCTAGCATTTGTCATAACAATGGCCAAAATATGTTTTTTGTATTAGGAGTGGGGGGGGGGGGGGGTATATGGTAATAGTTACCCTTGCAAATTTTTTATTAAAACTGGCAAAACTTCACTATTTAGACAAATTAAAAATGGTAAGATTATAGCCTTGCATTTTGACTTTATTGTTAAGCTTGCCAAAATAGTAAGTCGTTGGCCTTGCATTTTGTATTTGTAATAGCTACTGTGTGTTTGAAAGACAAAAAATGAATAAAAATGTGATGTTGAGCAACCATTTAGGGCTACAGACTTCAATGAGCTCATTGCCGACTCCCATTGAGGACTATTCCGGGTTCTAGGGTTTCACAGGCCACCACACCACCTTCCCTCTCCAGTCCATGTAACCCGAGGGCGAAATACCATAAAAGGGAAGAAACAAGTGGCACCCTAAGCCTTGCCGCCTAGCTAGCAAAATAACCTTATGCAGATGCCAACCTGAACTTCGCTGACACTTCCAACTGGTGAATAAGCAATATACCTTCATCAGGATAAGCTATCTTGAAAATGAAACGATACAAGCACACACGGTGTACGTTGGGGGCCGTCAAGTTTTCCCCATTTTAATGGTCCATTGGGTGCACTATCCTAATTCAAGCCCCATTGAAAACAGTGTAAAATCAACAAAGTTTAGGGCCAAGTTTCATCACTGGGGTTTATCAAACAACAATCAGATTATTGTCTTGGCCTTTAACTTTCCATTTCTTTTCAATTTTGGGTGGGTTAGCCGATTACATTTTTTAATATTCACACCAAAAGAAACTCACCTCCCGAAAAGTGATACTTTCCCAGCCTGCACGCAGCCATTCTACAAATGGCATCTACGTTCTAGGGCAATTAGGAACCATTTTTTCAACCGTAATTTTGTCAAGTCTGCCCTCAGATTGAAGCTCAGAAATAAGGGAGTTTATCCCATGCTATATTTACACAATCCAACCGTTTCTTTTACCAAACGGCCTCCTTTTTCAAAATAAATTGTGGGGGCACATTTCATGCTAATGAGATCGCGGAGAAATTCTCCCTTTAATTAGGGTAGTGCACCCATGGTCGTACAAAGCGTACGACGGGGTGGGGGGGGGGGTAGAAGGCCGCGTACGACTTTAACATTAATGATGAATAAATCGTACCGTTCAATCAGTTTTTTTTTTTTTTTTTTTTTTTTTTTATCTCGAAAGAATGTTCAACATTAAAATCAGAAGCGATACAAAGTCCGCTGTTCCAAAATGGTTACTTCGGCAGGTTATACCTTGTTTACAGCTATTGTGCAACTCCGAGAAGAAAAAATCCGATATGTCCATTCCCGGCTATACGTACGTCGCTGGCGCAAGGATGGGATACGTTTGACGCCGACCGCCCGCAATTTTTATTTTCAAAAACGACATCGCCATAGAACTGGCTTTTAGCGCATTGGTTGTTTAACATCTGTCATCCATTCATCCATGTGTCGCATTGCATGGCGTGTACTAGGGTCCAAAAAGCCCAGAGTACTAGGGTAAAAAAAGGGTTAGGGTCCATAAGTTGGGAGTCATAGGGTCAATAAAAACCCAGAATCCTAGGGTCAATAAATTGAGAGTAAAATGTACTACCATGACGTAACAGATGGCCAATCAGATGCGCTAAAAACCAGTTCTATGGTAATGTCGTTTGGGAAAAACAATTCGACGCCCGCCCTACACGCCCCGGCGGCCGAGTTGGCAATGATTTCGTATAGCGCAACGTTAACGTTGCGCCATGAGGTGTACATTATGTACATTTTAATAAATACCTAGGAAAGTTGAAGGCTTCTGATTGGCCGAGACTCGATCACGTGCAGTGCATTATATGTAGTAATATCATGGGTTTTCCAAGGGCCGTTTTCTAAACCCCGGATCGCAAAAAAATAAAAATATTCAGGCTATTTTCGGCAAGTCTAATCCTCAAAATTTAAATGAAATAGGTTTAGTAGTTTACCTCGAGTGATGGAGAAACTACAGTTTTTGTTTCGATATTTATGCTCTTCTTTATTTGAAAATACGACGTCAAATATACCGACATCGCTTTTTCTAGTTGCGGATCAGTTTAACCAATTCCGGATTGAGTAAAAAACTGCTTCGTACATGAAAAATTATCACGCTAGAACCAACCCGAATCAAGCCTATATTTCTGATAAAGTATTCATTGATTTATATAAATACGGTTTAAACTAAATTTCAAATACTTTCACTTCCAATAAAGTTTAAAAAGAGGACTTGCAAGGAAATGCTTTGAAATGTTTTGTCCGTGTACGTACGTGTGTGGCGCGCGGCAACGAGCCGATAAACTTTGTCCCACAGAACACGTCATATGAAATCGCTTGCGCGCGTGTAGTTGATGCATGTATTTTACGGGCGATCCGGAACTAGGAAAAAATGAACGTTCAGTCTTTGGCAGATTTTGTAATACTGAAGACCTTTAGACTTATTTTTACTTATGTATCAAGAAGCTTGTATGTTTATTTTCAAAATGCACTTCATCTAAACAAATAGTATTGGAGACCAAGCCATAACAAGGTAGGTTTTTATTTGAAGCGATCCGGAACTAGGAAAAATTCGGAACTAGGAAAACAACTGTACCACTGCTAAAATACATGAACAAAGCCAAAATACGGAAACGAAGCTGCGTTTGTAAAACGGCCTATAAGAAGTCGCAAAATTCGGAGTATTTTGACATTGTTTTTCGGCTCGATCCATTACCAGCGCAGCGGTCATCCCCCAACCCGGTCATTACCACGCAGTAATAACCGGGTTCTCGCACTGTTATTACCTAAATAATTATGTAGATGCGCTGTGCATGGACGAATCCCGCATGTGTGTGATTAGACTGTACAAATAGGGCGCGTGTGCCAAGCGTGAATAAATAACCTTTGACACGACTGTACTGCGAATCGTTCCCACAGCTGTACATGGACATCGTGCACGCCATGCCTCACCTTGCTCTACCGATGTTTGGAGTTTGTACACTTGACTTGGCACGAGGTTGTCACTGCCAATGATCATGGCGTCGCACTTGTTGCAGTCCGATCGTTGCAGTCCAGAGACCAGCCATGTTTTTCGGGTTGTATGTTTAAAATGAACAATACAAGTATGTGTACACTGTTTTTGACAAAATTTAATTTCATCAGATTTTGTTTTTAACTTGCATTGATCATCAGCAACATGAATAACAGTGCTAGTAATACCATGGAGGAGTAGGAAGGTGCAGCACACATGCAGAAGTATATATAAAAAATGCGCATCAACATTGAAAAAAAATGTTGAAAGTACTACTTTGGGGGGAAGGGGGCTTAAAAAGTAGTACTCTCTGTGCGACCTTAAAATGTTGAAAACTTTTGACGGCCCCTTAGAGGGCGCCTGTATCGGCGGCCTACGCCGATTAGGACGTCTTGCAAAGCAAACAAGTATACCCAGCACGATATGTGGCAGAGGGGTACCCCCCCCCCCCCCCCCCCCTCCCCTCTTATCACTATACCTTATACACACTCAACACTATGTTACCTAACCCATCCCCCCTTGAAACCTAAAAAGAATTCTTGAGATTCCGGGAACACAATGGGCAACACAAAAGAGGGGGGGGGGGTTCGCTGCCACATATCGTGCTTCATATGCAAACAAGGATACCCAACCGCGGTCTCTCTTCAAATGAGTAGAGTAAAAGGTGATCAAACTGTGAATTTTTATTTTATAACAGGAGTTATGAGGCTATGGCAACGAAATTGTTCACTTCTCATACAAATGTTTTTTATATATAATATAATATATATATATTTACGGTGTAACCTAACTGATCCGTCTAGTGGACAGATCAAATTTGACAGGGGGCCAATACGTCCCCACTAGTTAGGTGTTAATTAAAGGCCTAATTAGAAGGCTCAGTTTTCTCACTCTAAAAGTGCAGACAATTGAATACGGCTGACAATAAGATACCTTTAAAAAGAATTGTACGCAGAGTTTCAAAAAATTGAATTTTTATTGCATATTGCATATTCCATATTATCCATCTATTATCCATATATTGGGCAGATCGAATTGTTGATCTAACGAACGAACGAACGCTGTTTACCTTACCTTAACTCCCGGAAAACACTCGAACATCGCGAACGTTAACGATAATACGTGACCATCATCAGAACGTGTTCGGAAAACTTCGGACATTATCGGAAACTGGAGGGATTTTTCCAGTTTTGGTCATGTTACATTGGCGGCTACCGGACCTAATAATTCATCAGCAATGTAATTCAACTCGCGCAATATTAGTCTGGTTCCCAGACCCAATGATTCCCTGACTTGACAATTTATTATGTCCAGACGGCGTGATTTTTTCTTTACACTGCAGTGAAGGGTTTCTTAGTATACACTGCCGTTTCGGCTCTTGAAAGCAGATTACAAAGTACTGATTACACAGCTTACTTAATATTTTCGGTGTCTTTTCCCTTCAATTATTTTGTCAAAACTTTATCAAAGATAAATTTAACTAAGAAAAGTGGGTACTAGTGGATTCAAACGGGGACCTTTCGCTCTATAGTTCAACTCACTATCCAAGACTATACCATGCCAGGTCGATGATGGCCGTTCTTTTAAATGCTTATGTAAACTCGTTAACTGAAGTAGAACAATGCTGTGGCGTCATTTTGTTATATAAAGTAGTCTTCGTAGTCTGCATTCGAGAATATTTTTCGGAGAAACCTTACGTGCCCAGGTCTAAATTATGAAAGGGCAGGTAGCAGTGGTAGCGTACTATCTTAACACCATGGGATTGAGGTTGGCGCAATGTCATCAACGTTTGGAGCCTTTCCTTCCGGTGGGCGTGGTCGACTTGGCCCCAGCTCGCGAGGAGCTCTTATTAGTTCCATCTTTCTTGGCGTTTTTTCTCCGGTTACCTTTGCCACTGCCGGATCCCGAATTCTCCTTGGTCGATAATCGCGCTGAAAAAAAGATAAAAAGTTTTACTTGATTTCTAGATTATCTTAATTTAAAATGTAAACGTGCCGCGGCCCCTATAATAAAAAACAATTTGAATTGTCATCTATACTTCCTTGCTGGAGCAAAAAAAAAATTACCTCAACTTTCACAGCGAGTTGTATATTATCAAACATTCTTTCTTGTTGATAACTTTTGAGTTTACCCACCCCTTACAAAGTAAACAGAGAAATTAATTTATGGCGTGATTTGCCTATTTTTATTTCGAGGTGCACAATTAATGAACCATTCAAAAACACAAAAATAACAAATTTCTAGTTGTTATTGACAACGAAGGTAATAATAGTTTATCAGAATTTGGGAACTTCTAAGTAATTCTTCAAAAATAACTTGTGATTTTCCGATATTTATCCAAATGCGCCACGTTTATAACCGGGAACACTCGGCCGATGTTGTGCCCAATTTCCGGACGCCAACGTTTTAGAAATTAAAAAACTAAATTTCAGAAATTGTGACAGAAATCGTTTCACGAAGATTCGATCGACAGCAAGTATTATCAAGGTAAATGTATTTGGATAAATGTGACGGGCTCTGCAAAAATGAGTAACTTGTCGCTCAGCATAATTCCCCATATAGGGTTGTTAAAAGTTGATAAAGACATACATGTACATGTAATTGTATTTTTAAAAGAAGTGATAACTTTTGAAGCAACCATCGCACAGGTTTCTAACATCTATCAAATTAAGCTTGTTGCATGCTCTTTCCAGCCATGTATAAAACTCTGATCACGATTTCACCCCCATGTGACTAATTTTCGCAGAGCCTGTCACAAATTTGCAGTTGTCGACAGTGTATAGCAACACTGCATGGGGAAAGTCGAGGAAAACGAGACTCCACTCCACTATAACTTACGGATATGCAAGGTGCAAAACAAAATAAATTGTAATGTATTGCGCCTATCAATGTTTCCCCCACCCCTCCTCCCGGCGGCTGCCCCATGGGCCAATCAAGAAATAAAAGCATTCGATACTTAAATTGCACAGGAAATCCCTTGGATAAATTAACAAGCTATTCCGGGCATTTATTACAACTCTTTTGTTAACACCATGACTGATGAATGATCAACATTGCTCATTCTGTTTGTCTGCTGCAACACGTCACAACCAATTTTTGTTGCAGTCGTTGATTTAACAACCACTCACCCATAAAGGCTGCGTCGATCGCTTGAATGTCGTTCAGCAGGGGAACATAGTGCGGCTTTTGTGTGCCTTCACTTTCTGGTGGAAAGTAATCAAAATATACGCTTGAGCATGTGATTTAGTGACTCTATAATACGGACGCGGTACTCGTACGTAACGGAATATAATGGGTCCGATCTGCTAATGATCCGTCAATATTTTTTCATTATGTTTTACTGGGTGCGGAACCGGTCCGGCACGGTGCGTACGGAACGTCAGGTGACGGATCCGGGTGACGGATGCGTCATTTTTTGCCACTTGGTTTCCACTCATCACCCTTTAAACAGCCAATAGTAGTGACATTTTCTCTGAAACATTTTTTTCAACTTAAGCTTTTTACATGAATGATTAACTCATAGCGCACGTTCTGACCAATAGGTCTAACGTCATAGACTAGCTGCTCAAGGTTATTTTAAGATCGATTATAACTTGGGTTAATGGGTTACAAATAATTGTAGGATCGCGAAGGCAGGTCTTGTAAGCAATCCAGGTCAGAGTTGAACGTTCAAACTTACTCTCGACCCGAACCAGGACCAGGGTTTCTCGCTCCTTGAGCACCTCATTTGCATACCGTAGAGGCGTTTCCAGGAGGTGTTTCACGTTACCTTCGTTGTCGGATAGATCGACATCCACTTTTACAAGACAAAATAAATTAATGAAAACATTTACCAGTACTTATAGGTCGTGCACATGAAAAACCATTAATTCAGTGAGTGTTATTCGCAGTTTCTAGGCAAAACGTGCGTGCTATTATAGGTTTTCCTGGCCAATTTCGAAAAAATAGCGTTAATGTTGTTATAGCGCCCTCTAGTGGCAAGTTACAAAATGTTTAAAACGAATAATCATTTGGTGTGTGTTAATTTGGTGGAATTAATTACTTATTAATTACTATAGTCCATGCATATAATTAGCTTTATACTAAGAACAAGTAGAAGGGAAGAAATATTGACGACGTCACCAGACCAGAAGTTACAATAAAAAGACCTTTAAAACTAACACACAAAAAAACAGTCTAAAATTTTGATGGTTATTTTGTTAAACGAATGACGCAACAGAACTTTGACCAGTCATAAAACGAAATCGAATGACTATTTTCAGAAGCTTTCGATTTCGCGCGAAATAGAAAGGCGCGGTGGTTAAATTGGCTGCTTATATACCGAAATTGACCGGGAAAACCTATGTTTAATAGAATACAATGGCGGTATAGTGGGCTTGTTTTGGTACATTTTAGGGGTAGCCGCATAATTTCAAATACTTTGTCGTCAATGTTCCTCCTGTAATCTTACCATCTTCTGCGCAGTGGCACCGCTGTTTAATGTTTTCAAGCAGCAACAAGGTTCGGCAATTGGGATTAAACAACGCCTCCTCCTTTTCTGTGAAAATGGAATAAAATGAAAGGATATATTTTTTAAAGACAGGAGTGGCGATTTCTTGTCTTGGTTCAGCGAGTTGTTAGTTATCTCGTAACCTATTCTTGTATTTATTCTGTTGACAATAATACATGTGTATTCTTAAATGAATGAAGGACAATGAAGAAAACCAGGAAGGGATAAGTATATGATGCTTTTTGTCGAAACCAGACGCCTCGGATAGGAAAAAAATTAGAAAAATAAATAAAGCAATAAATAATTAAAAACAATACATTTAGAATTAGTAGGCCTATATGTCAAAAAAATTGCAAAATTTCGAACATATTTGTGCATCTAAGGAATATTTTTGGATGATTTGAAAACGCGTGTAAGCTTAGTTCAAGTATTACCCAAATAGTCCAAGCAATTTTTCTGGTTTTAAAAATCCCAGTTATTTAACACATATCACACAAATGGTATATAACAACAATTTAATTTCGTCCTCTAACAACGTCCTGCCTAATTCTCAATTTCACAACAAATTTCAATCGAGGATCGTGAAAAATAATCCCACGCCCGGGGATAGGCCAAGTCAATGTCGACAAGGTCTCATTTACAAATATTAATTAAGTTAAAGGGCTTACCTCCGAATCGCACTGTTATGAACATCGTGGTTGAGGAAGGATTTCCCTAAGTTCCTTTTAATTATAGTGACTGCAGGAATTGTTAGGTTTAATTGTACATCGACCTGATGAATTACAGGGCCATCACAGGCCCTGTGTGAACACTACTTTGACTCGCTTTAGTCAAATTATCACAACTATGAAATTATACGTAAACTACACGCCTCCTTTCCTCCGTGTTCTGATTCACAACAGTTCACGTCTGAACTAACTATAAGTACCTAACGTTAATTCACCGTTGCCGTTTAGCAAGATTAGCCCAATGAGTTGCTTTTTCTAAACTATTTTCTCTGAAGGATAGTCCACAAAATGGCGATTGCAATCCACGAATTCCACCAACGGATATTCATCAATCAGTTATTCATCAACGGTGAAAATACGTAACCTGTTATGTGTCAGGCAGAGTTCCTGTATCGATCGCGCGGCCATTGTGTGTATATATACACACTTCATCGCCATTGCTTGGCAACAGCACCGGCAGAGGTCACCAAACGTTTGAGTGACAGGTGCATAGAAACTTAGACTTGAACTCAAGTCGTTACAGGCCGTCGTCTATGTCCGTGCATGAACCAGCGCTAAGCAACCCTGCCCGTAGTCTTTGTCAAAAACAAATGCGCATTCAATATTTGATTGTGCGCATCGCGTATTCTTTTTACGCAGTGAGGGCGCCCGCACCTAACGACCCGATTATCACTGAACTCTGTGTGTGTGGATGATGCAATCACAGAGGAATGCACTGACCTCCGTGCACATAAACAACTAACCATGTCAGTGGACTACAACATTATCACAATAGGAGACAGGAAACAGTAGAGGTAAACACACGAAATGGCAGTACAGTGTACACACACTTGATACACTTAACTTTGTATTTCAATATTAGCAAAGTTTTATTCACTTTATGTTCTTCATATTGTTGAATAGAGAAAAACAACACATACAATATGAATATTAAACTATATCAAAGATACTTCATTTATAAATTTGGCTGAAACATGCGCAGGCCGGAATACCATGCCGTACGACGTACGAACACCCCTTAAAAGCAAATGTTGTAATCCGAACAATTACTCTGTTAGTTTGTCGTAAAATTTGACCAATTTCTCTTCAAAGGAAAAGAAACACACAACTTGAATAGTGACTATATAACTTCACTATCTATCAGCATACTCAAGAATGGTTTCTTAAGGTAAGAATAAAGAGAAATGGAACAAATCGAGGCAATGTAACCGAAGCAAGCTGACGAGGATTCTTCAACGACAACGTGGCGTGCGTGTATAGTCTAGTTCCCGTTTGCAGCCACGCGCATAGAACCATATTATGAGAAAATTCAGCTACCAGACTATGGGCCACTCAGCATAAATTATAGAGGTCACCGCCTTTTTAGAGAAAGATACAATGATTGGACTCGAAAGAGCCCTAATGTCCTCTCGACCAATAGAAACTATTGTTATATCAAATGAAAGAACATACTATAAGGCTTAATCTTGCGTGCGAGGTGAAACCGCAGGGGGCTTCAAACGATTGTGCTGTTCGATTTAGTGAGACGACCCGCGTAAAAAATGAGAAATTTGTGTTGACCTCCATAGGAAAGACACTTTTTTGGCCTTTGAACCAATTTTCAAATCGAAAAAAGCCCTATCGGCTCGGATATAAATGGTTTGACAAATATCACTACTTGAAAGGGAATTATTTCAAGTTTAAAATGCCGGGCGAGGTGGGTTAAAACCACCCACCACTTTTCGTGAACAGCGTAAAGTTTGGAGGAACAGCCTGGATTTGTCTGACGTTTTGCGTGTTGAAGGCTACGTTCAGCGTGCCATTGAGCAAATGCGCGCAAGTTGTTCATATGCTTCGTAACTTATGACGTAACTTACGACGTGTTACTTGTCGTTGTCAACTTATTTGCGACGCGTCGAACGCATCGTAACTTTAGTGAAATGGATCGTACGACGCGTTGCGAGATGCGATGTGTTACTCTTTGAAACTCGAGTTGCAACGCGTCGCAACGTTTAGTGAAATCGGGGGCATGCTTCGTCAAGTACTTGGGCTCGGCCATATAGCGCGTTTCAGTTTTTCGACAGCGCCATTCTGAACCATTTATTAAATAGTTAGTGGGCTTACGGGGGCGCATAATAGCAACAAAAAGTACAATTGTTGAGAAAAAAACAACATATGCATTTGGGGTTTTTTAAATCAAAAATTGTACCTTTTTTGCTAAAAACTTTTTGTTATTTATTGCTTAAACTAGTCAAAATCAGAAAACAAAATGACACAAGTTTAAATTAGTATTTTGCCCACCCTCTAATTATAAATAGTGTCTCCGCCCACGTTTATTCAAAAGTTGTGTTTTTTATGTAATTCGAACTTCACATTTTTCAACTGATTGCAAAAGGTCTTGATAAATGACTTTGGATTTGTGTTTATATTACCATTGTTTCCAATTAAACGCCCCGCCCACAAAAAGGTAGGATAAATAGCCTATCAATTGTGCATTACCAATACTCGTAAAAGGTAGACAAATCCTTTTGAAAAATACCAATTGCCAATTAAACCTTAGTATTTGAATCTGAATATTTCTGGTTACGTTAGCTTCTGTTCTGTACAGGGTACCTTGTGGTCATATTATTTGACAGCCTCAAATAATGTTTATGGTTTTAATGAATAATCATGACTACGGTTATTAATAATGTACAGTTTCAATATTATTTGTCAACGCAAACAAAATTACAACAACAGTACGTTACTGCTGTTTTACGGCCAAATGGGAAATATTTATGACAAGTAGTTACTTAGTAGTCAATTAAACTACTCTTGTGACGTCACTCTATTCAGAAAAGTGTCGATTATTTTAAAGAATGTACAGTTAACTGTACATTCTTTTAAGAATTAACAGAAAAAGAACGACTCAGTGGACACAGAAATTGCTATTGTTATATTTATTACAACTTAGTAAGAGCTATGTTGACAGTTTCTTTAGAGCTTTCAACAGTTAATTGTCTTGGAGGTCTCTTTGCCGTGTCGACGCGCTTATGCGGTTTCAGCCCGGCTGACTGCTCTCCTATGATCCTCACTGGTTCTGGCCACCGAAGCCCTTGTTGTAGAGACGAGATGCTGCCATGCTCGATCGTATGGAGTGGTTCGTCCAAAAGCCTTGTTGCACAGATTTGCCACAACCTGGAATATCAACAATAACAAAAATAAAATAAGATGGATGCGCCAAACCGCATGTAACAAATTGCATAAAGGTTTGTCTAAAACATTCGAAAATGAAAATGGCCCAAGAACTTATTACCACTAAGAAAACAAATGGAGGGTAAACCTTTTTATTAGCAAGGTCGAAGCGATGGTTTGCAATTTAAAATATGTACATTTCTTGTAAATGGGAATAATTTTCGACGGAGATAGGTCATAGTTATGTCATACGTTCGAAGGTCCTAAAAAGTACTACTAATGCACAACTGTAAAAGGGCTGGTATACGTATAACACGTACATGTACTTTACATTCGCTAACTCGCCCATGTTGTCCTGTCCTGTCGTATACCTGTGTAGAAAAAACGGCAGAAAAACCAACAGAAATTAGTTTTGTTCCGAGTCTGGTTTGACGTGTGATAATGAAACCGTTCAGGGTTTAACGAAAGGCTGGTATACTTTCGACACGGAATAATGACTACTGACGCTATTGTTACACCATAAAAAGGGCTAAAATTGGTAAAAATATTAAGCCAAAATGAGCTGCTGATGAGAGCTAAGCCAAATGTTGGGAATAACAAGTTCTTGTTTCCTTTTGTTGCTTATTTTCCATCATTACCTGATCCGTTAGGGGTCCAAATCAGCCACGAGTAGTAGGAAGTTTCTTCACCTCTGAATTTGCCGCTTTAGTATAAATCCTCATTGGAGTATAAAATCCTCAGCGAATATGTCCCAAAATACTGGTGTAAATCACCATCAAAATAAATTGGCGAGTCAGTTCTTGAAGTGACACAACATATATCTCCCAACGTATTCCTACTCAAAAATATGTACGGATCCTCACTGGAAGACATATTAGCGGAGTTAGCAGAGACACACCCGACGCACAACAATGTATGGCATCAAATGACTTCGAAGTCGAATGTACTGGGCATTTTAAACACCCTCATTTTACCCAACCTTTATTCACTTGTTTGGTTACGCAACACGGAGACTAGACAGGACAAAGCTTTCACATTCCTTAGTAGCTTGCACCACTGAACAATGGAATTAAATCGTCTCATACTTTAAAGCATTAGTAAGAATTGAAACTTGTTGTTCCTTTTAAATATTGACAATGGGTGTAAAAGGGACGTAGTTTAAGTCGGAGAAACGACTCAAAAGGTGGACATTCTTTGATTCAAATTGGGCTCGGACGCTGCGCGTCCTCGCCCATTCGAATCAAAGAATGTCCACTTTTTCGTCATTTCTCCTTAACATAGTCACTTAAATGCATGTAACTTTTCGACCAAATGAGTAAATTCAAACATTTTAAAATCTGTATAAATCCAAAGCATTGTCTATCTATATATTTAGGATGATTGATAGCTGCCAAATTATGTAGGCCGGCTATAGTCAAATTCAATTACAAATACGATGGGGCGCGCACACACGGAGATCAATACTATAGAACACTGTGGGAGGTCCTATAGGCAATTAAAGGTTAGGACACACCATTGGTAATTGCTTGGATTATAAGATTTAGGGGGTTATATTTTATAGTAAATATCGTTTAACTGGCCTGTCCGAAGTTTTACAATCATGGAATGCTGAGAAAAACAAGAAAAACGGCGTTCGTTTTCGACCGGCGTCAGGCAGTGGTTCTTGCGTTGTTCTTGTTTTTTCGCGATCGCTGTCCGAAGTAATGGAGTATCTTACCTTTAACGTCGCGGACTAAACCTATGTGGTATTTTTAAAAGAGTGTAGTGTATACGTCTGGTTATTTAACTAAAAATAATTATAAAAGTAAAAAGTTCACTCATTTGAAGAGCCATAATGTGGGACAATCCGTTACTTTTAGGAAAAGCTGAATGCAAAATAGCTTACAATCACCTCAATGAAGACATTTTAATCGGATTTTCAAACAATCCAGGAATTTATTAATATGTTTACCTTGTCTCATAATTATAACCTTGTTAGTCTCATATAGCTTTAATGTTTATATAAGTGAGCATCTCTTAATACTAGCAAGGAAAAAGAGATGATTTATCAAACGTTTTGCAAAATACAAATGTAATCATATTGTTATCCAATTCTAACATTTCTTTCAATTGTTTATCAAAGTTAACTCTATTATTTGCTACATGGAGTTAACAATCACTGGAGTTATTTTATGATCTGTTAAAGGGCGATTCCATTTTGTGGATGACACCTTGACGCCACTTCAATTTCAATCCATAACACGTCCCGGGTTACCTACATACCAAGTTTGAACCCAATGTATTAGGCTTTTTAGTTTCTAACTGTTTATTTCACGTAGTTGAAGAGCAACTACCCAATATTTAATTAACACCACGCCGACGCAAACAAAACCTACAATTTTAAAACATTTCCTTACCAGGTTAAAAAAAAACTGTCGTCTCCCGACCCGTCATCCCAGATTTCCGATATTTTGCAAACTAGCACGAGACAAAGTAGCGTCATTAGCCCAGTCATGGTTGTAATTTGATATTACTTTATAATCCTGTCTTTATATATGAAAAAGGCGGACGTTCATCTCGTATACTGAGTGAAAAAAACCGTCGTTGCACGATGATTTGCGTGTGCTAGCCTTAATACTAATAGCTTAACCCGCCTTGATACCAGCCGGATGTCAAATTTGTATATTGGTAATATTATTATTGATAAGGCTTTAAAAAATGAATCATTACATTATTCATTACAACAATGGAATGAATAATTCCTATAGCATTTTCATTTTCTGTTAGGCCAGTACGTAACTTCTTTGTTTTTTCTCATGTTAATCACCATAATCATGTTTGGAATGGGATAAGTAAGCAATCCAAAACCTAATTTCGGGCGTTTCAGGACATAGTACACTGCTTTAAGGCGTCCATTGTTGTGTTTGGTATATTCCTTGATTGTCATAATATGGAATTCATCAGCAGGAAACACAAGCTGTTTTCCTACTCACCGATTTGGGTCACCGTGAACTTAGCCAGTCTTCCCCGGGTTATATCGGTTCCGCGTTCTTCCGGCAGAGATCTGCAGACACTAGACACTCCGCTCCAGAGAAAAAAGAATTCGCACCGGATCTACGGACCAACAATGTCGCGGCCGCTGTTGAAGAAGGCGGGCCTTAATTGCTGCAACTTGCTGTATACAATTTTCTATATTAAGGGACCGGGCCCCACCTGTAGATTTGCATGATTGGCAACACGCAACACGGGGACCAGACGGGGCAAAGCTTTAACCTAGCCAGTACCACTAAACAGTGCACTTATTTTCATCTTATACCTCGAAACATTAGTTAAATTAACATTTGTTGTTCCTTTGAAATCTTGACAATGGGTGTGAATTAAGAGACGTAGTTTAAGTCGGAGAAACGACTTAAAAGATGGATATTCTTTGACTCGAATGGGCTCGGACGTTGCGCATCCTCGCCCATTCGAATCAAAAAGTGTCTACTTTTTCGTCATTTCTCTTTAAATTTATTAATTCCTGTTTTAATTTCTCACTTAATTAAGGCCAAGTGCCGGTACTTCAGCCAATCTGATTCCCATTAAAAAATTAATCAACGACTGCATAAACTTTCATTTTGTTCATTGGAAAATTATCGCAATTTACTCACGTGAACAAATAGTCCATAGCGTGACAGTATTTGCTGCAATATGTCGATGTTTACTCAGCCGTTGTTTGTCCTTCAGTACATGTGGCAAAATAAATATTAAAAAACAAACCAATTCAAAGTTAAAAAGTAATTTCAAAGAAGACGTGTCAATAAGTGGCGTATCGTTTTGATAAATCTAAGAACACTTTAAACACTATTATTTCCAGTTTGGAAGGTCCATTAAGTTTTGTCATTACACGTACTAACCCGAAAACGATAAAGAGCGGTCTATTTTTCGGATCATTACCATTAAAAAAGAGTACAATATATATTAAATAACGAAAGTGTTATTTGTGCAACGTTAGATCTCCCAGAAGTTTGTTTATTACGCATTGCATTAAATACGTTTTGCGGAAGACGAGCAATGGGCATACACCAGAGGTAAAGCGCCCCCAAGCGGCAGCATTGCTAAGCTTCCTCAAACAGCGTTTGGACGAAGATGTTTTTCTTTTACTATGATTGTATACAAACAGTTCCTTTATGGATGGGTCTGTGATGTGATTCAGGCCTTTTCCTAATGAATATGTTACAATGACAAATACAAAATTTAACTTTAATTAATCATTACAAAAAACGTAGGCCTAACCAAATACTTAAATCACCCACTCTGCCAATCTGAAAAATTGTGTCCTCCATTGTTTTGGGAATAGCGCAGTCGTCTATTTGTTTTACAGTATTTGACTTTCAATTTGACTTGGTCAATACAATTTTCAAACACCAAATTATCAAATCTTGTAATTGGCCATTAAATTCGGTAAACAATACCATCTGTTTTTATCTTCCTTCTAATTAAACAGAAAACGTAGGAGAAAAGTATAAAAATGCCCGAGTTGAGATATATTTTTATCAGTCTTTGACGAGGTACAACGAGCCACAATCATGGGCATCATTCGCATCGCACTCCTCCTTGCGGCCGTAGCCCTGGGTAAGTTATTGATCAAGTTTGCGTGCCGAAACTCAAACCTAGACTAGGTTTGTGTTTGGTAAACAAATGTTTTTTATGACGATTTCTAAGACTCCGAATACACGCATAGGTTTGTCTAAACAAAATTCGTTCTCGCACAGTTTTTAAAGAATGGTTGCTGTGTGGATGTTTATATCCTACTTTTAAATGCTCTTTTCGATTAACATAATTTCATTCAAAACGCGTTTTATAGCCCAATTGGGGGCTTCCGGGCCGTAGTTCGCTTAAAATAATTATTGTATACATACACTAAGGGTTTTATTTTATTTTATTTCTCTTTATAACAGCCATCAATGCCGATCCACACGAAGGTAAGTTCTCAGTTCTTAACATATTTTGTCGTATAGTTTGTTCTTAAAGTTTTATCCATTCTAGTTCATATACATGTTTATTCCAAAAAAGTTTAACTATTTCTGAATTAAGTACAACAAATTAAGGTGAGTTTATTAATTGTATGAGTATGCAGATACTCCCTATTATTTGCCTAATTATAAATCCTTTTGAGTTTCAATTAATTTCAGTCACGCATCACTGTACAATGGTCAATTTATCATTTATTTGGAAACTGTGACCAATTTGTTTGTCTTAATCAATTTCAATTCTGTGCTATGTTAGCCAATTGACTATTTTGTAATCTATATTTCGCAGGCTTGCCTAAGTCTGAGCGACCCACAGGCTTGCCTAAACCTTCTGGGCGACCACCAGGCTTGCCTAGGCCTTCTGGGCAACCACCAAGCTTGCCTAGACCTTCTGGGGGACCACCAGACATGCATAAGCCATCTGGGCGACCCACAGACTTACCTAAGCCTTCTGGACGACCACCAGGCTTGCCTAAGCCTTCTGGACGACCGCCAGGCTTGCCTAAGCCTTCTGGACGACCCACAGGCTTGCCTAAGCCTTCTGGACGACCACCAGGCTTGCCCAAGCCTTCTGGACGACCCACAGGCTTGCCCAAGCCTTCTGGACGACCACCAGGCTTGCCTAAGCCTTCTGGGGGACCACCAGACATGCATAGGCCTTCTGGGCGACCACCAGGCTTGCCCAAGCCTTCTGGACGACCACCGGGCTTGCCTAAGCCTTCTGGGGGACCACCAGACATGCATAGGCCTTCTGAGCGACCCACAGGCTTGCCTAAGCCTTCTGGACGACCACCAGGCTTGCCTAAGCCTTCTGGACGACCACCATGCTTGCCTAGGCCTTCTGGACGACCACCAGGCTTGCCTAAGCCTTCCGGGCGACCACCAGGCTTGCCTAAGCCTTCTGGGGGACCACCAGACATGCATAGGCCTTCTGAGCGACCCACCGGCTTGCCTAAGCCTTCTGGACGACCCACAGGCTTGCCTAAGCCGTCTGGACGACCACCAGGCTTGCCTATGCCTTCTGGGGGACCACCAGACATGCATAGGCCTTCTGAGCGACCCACAGGCTTGCCTAGGCCTTCTGGACGACCTCTAGGCAACGGTATGTACCTTTTCTTCGACATTTCGTTTAACTTGACAGTACAGGTATTAGTTCAATTGATTTCATTGTTAATACCCGACACGCTGACTTATGCTGGTCCCAGCTTAATTAGTGCCCTCTTTGCACCCATCCTGCTGACGAAGCACATGTGGACATGACAGTGCTAATGTACAAGATAACTGGTCTAAACAAGGACATGTGTGTGTGTATACGTGTACCATAAATGTACCATATTGTTATTTTGGTTTGCTTTCTAAATTTGTCTTGGATACGGTGTTGGCAGACAACCCGCATTTTAAGTTTCTGTGTGATTTACAGGCGCACGCGTTATACAGTGGAATGTACTGGTCTCCAATTGGACCAAGTAAAAGCTAGACAGTTTAAGAAAATAACAGTTTTCGATGCTGGGGGAGATAATATTTGGTGGTTAAAACCTACGGAATAAAGTAGGGACTGGAAACCAAATTTACATATTGGCCAGGGCAGGATTCTAACCGGGGTAACAGCAGTGCAAGACAAGGAAAGCACTGATACTCTAATGCATATTAAAATAACTTTTTGTTTATCAGAAGACGGCGAGCATCCAGGCCGTCCAATGGATGAGTAGCTAGCTACGCATTTAACGTCAAAGTACATGTGAGTCCAATATTAGGGTTTTCAAACATTACAAAAATGCCTTAACAACAATGTTCGATATGAAACTTAACTTTAGCATTAAAGAAAACATGTAATAAGGTTTTCTTTTGAAAGTTTAATGTTGACAACAACATCATGTGTGTGGTTGTGTTTATTTTCTTTGATAAATGGGGGAAAATAATTCGCCCCTCGAAGGGAAGCCTCGTTAACATAAAACCTCGCGAGGGGTATGACGAAAATCGAGGCAGAGACTCGCCGCGCTGCTATCCGGCCTATCGTATACTGACTGCGCCCGTTGCAACAAGTGTCCGTCTTTACGTGTTTTTTTCATTCTGAATCAGGGTAAAAATACAACAGTTTTCGGTCATGCCGACAAGGTGTGTAGCTGCTACACTGTTAAAAAAATATCTGTTAATTAACAGTACATTCTATTGTCAATTGGCATTACAGAAGTTACTGTTTTTTAACAGTACATTCTACTGTTGTTTTTATCTCTGTTTATTAACAGAGATTCTACTGTATTGGGTACTGGTACACCTACAGGGATTCCCCTGTTTTGCAACAGTGATTAACCCGTTGTTGTTTTGTCCAAAAACAAACGCTCCTGTTGAAGTACAGTTTTCTGTCGTTATGCGTATTGCGGCAATTTACATCAATGAATGAAGTGGGAATGGGAACCAGACCTATAGAAGTAACTAGTTATTACACATTACACAATACTATTATTACACGTATACAAATAGATAGTACAAATGCTATACGGTTACCTACTAAACACTTTAACCACTGTCGTGAGTTACTTTTATATTCAGCTTTTCCCGCAACGATGAAGTCACGCTTTCAAATTAATAATTGCAACATTTCAATGCGGAGGGAGATGGGATGCAATTTTTCAGCTTTATTTGCAAAACATCAAAATTGTATCAGAGAATTGCTTTAATAATTACACAAATTGGTCAAAAAAATGTGTTTTGTGGTAAAACAACACAATTTAACATGACTTTTGTGAACACTAATTTCCTCACTTCTGATTGGTCAGTTGCTGCGTAATGAGATTCATGTAGGAGAACAGTAGATTCTCTGTAAATAAATATTTGTATGTATACTTGCTGTATATTTACAGCAAAATGTGTTGTTATGAAACAGTGATGTTGTTGTGTCTTAACAGAGACGGAAGGGAATGCTTGTTCAAAACATGATGTTTTTTGTTCCAGTACAAAACTTTAATTTAACAGCGAACATTCTGTAACCAAACAGAGAAATTCAGAAAAATGTACATAGACAGTACTAGTTTTGTTTCTATGCCAAAAAAATCCCAAAACAGTAATATCTACTGTTATATGTTGACAATTTCAACAGAAAAACAACTGTAAAGGTACACAATTTTTAACAGTGTAGGTGTAGCAAAACTACTAAGGATGGAGTAAGCCTTCATTTTTTTCCGGTTGATCCTAAATATCGGAGGATTTCGTTCTCTCTTCTTCTGTTTTTCTTCCTCCAAGGTCTGAATAAGAAATACTGTGATTCGAATCAGACGAATCAGTACTGTTTTCGTAAGATTCACCAAAAAACGGGGAAGAACTTTCACGATCGTCCATCAGGAAATTCGATTACCGTGGGTACGTACACACACAACAATGTGTGCGACCGTGGCCACGCGAATCCGTCTCGTACCTAGACGTCGCGTACCGACTATCGAGAATTTGTCCGGGTTCTGCCTCGGTTAACGTCACTCATTTTGAGTAGCCGCGAAATTTAAAAGGTGGGGGGGTCAATTTTTTGGACGGCAAATTACCACACTAAACGTACACTAGAACCAATTTTATTCACATTTGATACACATAAATCTATTAATTTAAAAAAAATTGCGTAATAAAAATGTTACACTGCATGTTTTCTTTAATTTAACTGTTACTGGGAAAATTAGTGCTCGATATTTCACACTGCTTATTACCAAGTTGAGCTATAACATCCTTTACTCAGCAAAACCTGCACGATAGAACGTGTAATACATCTTCGATCTCCGTTCCTTTCGTATTTTAATAACTTCAGTTGTAATTTCGTAACCAAATGAAGGACCGATGTTATGTTAGCTAACACATAACGTTTTAGGAACGTTCCAAGAACGTTTAAACGTTCTGGGAACGTTATGGAAACGTTCTTAAAACGTTATGTGTTAGCTGAGAAAGCGTTGTATACGAAGTCCTGACGGCTTCGCTTTTTTCAAACTTTGATTCGTGCCATTTACATGTTTTTAATGTATTTAAATGAAGACCATGTCAACGGGAAATATTCCGTTACCGTTATCACTTACCGTTGTCACTTACCGTTGTTACAAATTAACAGAACACCAACACGGAGCAAACAGTTTAACCAATACAGTTAAACATTTCATCCACAATAAATGTACCAAAAAATATTTTTGCATACTTTATTTCTTTGTACATATAATTCTGGAACAAATGTCTGAACTGGTCTGTTTATTAACTAAACCATTCTTGGTTTTTTTTATTTATTTTCCCATCTACAGCGCTAATAAGCTGTGACGTCACATAGCTCACCACGTCATGTCACAGGCAAGCGACTGTTCGACACGTGACCCGCGTACTTAGATAGTTAGGACTATTATCTTAACTGCACAAAGCACACGCATTTATTTCGACAAATATTGTTAAATTATACATATAATAAGACAACTTACTTTATGTAACAATACATTTAAAGATGATAGTTAAAAAAAAAGTGTATCTGTTTAGACGATCATGTAACCGTATTTGGAAGGGGAAAATACAATACAAAAAATACGATTTATTTTGAAAACCCTGCATTTGAAGGAATCGGGTTATTATTTGTTTCAGTAAAGCCTTAAGTCATGTAGGCCATTTAAATTTAGTATACCATTTTAAAGTTGTGCAGTTCTATTGCGTCTCAGATTGTTTGACTTTGTTTTATTATATTCTTATATATGATGTCAGAAGGAATAATTTAACTTTGAGTTTGGAGTCAAAGTAAATATTTGAACAATAGTTGCAAAAGGTATACTCTCCCTTTAATTTACATCCACGGTAAGAGCTTTAATAATAACCAAGTCGATAGTGCGATGATTTAAATGAAAATCACGCAGTTTATGTATGTAGCCCAAACATTAAAAATATCCTCTCTCCCTATATTATCTGGATTAATAAATACATTTGAATGATGCGAAGTGCAATAAAGTCCTAGATAGTTCAGCAAGCATAAGTACCTCTCTTGTCTGCTGTTTTGTTCTTGGTGACGTCGGAGGTTTGGGGATTGATCTGTAGTGACATAGTCTAGTCCAACATATCAAACCAATGCGCCGTATTCCTGGTCGCAAGAGGGCGCTATGAGACACCATTTTCCGGGTACCCAACGCATTTAAAATCACGTTTAATGAAGTAGTTTAGCAACATTACTTTTATCTAAAAATGGAATATTAAAAAATGTAAATTTTTGGAGCTGTAAGAATATGTAAACTGACGTGAATTATCTTCTAATCACTTTTAATTATACCTCCAATACCGTTTGCACAGCGCCCTCAACGTTCAAAAATACGGCCAAATGCATGTTGTGATAAAAGCACCAACATTGGCACGTGTAGATAATTGCATACTAAACATGCTATAGATTGGGACGCACGTACAATTCAACTTGTATCAGGCAAAACGACCATTTTTTAATGGCTGCCACATAACATCACTTATGACTCGACATGTTGGTAATGCTAAACATTATAACATTCCCGGGGCGCCATTTTTAGCTAACAATTACAATAGCTAACAGCTTTTGTTTTCGTTAGTATTTTTAAATCCTTTTTCCCCTCCTTGTTTTCCCCATTTTCAGACGCCTCCTTAGAATGTGTACACGCACTTTTGTGTCCATGTCAATTTTTTTTTAAATGGCATTTTTGATTACAGTTTCGGAGGATTTTACCCATAAAATGTATTTATGACACATGAGGTAGGCCTACTAAATAGACTGGAAATTTATTATGGATATAGAGGAATTAACATTTACTGAAAGCCAACGGGACATTTTCACAAATTGACATTTAAAATTAAACACGAACAGGGAAAAACAATGTTGTTCTTGTTTTTTTCGCGATCGCGAACTTTTTTTTTAAATTATATTTTTCGGAACAATTATAGGATATCTAGCTCAAATAAGTAAAAAAAAATCTTAATAATTCGGTAGTAAACATTGTCCATATCTGCAAATGGTGTATCCTACCTTTAATCAAGTTTGCAAATACGAGTGTGTGAATTAGGGAGCTGGACTAATCGTGTCGTTAGCGGGCGCACTGTGTAACAAGAATACGCGACGTGCACAATCAAATATCGAATATAGTCGTCTTTGGCAAAGACTAGTTATAACCTCGTTTAATTTATAATGAATTCATTATTTAATTCAGTGTAGATAAATATGAATAGCCCATTTGAACTTTATGTTCCGAAGTTTCACTATCTTTGCAAGTGCAGACAAGACACACAACAATGTGCATCTCGCACGTGACGTATCGTATAGTTCCACTTTTAATCTGATTATGTTAGAGTTAGGCCTAGCGTGACTCAGTTTTCTTTCCTGCTCCCGTACTTTCACTTTCAAACGATTGTTATCTCATCTGTTCATTTCCGCCTTGATAACAAGTCACACGAGCTAATAACCTTCAACCCACATAAACGTGAGAAAGCTTTAGTTCTGATGCAGTCTGTTGCAAATTAACAAATACAAAAAATTAATGCTTTTGTTGTATAGATGACTTTTGGTTTTTTTATCAGGTAGACTGATTTAATTAGAACTTTCTAATATAGATACTTTCTTTTTGAATGCATCAGAATAGCCAGTCATACAATATGAAGAAGAACAAATGTGTACTCAACGGTTTGTCAATAGTGTGCAATGCCACGAACCACTGAATTACCGTAAAATAGGGTAACTTTGGTACCTTGGTAACCTTGGCCACTACATTCCAACAATTTTTATTTTATGGTTTTACATGTATTTTGGCGATTTTTTTTTTAAAAGTGATCAAGAAAGTGTGTAAAAATAATATCAAACTGTATGTAATAATTTATAAATCTCACAAACAAATTAATGTATCCCTGAACGATCTGACCAAAGTTGCCTTAAGTTACCCCCGTTTCACGGTACTTTTAGAAAATGCTAAATTCTAGAGTTTGCAGAGACAGTGTGCAATGTCTTTAAGTACAGAAATGAAATACTTCCTGCTAAAGATAGTAATACTAACAAATGAAGATACCTTATAACAATAATGTAAATAGCAAATTGAAATGGTACAATTTTGCAGCTAAACCATTAAACGAATTCATGATTTGCGGAAAGCTGAATATTGAATTTACTTAATTCGTGAGAAAAAAATAAGTACATGCGTAGAATTTTGATTTTATAAAAAGAATGGTAATCCAAAATTAATTGGTTATTAGTTAGTGTAAAAAGTGTAAAACACCTTGGTAGTTTATAAGCTTTTCATTGAAGCCACTGTAGTTCGAATTACCTCAAACTGGAGATAAGGTGTCATTTGATACTCCGTGACCATCTGAAGACAGTTCTATCTTCTCTTGCGTAAGTTCTGCATGCATCCTTCCACTCAATTATAGATTGGTCGCGACTGCAGAAAGTTCTATTTGGACATGAACACGTTCTTGCATCCTTTGGCCCAAATGCAGATTGTTCTGTCGTCTCTTATTCTGGTGCCTCGGTCCAATCCCTTTGCGCAAAAACAGGCATGTTTTCCTGTTCGTGTTGAAATTCTTGAGCTGATTCTGTCAGCACAACCATAAACACGTCTGGTTTGTCATGTACCGGTTCTTGAGAGCTCTACCAGTTCAATGTCTTGGGTTAAATCCTTTGGCGCAGTTTGGTCCTGCGCTATAGTTCTTGAGCTGCGGCCTTTGGCCCAATTGGACACACTTCTATCTGCACATGTACAAGTCGTTGACTCGCGTCTATTGGTCCAGTTGCGGAGAGCTCTATCTGATGCAGGGGGTGTTCGTGCGCCTCATTCTTTGGCACGATTATAGACAGCTCTATATCTGCTCTTGTACTGGGTTCGTAGCAACTTTGTTTGGTTTAGTAGTAATTACTTTGTTCTGCTCTTTCGCAGCTTTTGGCACATCCTGTGTTTGTCCCTTGCAACGTTGAGCAATGCCTGAAAAGGAGAACGCTTTAACCACAGCACTTCGATAGGCGGAGTTTGTGGCGCTGTAGACCAGGGAATTGATAGAACTGTTGATCAGCTCCAAGATGAATGCACTTGAAGTTAATTGAACTAAATATAGTCCCAATTTACTGTCGCGACTGTATACACAAACAATAAAAAGTACTGTCCAGACAATGCGTAATAAACTTAAAATAAGAAACACTGCAGTGTTAATGACCAGCATACGAGCAACCCTGCCAACTGGCTGCGAATGTTGCTGTGAAGCAGGAGTTTGACGGCATAGCTTGATCACAATGTAAACATACATAAATACAGTGACTGTGGCAGTTGATACATAAAATAAAAGTCTCAGAACAAGGTATATTTTGACGTGCAGAATTTGGTATTGTATGGTAAACTAATTACTGATAAACCTCCCCAAACCAGGGAAAGCACCCAGAGTCCAGTAGATTTTTTGGCAGCTCGACATTTACTGGCCGAGGCCCTGAAAGTTATAGGGTGAAGTACAGCTAAGAATCTTTCCACTGCAATGGCCGTTACAAAACAGTAGGAGGCTGCATTCGTTGTTCCTGCAACTGATGACAAAATAGTTCGTAATACCTTGTTACTGTTTACATCAACAATTTGAAATGACGAAATCAATGCATCAAGAAGGACAATGAAGTCAGCAACTGCCAGATTGGACAAGTAGACATTGATGATTGTACGCATAGACTTCACTCGAACTATGACAAAGAGGAAGACGAAGTTTAAGATGAGACCAATTGGCGGAATGATTTTAGCGGAGAGATATGCCGAATTATTAGCTTGATTTGCCTCTGAAAAATTGTCCTCTTCCACTGTAAAGACTATTTTTTCCATGATTTTACTCAAAGACGTAGTAGGTTTCTGAAGATCACTACAACCGATCATATCCCTTCATTAAAATAGAAACTGTTCATAAACCGAAACATGTAATAGCTAATAGGATGTTTGTGACTTGCTTTGTGTTTTCTGTTCTTTGTTTTGAGTTTTGAAAACAAAACATTTTACTTTTGTTATATTCTTGATCATATAGGAGCTAAGGATATGCAGTCCTGGGAATGTACAATTGTATTCAATTCTCTTAGAGGCATTCCAAAGGTCCCCAGTTTGTTTCAAAGAAAGTGCTGTCACTAATTAAGCTGGATATTAAATTAGTACGCATTGGTTCTACTTTCATTCTTGTTTCTCCAACTACTCGGAATCTCGGGGTCATTTTTTTGACAGTCGTATGATGACCTTCAACTCTCACATTTGATCGAGCTTCAGTTTGAAGGATTTGGCGCTAACCCAGATTATTATTATTATTATTTTTCTTTTTCTTTCGGGGAATCATAAAGGGTGGCTTGTTTGCTTGTGTGGAATATAATAAGAGTAGGATGCGTAATCATCAGTTCTGCCTTGTGCGTGATGATTACTAAACTTTGGCTTGTTGGAGTATTTGTTCATTACATTATCAAATTAAGTTTGAATTTATCATTCATATTAATGGCCATTTCATAGTTCAGATCTTCGTAAAGACAAAGTATTATAGAAAACAAAATAAGCCACACGTAAAACTCCTATAACCGACGGCTCGGTGGTGCCCGTAAGTCATCTTGACCTTTGTGCGCGATATTTACACTATCATGGCAACATAATGCATGAATTCGCATTAAAAACTCTCTTAAAGACATAGTTCAGACATGTTAAGAGTGTTCAAATTAATATTTACTTTTTAACATACCAGGTAAGCCTATGGGTAGTTAAGTTTACGTGATGTCCTAGCTAACAAGTGTGGCGGGGGTTGGAGTCATTGGCTATACAGTGTAGGGGGTAATAAATAGCCCTTGACACTTTGGATTCGACTAATGCTCTCTGATTTATTTAGCTGTGGAACGGTGGTCGAAAAGGCTAAGGAAGATTTGCATTGATAATCAAACAGTACATGAGGAGAGAAATAAAACTAAAGGCGTCATAAGTACACTGTACGAGGTTTTAATCCTAACACATGAAATCAATAAATTAGAGAAATATACAGATTATGATGTAAGCTCGTGCGATTAAATAATACAATTACTTGTACACGTGAACCGGTACATAATTCCCCTAGGCCAAGTGGGTTGACTAGGTTCTGTTAAGAACAACTATCAAGCCGGAAAATATTACTAGTGAGATATTCTCAGCACTGGACCAGAATACAGATAAAACCACCTTATTTATATGAAGAAATTCCAAACCTATAACTTGTACCCCTGAATCAGCATAACGGACAGTTTTGCCTCAGAATGCGAACTCATGTACATAAATCATTAAAGCAAAAATAAGGGAGACAATTATATGCTCAAGTCCTATATTCCTCACAAATAAAGGCATCTCTACTCCTTGGGCATAATTACAAGCGTAAAAGGTGATTTACTTATTCACTTTACTAAACAATGAGTGCGCTGTTTACTGAGCACAACCGAGAAATTATGTTATCATTAAAAAATAAACTCGGAAGAGGGCGCTATTTACCGAGCACAACCGAGCTATGAATTTCCATAAAAAGTCCTATATTTTAGTCCGACATTCTACAATAACTCAGGCATATTCAACAAATTTATGTCAAGTAGGATTGACATAACTAACCAAAATAATGATTGAGAAAAGTTACGATATCTTTCCAAGTGTATTATGAGGTCTCAATAACAAATCCACAAGGTCGCCGTCTTTACAACAGTTTGTAAAATTAAAACTCCTAAAATAACAGTGAAAATCCATCAGTTCGCCTTATATAAAATATTTGTACTCCAAACTTAAACAACTGTGAACAAGTTTACCTGTGGAACGGTGGTGGAAAAGGCAACGACCGGCGACGCCGAAGGCGGAAAATTTGCATTGCCCGTCCCTGCCGCATGGTGGCGCCCTTTAGACTCACCGATCGGATCTAAAGAAAACTAGCACAAAATGGTAAATGCTTCAAATTATTTTCAGCTCCCTCAGAAACCAAATAAAATATGTTAATTCACCAGGGCAGCTCAATAAGCCATTTGCGCGTGACCCCTAGTTAAATTTGAATAACATCTGGTGCACTGACTTGCTCACAGCTTGGCACCGTTGAACCTCAAATTCCCCAGACCAAAGATACTGTTGCCATATCACGTGATTCGGGGCAAGCTCTTGTATAGTTACGTAACAGACGTTCAGCACCAATACATTGTTCACAGTGGTTGAGAATGGCATGGACACCAGACCATTCCGGAGCTGGGGGTTGCTAGCGTAAAGCTTGCCCCGAAAAACGTGATATAGCAACATTGTCTTTGGTCTGGGGAAATCAAAGTTCAATGGCTAGTTATGGCCATTTTTGTAGATTAGCGGGTACATTTAAAGATTTATGCACAAGCACAAGTACATAATCATGCATGCAAAATTTGAAAGACAGTTATGGTTATTATTAGGCCTGTAGGCTAATTACTATAAATTTATACACCATGTAGGCCTAGGCCTTCATGTATTTATGAAACAGGCAAATTTTTTTGTTATACCACGGCAATAGATTGTGAATTTTTATTGGTCGAGAAGCGTTCACGTGACATGCAACAAAAACGCATGTATCCGAGTGTGCCGATGTATGAGCATGGTATGAGTGATGTACGCCGAGTACGCGTGGTACATGAGTTCATGTACCCCACGGGGTACATGAACTTTCTTTTTCCAGGCCGCGGAATCTTTTTTTACACGCTAGCGCATAGCCTGGCCGGCCATTTCTGTGATAAATACCATGGAAGCGACTGATATTAGAGTCTAGCAACGCTGTGTTATATTAGCTGGTACTACGTAAATTGATGTATGTTCCTGTGCGATGTAAACAGGGAACAGTGAAGTTAGCACTTTCGGCAACGACTAACGACCGCCATTGTTGTTTACACCGGCTTTCGTTTATGCTGTTCGTCTGGTTTTTTTCTGTTCCAATTTTGCCTTATTTTCTCCGTAATGTCGGCAGACGACAGCATTAAGTCACCTCCAAAGAAGCGATTTCTGTCTCGTTCAAAAGAGGAGATCAGTAATTTGATTTTCGAGCAGGACAGCGCCAGTACGAAGAAAAACACGGAACATTCAGTGCGAGTCGACTACTTCGGCAATTTTGCACCGCAACGGGAACGGACCCATAACAAACAATTCTTGCCTGCTGTAATCTATTACCGTGGTATAACAAAACAATTGTTGCCTGCTGTGATATGGTCCATGGCGTTTTGTACACCCTCGGGGGCAAATGGCACCCTCGGCTTCGCCTCGGGTGCCATTTTCCCCCTCGGGTGTACAAAACGCCATGGACCATGTCACAGCAGGCAACAATTGTTAAATGTACATGATTTATTTAAAGATTAGGCCAATGCACTTACATGTACCATTCTTTTTTTCTGTTATTGTTTCATACATGTAGGTCATGCCGTCCACCACCATGGCCTATTCCACCACGCCGGCCACCAACACCAAGTTTTAAGCCCACTCGTGCAGTAAAGGCACTTATTATTGGAGATTCTTTGAGCAAATTTAGGCTGGTAAATTATCTCTTCAGCAATGGAAAGCATGTTTGTAAAATGGTATTTTGATATTTTAAGATGTGCCATTGGGTAAAGTGTCTTTCTAAGGTGCCTTTTATTCTGATCATATTCAAGTATTTTGATACGCAATGCACTTTCTTGCAATTAAACTTTTCCAAAAATATACAACTGAACTTCTATCGATGGTGCCTTACACGATGCAAGTATTATTTTTTACTTTTATTATGCCAAGGCAATACATCATATTATATATGTGTGAATCTTTATATGTGTAAATCTTTATATTTTTATGGTAAAATTCACGTTTAATTTTTTTAAACTACCTCAATGTTGATGTGTTTTATGCAGTTTTTCAGCTTGCATAACATAAACAGAGTAAATAAAACATGTTTAAGTTTCATGTATTCAGCGTCTGTTTGGAATGTTGCTGTATCATTTTCAATTTAATTCAATTCAAGAACATTTATTTCCATTTATAGCAAAACAAATATAAAACAAAATCATTCTGTGAAAATGAATTGAAAAGCTCCATGTCAAAACTAATATTGTAACATTTTATTTGGATTGAAACCAACAAGAATATTGGAACGAAACTCAAGGTACCACAGTACATTACCGTTCTCCAGTATTCACCACACATACCACAAGGTTTTATTTTAAGTACATGTACTCTTAATTTCACACTATTTTATTTTTGTACTATTAATTTTGGTTCTTTTCATTACCTTTTTAGTACTCCAATTTTAATGCAGTGCGTTTATCATAAATTGATATCACTGCATACAAATAATCAATTTTTAGCAAGACCCAGTTGACTTCTGCACAATGCAGCTCACGAAAATTTTGGCAGTCACGCCATACCAGTATATAAGGTACATACTACATACATGTATAAACATCATAAACAGCATAAATGTATTTTCTCATGGGATTTCACAGATTTGTATTAAGGTACTCCATTATGTGTGTATAAACTAATCATTTTCAATAGCTATCATGTAACACAGAGCCATATTGTATACATTTACTATTTATTTGGGGTTTATTATTTGCAATTTGTTTGGGTGAATGGGGTTCCAGTAAATTTAAAACAAAATTAAAAATGTTTGGGTCAGGAGCCCAAAAATAGGGTCGGTCGGGAATGAGAACCACATAAAAAGGGCCGTCCTAATAAACCCACCCTGCGAGAGCTGAATAATTTTCCAAAGGCCTATTCGATTTTATATCTAAATGATTTAACAACAAAGGACATAATGATCCTATAAAATTCCTATAAAATTCCTATACAATTTTCATTATCTTTCTAACCTAATTTGGTATTACAATTTAATTACTAAAATCTGGAAAGTCATGCATGGTCAGGTTAGTCATAACATTTATGCAACTCTTTTTATTTCCCATTTTGTAATAAAGATACAATTTAAAACATTTAATATTTTAAATTGTCCCAGTTGTATCCTTTCCTTAGCTGTTATGAATACTGTTATAATTTTTTACCCGATAGCAGGCTATTCAATTTCAGATCCCATTTACAACTGCGTCGTCGGGGAACTACATATTTTCGCCATTTTCCAACTATAGATTTTACAAATAAGCCTAATGCATTCGCGAGTGGTAACATTTTTTTTCACTACGGTTCTTTTCTGCATCTATTGGAATATTATTGGTGCACATCCCGGAGGCTGCCTGTCGACATGGCTGCCTGTCCGGTCGGCATGAATTTGCACTGTATGCAGTGGCCCATGCATTTATTTAAGGAAAATAGCAAGGTTTTTATTTGAGCAAGTAATACTTATAATTGAAAAATGTCTGATTGAATGATGTACAACTGAATTATTTGAAACATGAAACAAACCTTTACCACACATTTGCAAAGCATCATGGAATGGCAAACAAGCAAGTTTATACACACACACCTAGCTGTTACTCTACTCCCTAAGTTTCGCGGTTTGTTTGTCATACAATCCACTATGTTTTTAGGACGTCAACAAGGTGTATCTAGTAAGAAGCAAATAGAAATGGAAGCAAATGGAAATATTCGATCTTTTGGGTTCACATCAATCGATTAAAATGTTTCTGAAGCACAACAAGCACCAGAATATGGCTGGAGTTTTTTCAGATAGGAGCCAAAAATCGCCTTATTAAAGCCTACGACGGAACAAAGACTGGGATTCGAAAAGGCTCACAGAATAGGGCCTGGGATCAAAGCACTTTTCGGGGAGTTTGGGGCACTGTCCAAATAACTCTTCACTTTCCAAACCGAAAAGAAATTTATATCTTTTGAATATTTTTAAATAAAGGGGAAAAGGGACTATCGGCAGTAATCAATTTAACAAAATGGGTTATTCATGAAACTGCTTCATTCACCTACGGAGAAAAACTCTTTAACTGTAATTATCTACAGTAATAATATACAAAATGGGTCTGTTGTGACCAGTGAAAGGGGGGTACGGGTGGGTTATTGTTTGAGATAAATTGAAAAACATACAATTAAGTGAGTATTTAAAAAAAGAAAATTACAAAAGGCATTTGACAAGTTACTTTCATAAACAATAATTTGTGTGAATTTTGTTGTACTTATTTTTTAGTTATGGTAATTTGAATTGATGGATTTAAAACGTGCTTTAAAAAAGAAACGAATTAAATACAAATGAAATCCGATAATTCGGTTTTAATTGAGACTTTTGAAGTCAGTCCGTGTTTGGATTTAATTTAATACTTTTAAATTGAAGAGCTTATAACCAGTGCCGTGGTCTCGTGGTCTGGAGCATTGAATGTGTAATCTGTGTGTAAAGATACAGGTTGTGTGTGTGAGTCCGGCCTGGGACTATGGTGCGTGTGCCCTTGGGCAAGGCACTTTGTCACTCATTGCTTCTCTCCACCCAGGAGTAAATGGGTACCTGTGAGGGCAGAGATGGTTATTGTGGTTGATTTACCTGCTTTGCGCCGAAATGGCAGCATCGAGCTGTATACTCCCCAGGGAGCTGAGATGGTATTTGGAATGTTTCATGGGCCCAATGACCGGGGTAATAATAAAGCGCTTTGATACACCCACATAGTGGGAGTCTAAAAGCGCTATATAAAAACTGGCATTATTATTATTATTATTAAATACTACATGAACAATAATACAACCACGAAAACGATGGCAGATGTTTAATACAACCTTTTTATTCAGATCCGGAAATAATCGTCGTTCGGATGTTTACGTTATTAATAAACGTATGTCGTTAATTCATTGACATTTGAAAGGTTTTGTATAGTCAATAAATTACATTGTCGAAGTTTTACAATCATGGATGCCAAGAAAAAAGCAATAAAAATGGCGTTTGTTTTCAACCAGCGCCAGCAGTTGTTCTTTGTTTGTTTGTTTCGCGAGTGCCGTCCTTGTTGGACCCCTGTAAGTTCCAATAGGCCGATTTCGCTTCTTGCCTCCCGATCTATATTGCGCATTGCGTGTATGAATTTGAATTTATTATTGGCAAAAGGCATCACGTATATTTCTGCCTTGTCAGCATTGGTCACATTTTTTGTTAAAGTACATTATATTCATTAAAAATTCGTTCGAAAAAGATATTTTGATAATACATGCATTATGGATACTCTAACTTTAAGGTCTCAGTAAATAATTCGCGAAAAAACGTAATGCATGCATGTCATGAATAAAAAGTCGGAGGAAATGTGTGATGTCGTAAAGAATGATGTCGTAAAAAAAAATTGCGACAGTCGGAAAAAGACATTTATTTGTGACAGTCGTGATTTTTGTTGGCAATAGTCGTAAAAAAACATTGCAACTGTCCAGTAAAAAGAACATTTTAATTTGTAAACAAAATGTTGCGTCCCCGTTGTCCCTTCAGGGCCACCTTCATGTTTGTCAATTATAAACCACGCCGTGCGCAATAGACGATGTGCCCTCTGGCGTCACGTGTTTACATTCTGTATTCAAATGTGCCCGGCAGTGATGCGCACCCATCGTGTTTTACATAAAATTTGCTTAAAGAGTGACGTCGCAGGTCAGATCGCCTTTGAATTATGTGATTTCTGATGTCATCTCTTAACCAAATTTATGTAAAACATGATGCGTGCGCAAATTTACGGGCACATTTGAATACAGATGTAAACAGAGGCAAATCGTCTATACTTTACGATCGGCATGCTTCAAAGGGTACAATAATATTTAGTCTATTCCAATTAGCGTTATATCACTATCACGGATATCGCGGATGAATTATTCCATTGTATAATATAGTACCCGCTGAATGATCGTTGTTTTGCTTCTATCCCAGGGTACAATTATTCAGTCTTCTGGAAGCGTAAGCGTTAACATCAATTATTATTTTGGTCCATATACCGGAGAAGAAAACACTGCAAATCATGGCGTCCAAGTTACGCAGTCTCTTCCACGACCCGGAGTATTACGTCAGGTCTTTCCAGTGCTTCGCTGATCTGTCGGCGAAGTTCAGCATGTACGCCAACTGGGGAGATACCGTGTTTGGCGAAGCCGTGGTTGAGAAAATCAAAGTAAAACTAGGCGAGAAAGAAGAGCTATGTGTCCTGGGAATAGGAAGTGGATCAGGTATAGGGCATACAAAATGACGAGAATTATAGAAACAAGTTCGGTGAAAAAGAAAATTTTAAGAAAATTTGATTTTAGTTTATAGCCTAGGCTTACCACCTCATCAGCTGCACATGCGATGGTCGCTACTTTTTTCACAGCATAAAATAATTACTTTGGCATTTGTATTTTTGTTGTATTCGTCAGGGGAGATGGACGTGATGCTGTTGGTCAAACTCTTGCGACAATTTCCACTCATCAACAACCGTGTAGTTGAGCCTGCCACAGACCAGCTAGTCAAGTACAAGGCCTTGGCGCAGTCCAAGGCACACCAACTACACGGCGTCACTTGTGACTGGCGGCAGCAGACGATCGATCAGTACGAGAAGGCGGGAGATCCGCGAAAGTTCCACTTTATCAGCGCGATTCACTCCATTTATTACGCGGAAGATGTCGACCGTTCCCTGATGTATCTGTACGACCGGTTGGAGCCCGGAGGGATAATGCTCGTGGTAGTAGTCTCAGGTATCTCAGATTTGACCTGGAAATCCGGGTGATTTTTTTAATCTGACACTTTTCCTGGTGGAAATAACACTCATTTTTCTGGTAATTTTGACCGAAAAAGTGTCAGGTCAATCACGAGCCAGGACTACCAGAGTCTATTATTCTTAACGGTTTAAAAAAAAGTAGAGGCTATAGCTACGACGTCTTAAAAAGTTAAAGGAGCGACGGTGCACGCGCGACTCGTCGTCGAGAAATCTACTAGTTGCAGTCGGCCGATCCAGTCATTTGGGTATACCGATGCTGACCTGCTTAAGGTTTGGTGTTTGTAAATGCTTGGGGGCGGGGGGGGGGGGGGGGTATGATGTTCTTGTAATCTTGTTTCTTGAGCAATTATAAATGGTTTTGTTTTTTAATGTTCGCAAATGGATGCACACTACCTTTAAACACTTTTTTCCGATGTTACACTTTTCCCGATTGACTCCCTTAGGTTCTACGCAGACCTTTCGAGGAGAATTGCTGTTTAATAATTTAAAATGTGCCTTGGTGTGTAAGTAACAAGACCAGGGGTGATGGTATAAAATGACATTAATTGGGGTTAATCTCCGTAAGTGTAATTGGCCCCCTTATTAACATGTTCAAACACTGACAAATGTAGGCGCTGTTCGTGACGAACATTCGGCAACCCCCCAAAAGAACATTGTACATGTACATGTACATGTGAGATTGTATGCACGCGGTACGCACGCAGCAGATTTTGTTCAGACATGGCAGTGAAGACGAATTCGGGGCCAGGAGCGCATATATCCGCAGTATCACCAGGTCCTACATCTGAAGAAGATATTTCACTTGACAATTCGTTTGACAATAACTTGAGTCGACCATCGACTGAATGATTTTACATCGATACGCGTGGCACATGATGCATGCATGCACGGGCACGCTGGTCGCGACGTCGAAGTCTTCCCGAACATTCGTCACAATAATGCACATTTTACATGTTAATAAGCTACCATTCTATGGGCGGGGCCGGTCCCCCAAAGCACTTTTTTATTTTTTCTCATATTAATTACCCAAAAATAAAACTTTTATAAACTGAAAATCACTCAATTAGTTATAATCTTTCATTTAAACTAATAAAAACCACATTTCTAGGACCCTTTAACCATTTTACTGAGGGCTGAAACATTGGCTTTTTTTGCCAAATCAATTGTACGTTGACATTTGGCACGAGCGGTGACCCCACTAAAAACCGGTGACCCCACTAAAAACCTGCAATGTCACGTGCTAAACATGAAGGTGATGTCATCAATACGTGGGTCAATTGTTTTGGCTTTTGAACGAAAGGTATTTATGAATGGGAAAAATATATATCCGGTATTAAACACGTTCCTTTTTGTCACCAGGCGATGGTGGGCATTGGCGTTTGTGGAATCACTTCCCAAGTTTTCAAGACAGTCTGCATACCCTCCTTGCGTCGTCCCGCATTCGCGACTCCTTCGACCGCCAAGGCATTCCGTCCGCGATGTACCACCAGAGTGCCCGTACTAAGATCACCCAGTGTTTCGACGAGGCATCGGAGGAGGGCGCCCTGTTGGTGGATTTCCTGACCCACGTGGTCAGGCTGAAGGAGACGGCACCTGCGCAGTTGTACCAAGAGGTCATGGAATATTTCGGGAGTGAAAACTGCTCCGAGAGGATCGGAGACGATGTGTTCTTCAACAACGATTGGGACGCGATTGTCGTGTGCAAGCCAGTAGACTAGGTTTGCGCATGGCTTGATTTGGTGTCTTGTGTGGGGTGCAAAACTATATACTCTCGTTTTAAAAATTCAAATTCTCAAAATAGAGCATTACGTATAGCCCTAAATCTTCCAAACTCCCCCCCCCCCCCCCCCCCCCCCCCCCCACTCCATTCTTTAGTGATCTTAACACAAAGGCAGTACAGTTGCACAGGCGCGGTTCTATAGCAAGTCAGTGTACCAGATGTTATTCAAATTTAACTCGGGGTCACGCGAGTTAATGGCTTATTGCATTGACATGTTTGTTGTAAGTCCAAACATGTTTCTTATTACCTCAACGGTTCAAACTAGTCGGTGCATTCATGCGATACTCTATCTGCTTTATTGAAGCATAGAGAAAGGACCAGAGAAGGAGTTTGAACTTACCGGGCTTCAAAGCGCCCCACGTTCGTCGCCGCGCTGATAAAGATCTGCGGTTTTACGACCGCAATTAGGCTAGTGTAAACATTGTCGGTCACTCAGCGAGTGCTGCACTCTGACCTTCACTTTCGCTTGGTCAGCTTTATGGGTACTGCGCATGCGTAATTATTACAACTCTCTGGCGTCCTCGACTCGTCGTCTTGACGACAACAACAAAATGGCTTCCACTAGCGTGACTCCGGTCTGTGAAGACATCGACTCCAGCGATTTAAGTGATTTTACAACAGTCCATGTGTATCAAAAATGTTATTTTGTAATCCATCAAGGGATCAAATTAAACGTAACTTTTTGTTCCATCAATAGATTGTCCTTTAACATGTTTAAGTTAACAATACTATAGTAAATACGTTAAAATTTTAATTTGAATTAAAATTTCAATAACCTCTTGGAAATCGCAACAAATTATACTATTTTCGACATGGACAAAATCATTTCAAAGTTGCTTTGTATACAGTATAGTCCATGGGCTACCAGAACCCCCCCTCCCCCCCCCCCCCCCCCCCCCCCGGGGGATTTTTCCAGACAACTTTTTTCGGAAACCTTGACCATAGAGCTATTCAAATCAGGTTGTTTGCAAATTCCCTACTGGTGGGTGTGGCCGTGAGGGCGTATTTTCAAAATGGCCGCCAAAATCCCTGTTATTGACCATGCCACGTGGGAGGACGGGTTACACTTTTGGTACCACCGCTAAAAATGCATTGTACATGTAAAATAGGTGTCCTCCTCCTAACCCGAGACCATGCTCAATAGACTGGAAAAAACTTTCTAACCCAAGAGGTCATTCAGAGGGTAGACCATCCTTTCAAGATAGTGCTTGAATTGCAGGGCAATACTGATTTCAATGTTTACATGCTTGCAATGGAACATTACATAGCCAGAACGTTTAAATCTTTGGTATAAGTGACCAGGGACCTTTTATCCATCTGTTCAGACCGTAAGAAAAAGATTTGTGCCCCCAAACACAGTTCATTACCCCCAACATAAAACGCCTCCCGATGGAGCCCCTTGGTGCGTCCGTATAAAAAAAAAATCGGTGCCTCCCAAAGCTAAAATTAGAGAGACAATTGACCATTGCGTGTGGAATTCGAATAATATCTGGTACACTGACTTGTTCACACAGCTTGGCACAGTTTACATTTAAATTCTCCAGACCAAAGACACTGTTGCTATATCACGTGATTCGGGGCAAGCCTTGCGCTAGCAACCCCCGGCTCTGGAATGGTCTGGTGTCTTTGTACCATTCTCAACCATTGTGAACAATGTATTGGTGCTGAGCGTCTTTAACGTAACTATGCAAGAGCTTGCCCCGAATCACGTGATATAACAACAGTGTATTTGGTCTGGATAATTTAAAGTCAAACTGCCAGTGCCAAGCTGTGTGAACAAGTCAGTGTACCAGATATTATTCAATTTCCACACGCAAATGGTCAATTGCAACTCCCTCTCCCAAGCACAAAGGGTGTTCAACGGATTTCCCAGACCTTCCGGCCAAGGGACGGGACCTGCTGACCCCTTCGGTGTAGCGCGCGTGCGGTCCCGGACATCCAATGGCATCACAGACCTGTTATTGCTCAATCTCGCGTGGCTGAACACCACTTGTCCCTCTAAGCAGTCAGCGCCCTGCGCGGCGGCCGGCGTGACTATTTAGCAAGCCAGAGTCTCATTCGTTATCAGAATTAACCAGACAAATCGCTCCACCAACTAAGAACGGCCATGCACCACCACCCACAGAATCAAGAAAGAGCTCTCAATCTGTCGATCCTCACTGTGTCAGGGCCGGGTGAGTTTCCCCGTGTTGAGTCAAATTAAGCCGCAGGCTCCACTCCTGGTGGTGCCCTTCCGTCCATTCCTTTAAGTTTCAGCTTTAAGTTTCAACCATACTTCCCCCGGAACCTAAAGACTTTGGTTTCCCGCTGACTGCCCGCCGCGTCATTGGAGAAACGCCGGCGGATCGCCAGTCAGCTTCGTTTATGGTTAGAACTAGGGCGGTATCTGATCGCCTTCGAACCTCTAATTTTCGTTCTTGATTTATAATGAAAACATTCTTGGCAAATGCTTTCGCAGTCGGTCGTCTTGTGGCGACCCAAGAATTTCACCTCCCACATCGCAGTACGAATAATGCCCCCGTCAGTCCCTCTTAATCAGTACTTCGAGTTCCGAAAACCAACGCAATAGAACCGAGGTCCTATTCCATTATTCCATGCTCTGCTGTCCAGGCGGTCGGCCTGCTTTGAACACTCCAATTCTGTCAAAGTAAACGTTTGGGCCGCGCTCAGTTCAGTCAAGAGAACCGGGCAGAGAGACCGAGAGGAAGGCCAGGCGCGCAGTGGCGCGCCTTGCGGCGGACCGCCAGCCTGCGCCCAAGATCCAACTACAAGCTTTTTAACTGCAGCAATTTTAATATACGCTATTTGAGCTGGAATTACCGCGGCTGCTGGCACCAGACTTGCCCTTCAATAGATCCTCGTTACAGGATTTAAAGTGTACTCATTCCAATTACAAGGCCTCGAAAGAGTACGTCCTGTATTGCTATTTTTCGTCATCACCTCCCCGTGTCGGTAACCGTTTGGTAACCGTTTCTCAAGCTCCCTTTCCGGGATCGAACCCTTATTCTCCGTTACCCGTTACGACCATGGTAGGCTCATATAACGTACCATCGAAAGTTGATAGGGCAGACATTCGAAGGATCCGTCGCCAGTGCGAGGACCGTGGGGGGATGGGGGGGGGGGGGGTAAGAAAGACCTTCAATACCAATATTTTATCCCCAGACCATTTGCCAGGGACTAAAACTACACCGGGGTGACCCGTAGAACCTAAATACATGGGGGGCGGGCTGTGGGGGGGGGGGGGGGGGGGGGGGAGATGGGGGGGGGGGGGGTAAGAAAGACTTTAAATACCAATATTTTATCCCCAGACCATTTGCCAGGTACTAAAACCACAATGGGGTGACACTTAGAACCAAAATACATACATGTGATGTAAGTCTGTGCTTGCATAACAGCACAAAATAGTTTTTAGTGATTTTAAGGGGGAAAATTTGACCCCCCCCCCCTCCCAAGTCCTTATTCCACCAGTATTCATTTGGCAAACAAGCAGATATTGCAATGGTACACTATTGGCTACCCAAAAAAAGTGGTCTCCGAAAATCCCCCGGGGGAGGAGGGTTTCGGTCGGTAGCCCATGGACTAGTAGGAATGGTCATGCTGATTTGTGCCTTGTTTACAAAAAAAATCGTTAAAACTTAAAATATTCTCGATTTTCAAGTTTTTTGTTTACAGTTGGGTAACACTGGGGAACGTAATGGCATACATCACAAGAAAGCCCATTTCATGAAAAAGAACATGCACTATTTCGTTAGCATGCAGGGTCATGCATTTTCATGAAAATATCATATTTAATAACCTATCCCCTAGGATTGATTTTTTTCATAAATGGACCATTAGTTACTAAAAACTTGGCCGATTTTCGCCGAACAAACGTTGAAATATACTGCTTCGAATATAGAAACTGCACATCGGTACTTCACGTGGTATGAGTCACCAATAAACACTGTACATGCGTTAAAGCTTCGCTTGTTCACATTTTTTTCTCTCCAGAAAGTGGGAAATCGCTGCAGTGAAGTGACGTCAGCGTTGAGTTTTTCACCGTACAACGCATAGGAGGTTACCGATTGCCAGCTAAAATGTCGGCGACGAACGTATCGCGTCAAAGGAGGCTTGCGGTCAGTGGTCCAGCTTGCGGTCGTAGTGCTTTAGCAATGGGCATACCAGGGGGTCTGATAACAGTAATTGGCTTAGATTTTATCGCCCGGGAAGTTCAAACTCCTTCTGTGGTCCTTTCTCTATATGATTATACATACTCAACTGGTTCTCTATAATAATGCATTGCGGGCTATGTACACGTTTGGTGTTATGACAAACGATGATCCCACGATGCGGATACAGTGCAGCCTTGTATTCAAGGCTAGGCTTAGCCTGGTATAGCCACGCTACAGTCTTACCGTGACGTCATCTTTTGTGGGCGGGGCCCGGCGCATATTGCTTTTCATTTTAGAGTCACGATTAATGAGCAAACATAAACAAATAAGAAGTTTTTGCAGTTGTTAAGTATTCAGCGTTATTAAAGCGTATATTTTGCCATATTAAAGTTTTGAATTTCAGTTACCCTTTAAGATCGAAATATTACTAGGCCCTCTTAACTTATTTAATTTGTATTTATTTATAAAGTAGTTTGCGTAAGAGAATGTTTTGGAGATTTTCGTTTGTAGCACTGCTTGACCGCGTGTGGCGCAGCAACAAATAAAATCGCTCGCGCGCGTGTACATAGTTTGGTGCGTACTTTGGCAGATTTTGTAATACTGGAGACTTTTCGACTTATTTTTATTCAACAAAAAAACATTTTCGAAATCACACTGTTGTGAGTGACCTTACGAAGAGGAAAATTATATTAGCGTCTGAGGTTTTGAAATTATTGTTGGTGATTTACCCCCGGAAATAAGACCTTTGTAAAATTGTTGCTAGCATCTCGATATATGAAACTGAAAGCTTAAATGACACGAAAAGAAAAATATTGTGCCCAAACTTGACCCCTCACTTTCGAAAATCTAAAATACGTGGAATCCAAGCACTCTTACAAAGACAATTTATAAAATAGTTTTGTGGCGGTCATTGGGTAAAAAGCAGACTAAAATGTCTTTGGGACACACATTGTTTTTATATAAACTTGAAGTACTAGTTTCCGATTACAAACAAATATGGCCGTTGATATGATAAGAATTGTTGACAGAGTGATCCGATCCAAACAAGCCTTGATTTTCTTTTTTGTGTCTGGTCTTGTTTTATTTCAATTTCTGTTTGAAATACTATTTAGGTAATGCATGGCCCTTTTTGGAAAGCAGTTCTTTAACTGATAAGGCCACCCTTGTTAAATAAAACAACAAATACAAATAAAATCTAGAATCTATTGGATGTAGGTAGGTAAATCTTAACGTCGTTTTCAATTTTAGTTTTAAATCACGCAAGTACGTACGCGATGTGAAAACAAACGTTGTCGAACAAGGAGGCCTAGGAACAAAAGGGGATGTGAAGGTTGAGAATGTGGATGAGTTTTTACCCATTTCCTACTGATTTCTCATCATTTTTTTCTAACTCGTGGAATGCCAAGATAAGATTAAAACATGAAGGTTTCTCTAGGGAAAGTATATGCTTAGAAATCGTTTTGTCAACAAGTATAGCAAGAGTAAGAAAAACCCTGTGTAAAAGGCCCATAGAAGGGTCACGAAAGGGTCCGGAAGCGCAAAGACAAAATGGCGTACTTTCAGGCTATACTCCGCCCAGACAAAAAAAACCTCTCGATTCGAACACGGCCGGACGTAACGGCCGGCCGGCTACAAACAACTGACTTGCATCCCGCGTATGTGTGATGTGATGTCATAAATTAAACGACGACGGCTGATCATTGCAACGTCGCGTGCACCGTCATAGACATTTTCACTCTAATATGATAAGTATGTAAATGAGGCCCGTGAGTCAGAAGTTAATTGCGGTCCCATTGCAAAATTGTAGGGGTCAAATCATTCGGGTAATTTTCTATAAATTTGTGCAAAATTTTTCGCTTTTTTTCCCTGAGAGATGCTTCTAAAAAGTTGTCAAATCTAAAATCTAAAAATACGTGGCAAATTTAAAATTTGAAACAGTATTCAGCCTGATATTTGCCCACTCGGGTCCAACATCTAGAACCGCGTATTCCCAAACGTGTCCTTAAACAATATACGAGACTCATTTACACAGGTATCATACTATATACCGCAATGTCGCGTTGCGTTCAAGATGGAACCAATTTAATATTCAAGCCTAGTTTTTTATCACTTGCTGGGTTTGCTCTCACGAAAACATATAATTCAAAGAGATCACAACCTACTTGTTTATACAAACCAATTTTTTGGGAAAATTTCAAATTCACTGTCAAATTTGTTCTGGAACCACCCTTTCCTTAATGACTAACGACACGGAGTTTGGTTTGGTTTGGAGGGTTTATTACATCATTGATATTCTTATACATGAGACCTGGTTTCGAAAAGGCACATGCGCACAACCTTATGTCACTTTACACAATGGCAGAAACAGCGCCACTTGACAGTTCACATGCCGATTTTCATAATTTTGTAGCCCTGAAAGTCCAAATTGTTTTTGAAATTACAGTGAATGCACGGTCTGAAAATAAATGCATATGGCCTACCTATTCCAACCGCCGTTAATAGTGAACTGTCGATTGGTTATTGGTAGAAAGTGTGTGTGTGGGTGGAATTTCAAGTGCTCTACAAACAGAGGCAACGACAAGTTTTCTGGATGACAACGACACCTTCTTTTAATCTACTGACCCGGGGAAGTACCTGACGCACCAGATAGTCCGTTCCTGTGTCGACTTCTTAAAAAGGTAGATCCATTATTAATTATACGAACCACAACCTTATTAAGATTATCTAGACATGTTCTTTAATTGAATATTAAAAAGACTAAAACAAATAAAAATTAAAATTGAGTTACAGTTGCACTTTTATACTAGTTATAATAGATGGTTCTTTAGTGTGTCAGATAGGCTACCATTGGCTGTTCTGTATTGGAACATAATGCATATTCATTGTACTAGCTGCATGTATTATTAATTTTCGTTCAGAGACAATAGCCAAGTCGTTAAACATAACAAAATGGAACGTTACATTAACGGTGGCGTATTAATATAATGGGCTGTACTGTATCACGGCACCTTTGGACAAAACACGACTGTCTTAGACGACTTGACTTCACATCTAAATTGTATTCAACAATTATTATTGCACGTCTTGTCAAGATGTTGCATACTAAATAGACGCAACTGGTTACTTAAAATTGAAATTTATGTGCATGAATCAAATTATGGGTTTTATAAAACGTGTTGTGCATTAATTAAAGGCTGCGCCCAATTGTATGCAGGACTTATGCAGGACTTAATAATCTATCGGTGTATATTCATAATATAATAAATAGATTAAAGGTAGGATACACCACTGGTAATTGCCTAAATTATTATGAATTGTTGGATTTGTGGGTGTGGGTTTTGATTGTATAGTAAATATCGTTTAACTGACCTGTCCGAAGTTTTAGAATCTTGAATGCTGAGAACATTTTTAAAAACGGCGTTCGTTTTCAACGCTTTTCAAGCGTTGTTTTTTTTCGCGATCGCCGTCCGGAGATCGTGAATTTTGTTATTATATAATTCAATTTTTCGGAACTTGCCTACAATCAATATTTACTTTCAAATAAGTCAGATATTTCTGAATTAGTTGGTAGTAACATTTGCTCGATATCTGCAAATGGTGTATCATACCTTTTCAATGTCATGGCCTAATAGTACATTTATTTATATTTAATAATAATTTATTTATTAATAATTTATTTGGCCCATCACCACTTATTTAAAACTACAATTTTGACATTAATTAATTGGTTGGATTTTTAGTAGACCAGTAAGTTTACGAAACCAAAATATATTCAGAAATCATAATATTTTGCTTAATTTGTTTTCCTTGATGACGCGCCATTAAATATCTTCAAATTCATCCATTATTAGTTGCGGCTGAAGATGTCTATGTAGACCTTGTAGTCATTGTTGATTTTCTTCCAAACCTGTACCATCCTGTCAAAAATATAAATATCATAGAGTTAGCTTCTGAATGCAAAGGGTATCAAAATAAGGTCAGAAAACTGGCAGTAGATTACTACAAATGGGGTATTAAGCCAAAACAACAGTATGCTCTACTTTATGCAATAGAAATCTTGACCTTGTTAGTCCTACAGCTGTGAAATCTGCAACTGCATCTTTACTTGGCCGTTCGCAAAACAAATAGCTATTGTTTTATTATTAAGGTATATTAATTGATAGTTTTTATTCAAAGCTCACTTATACTTTCCTTCCAAAGAGTGAGTCCCATTGCTGAAGTGAGAGGTAATTCCAGACCGTGACACAACATAGGACGCGTCCGGATCCGTAGGCAGCACCTCGTGCACAGTGTGGGTACCTTGGAGACCGATGATATAGTTTAAGTGTTTCCGGGCCGCTGTTGAAACAATAGAGCGTGTAAGTTGACCTCGAGATTTTACGAGAATACCGCATCCAGGCAAATATGTATAGGATCTACAACGTGTCAAACATCCTATTTTTGCATTTTCCTTGCATCACGATTTGGATTTAAGGGCAATAAATAGGTATTGTGAAATAAACTACAGTATTACAATTTATAACATATTAAAAATACTGCAAATTTACGATCATTACACAATTAATTTTGTCGACCTTCACTAATGTTCAATCGGTCACGCACTTACCTGCTGTTCCAATTTCAGTGTCATGGCCTGTCCGCATCATTCTGACATCGCTGGTAAAATGCTTTATCAAGCATTCTAGGTCGCCGTTGTTTATGCAATCTTCCTCTTCCTGAACCAACCCCTGTATCTTCTCCTCCACTGTTATAAATAACAGACAAAGTCATCATAACAAACAAATAAAAACAGAACAATTAACCCCCAATAACGCCGAGGAGCGGCTATATAGTCCAAGCCATGGCCTGCTAATCCGTCCGGAATATCAGCATTCACAGAGATAAACTTTCATTGGGTTATTTGTCAAGCACTTTTCTTTCGCCATTAATTTGAGCACTGTTGCTGCTTCAAACGATAGAAACCCATACCTGACAAAAGTGTACTGTAAATGTGAAAATTTTTGGTTTCTTCTTAATGACCCTATTTCATGCGGAATAAACTCATAATCATAGGGCATTGGATAATACCAGTCGTATCATCACCGTGAGCAAGGATTTGGTATTGATGTTCGCAATGCCTTTCAAAGAGGCTTTATTATAGCCCTTTCAACCCAACGGGCTCCAAAAAGAGCCTTTGTTGTAATACGCTTCGATCCCGTGGGCTACAAAAAGTCCCAGAATTTGCCATGCGCTTGACACCCAAAGTACTACAACAAGCTTTACCTTACATACGCACTGTGGACATTCCTTTGTATTCGTGTAGTTAACAAACTTTGACTAAATACTAATTTTTCTCGCTTCCCCAAAACAACTTTACCCTCAAATTAGGATTATGGGCCTCTCAGCTGTCCCTTCTATCTTTTCTATATATAACCCTAACCCGTTTTTCCTCTAGCGCTCTTTTTCGGAAACTGAAAAACGGATTGTGGACGTGTGCAAGTCCACACACCGTAACCTCTTCCCGCATCGTGTGGACCTATATTGTTCGGAGGTCCACAGTGCGTATGCAAGACTAACTCACCCAGTCGTGAACCACATAACGACCGAGGATCGATATTGTGTTTTTCTTTGTTCCTTTACTATACCCTAACCCCATTACTTAGCGCTTGCCCCAACGATCGAGGACCGAATTCGGACAAGCAAACCGTCCTTCGAGGATCCTTTGTTCCCTTTGTTCTCTTTTGTGTTTCGATCCTCGATCGTAATACGATACAAGAACATAATGGTAGGGCTGCAACCAATTCATATTGGTTAACACCAACCAATACAATTGGTTAATTCAAACATTCTATAATGGTTAGGCTTATAATGGTTATGTATTGGTTTCCACGCAACCAATTGAGCATGGTAACCAATTTATAATGGTTATAGGCTACAACCAATATGTATTGGTTCCTACGTGGACAAATTACGTAATGAAATAATACCAATGGAATTAACTTATTACACAAGTTACGCATACATACAATAATAACCTATTCAATAATATTACCTACTGAACACTTACTACAAACTTAGCTATTGCCGTTGTTAGTTTTATAGTTCGCTTTTTTGTCCACGACGAAGTCACAGCTATAGTTGTTTATGAATAATGTCAACATTTGATTACAAATAAAATGTAATGTGATTTTTTCACTATGTAATTTGTACAACAATCTAAATTCAATCATGGAATCGTTTGAATGATTACATATTATGGTCCAACAGTGCATTTTGGACTAAATACTATTTAACAACGACTATTGTCAAAACTAATTTTCTCACTTCTGTTTAGTCAGTTGCTGTAGGTACATTTTTATTCAAGCTCAACTAATATGACTGGTTGAAGGCCACATGTATTCACAGTGCGTATACACACACACATTTATGTTCATGTTGATATACAATGCAAGTAACTTGACAATTAATAATTCATGGAGTTAACAATATTATTTATAAAGTTAATTAATTGTAATAATTAAATCAGTAATATAGTATTACAACTACTATACAGAGCATTACCAACATGCAGAGTTGTATGACTCGAGTCCAGGACTCGGACTCGAGTCCGTCTCGAGTGACAATTTTGGTGACTCGGACTTGACTCGAGTCACGTCGGCAAAAGACTCGGACTCGGACTCGACTACCATGACTCGGACTTGACCTCGAGGACTCGTGACTCGAGTCACGTATTTTCACCAACAATACCTTTTTTAGTTTTTTGTAAATATTAAAAACAATTCCAATGATCCGATCGTCATGCACATGGAGGAATATTAACGTTTAGCACACGGAATAAGCAGTTACACTGATGTTGCAAGTAATAGTGTTCGTGATTACTGTGTTGCTATGGCCATGTAGTGTACAGCGCACGTACATGTACATGTGTATGTTCAATACGCATAATAACTGGGATATATTTCTGTAAAAGCATTATTGTGCACGACACCAATATTAACGCTGGTATTCTGTCGACCTTAACACCATAGCCACTGCTTGATGCATATTACCAGGGAAATAGGAATTCGTCTCCAGGGTCCGAATGACGGCTTTAGCTGGCTGTGGCTATATCGCTACCTCTTTTTAATGTTAAAACATAGGCGGCTTACGCGCTGATCTAGCCATAGACGCAACCGAAGCTGACCATAGTCTGGCATGTCTGGTACCTGTAAAAACACCGCCTGTATATTGCACTGAGACGGCTGTGTGTTGTTTGCACCAGTTTTCACACATGTCGACACAACTATATCCACCACACACGCTTGGTCACGTCACGTCAGTTCGCTAGTCGCTACAACAATTTTTAAACCATGGCATCTGTCGTTCCTCGTATTGTTTCTTTTGGTTACACCAACTTTAAAACAAATTTTGAAACTTCAAAATCAAGTGCGATGTGCAAATTTTGCAAGCGAAAAATATAAAACTTGTTGGCTACCTGCCTTTCTGAAATAACTAAATCAGTATATAATTTGTTATTTTGAAGAAAAAAAAATTAAAAGATATTCTGGAGAAGGGGCAAGGAGTATTGGTAAAACCTTTAAAAAAAAGATCAATAGTGATCCAGTCATCTAAGTGAACTGGTTGAACTAGTATTGTAACTATTTAATTATTTAAACAAGTGACTTGTGACTCGTGACTCGGACTCGAACCAAGTGAATCGTGACTCGGACTCGGACTCGGACCAAGTGACTCGGGACTCGGACTCGGACTCGACATAGGTGACTCGACTACAACACTGCCAACATGTAGGAAGAGCGAAGCAAGCTTTTATGTTCTCCCTATAAGACAAATTACACAAAACTTTCTACCCACATAGAGGCAGTGATATTATTGGTTATAAATAACCAATAGATTGGTTGATACCTTAGTTGCAAGCTCAACCAATATAACTAATATATTGGTTATGAATAACAAATATATTGGTTAATACCTTGGTTACAAGCTCAACCAATATGACTGGTTGAAGGACAACCAACATATTGGTTATGAATGACCAATATATTGGTTGATAACCTTAGTTGCAAGCTCAACCAATATAACTGGTTGAAGGACAATCAATATATTGGTTATAAATGACCAATAGATTGGTTGATACCTTCAACCAATATAACTGGTTGACGGACAACCAACGCATTGTTTACGCTTTAACCAACACATTGGTTAAAAACAACCAATATTGGGTCAACCAATTAGATTGGTTGGTCTTTTAACCAATCTGTTTTGCAACTGAAGCTACTTTTTCGCCTTGGATTAACCGTTTTTGAAATCTTATGTTTTGCCTATATTTTGCGCCACATTTCTAGCGCATGGCCTCGTATGCGAATATAGATAATTATAGGCGGGGCTAAGATGTGTGTAGCGGACAGCACATGGCCTCTTCAGCTCACCGTAGTTTAGTTGTTGCCGGTTTGAGGGCGCTATTTATACTTACCGTTAACTTGAAAACAAATTCATTGTTGATAAAACCAAATAAAATGTTAATTCCGTGAAAGTTATACCATCAAGATCATTCCATAAGTTCATGAAAGCTATCTTTGGCTAATTATATGTAATCTTAAAGTCAAATCAAGGGTTTATAGATATGCATACCCCCAGCGTAGTAATTAGAAATTGTACATTTTAGCGATATTTTCTGATTCACATGTTAGAGAAATTGTTAGTACATTTTCCACGTGCAGCTAGTACATGTACATGATGAACATGTGTTGTTGGTTTGTACATGTACACATACATGTATATTGGTGAAGCCCACCTGCTCATTGTTATTTAGTGCTTTATTGTGTATTGTTTTGACCAATCTTACTGTGGTTCATGTATATTCACTGCATGTTTTTTTTAGGTCAAAGTGTTTATTCCTTATGATAAAGTCTTTGTTCATGTGCTTATTATCCCAAAATATTGTACACACTTTACATGACTTCATGCATTATTTAAATGCTCATGATAGTTTATTTGTATTTTATTTCAGCAAAACCTTCTACTTCTACTTCCTATATGTAAGGGAGTGAAATTCCGCTGTCTTATTATAGTGTGAGTTCCCCCTTAGAGAATTGATGTGTTTTTATTTCTTTGTAAAATAGTCCTAGGAGTGGCACCCCTGTCTAGTACCCAAAGTCCACGGTACATATGTTAGTTAATTGTATAAGAGCACCAGACTTCTCTCTAGTACCCAAAGTTCACTGTGCATATTTTAGTTGATTGTTTAAGAGCACCAGACCGTTTTAGTTGTCCTGGCACTAATATACCCAGCACGATATGTGGCAGAGGGGTACCCCCCTCTTATCCCGATACTTTATACGCACTCAACACTATTGTAATCTAACCCACCCCCCCTTGAAACCTAAAAGGAATTCCTGAGATTCCGGGAACACAATGGTCAACACAAAAGAGGGGGGGGGGGGGTTTCTCTGCCACATATCGTGCTTCATATGGGCACTAACCATGTGCTTGGCTAGTCAGTGAGCAGGTGAGCAGCGAACAATACACACCTATACTGGACAGCTGCTTTCTCCCTTTCCCATACCGCTCAATCGTTCTGGTAGATGTTTGATTGTCTGTAGATTATATTTCACTTTAGTGCTGTGTTGGTTTTCGTTAGGCGAAAGTATTTTTGTTAAAGTCTGTTATTTTGTTATCTGAAGGTTTGTTTGAGAAATTAAATAAGTCATTTTGTCTTTGAATTAAGGTAAACCAAATTTTCCTTTTTTGTCCCAATTTGTTTAAGAATAGTTCGCGACCTTTTCCTATCGATCCTGGTTTTATTTTATTTTTAACAAGCGAGTTCCCCCAACTCTAAGCGGTTTTCTTATTTCTTATTCATTTATTCAACTGTGCCATTTTTTCGGGTTATACTTCCTACTTCCATACGTCTAGTACCCCAGTCTACTTCCATCCAACAACTGAGCCATAATTTCTGCATGTACCTACCATTAATTGTGAACCCTTTTCATCAATAAAGCAGCACCAGATTATTATAAGTTCTATAAATGTTGGAATTAAACAAATAAGACAGCATAAGAAGTGTGATTGTACTATGGGACCCATCAATTCAACCCAGCTGTAGCTGTAGTGGGCTACAATGTGTAGAGTCCAATCACAACGCGGTTGAATCCCGACGTCATCAAATTTGATGCAGTTACTTATTTGTATAATGACATTTAAGACAAAATGGCGGATATTCAGCGTCGTCTGTCGTTCGAAGATCTGTCCTATTGTTTGAATTCTGCAGCTAAAATAATTATCCCTCGAAGATTTTAGACCCGAGCAGCGAAAGGCCTTATATACTTTCTTCGTGGTCACGATGTTTCTGTGAATTTACCGACAGGTTATGGAAAATCCGTCATTTTTCAGGCAGCCCTATTTTGCTCAGAGCTCGCACGTATACAGCCAGGTACTCAGCGTTTTTCAGCGTGTTTGGTCAGTTTCGTATCGCCGCATAATCGGCATTATACCCAGGCATGCTGGTCTTTGCGTTATTGCCACATTGTATGGTCCAAGCATGGTCCAACGCTGTGGGGAGGGGGCATGTTTACGGCTGCAGAACCAACCTTCAAACTGATCGCAATGTGGACAAGTGTCTTATATCCTCAATAACTCCTCTAATTATTTTCTTGGCAAAATTCAGCCGGCAAGGCATTTAATTATCAGAGTTTCGCGTTTTACCGAGGCACATTTTCCAGCTGGATTAGATGCGTGCAACTGATATAATGTAGGGCCGAGTTCGACACGTTTCAATAGAGTCGCGGCCTAGTTTTGACCATAACATTGTCAACATTGAAGCAAATACCCAGCAAAACGATAAAAAATAACTGCGACCCTCACCGTCAAGCAAGATAGTTCAAATCTTCATGTGTAATATTCCTACAAGCCTTCGTAAAAATCACTCAACTTTCTCCGATAAAATATTATGTCAACGATGGCGGTGTTCGTAAACACTTGCGAGCTAGCTATGATATTTCACCGCTAGCTCAAATTATGCAGTTTCTACGCAAAGATCGACCAATAAGAAAACGACTATAAAGGTCAGCTTAATTTATCAGCATAATGAGCACCGCCCCCAAAACCTCCACTTAATGATTGATCCAAGGCGTTCATATATCTTCAGTTAATTTGCATATAATAGTGGCCGCGTGAGGTCGTTGTTTGAGCTCCGATTACCGCTGCGCTGTACGTACGGACCACTGACCTCTACACCTGGACGGACCATTGTCCATATTCTGCTGTGCTAACGCTTGAAGTCGGCGCGAACTGGAAGTGCAACATGGCGGACCCAAGACGTCACTTCTGTGAGCCAATGAAATGTCCAGGTGTAGAGGTCAGTGGATTTACTCTGTACATTTTTTATTTATAAACATTACGTCATACGTACCGTACCCACTGAACCTTACACCTGGACATTTCATTGGCTCACAGAGTGACGTCGAGGGTCCGCCATGTTGCACTTCCAGTTCGCGCCGACTTCAAGTGTGAAACAATGATGATCTGTCCATGTGTAGAGGTCAGTGGTACGGACAGGTAACGATGAACGCCTTGACCAAGGCTACACCCAAAGCGACTTATTTCACCAGCTGAAAAAATGCTTGAGAGTTCTTTGTTTGGCGCCCTCTGTTGACGGGAATAACGTTTTTGAAGCAAGAGCGCAATGCATTAGCCTCTGTCATGACCTTTCTAAAAGGTCAACGCGCGGAAAATTGTCAAGATAGCGGCGCTTAACAACAGCAACACATGTGTCGTCAATGTCAGAACTTTATGGCTTACGACGGAGCTCTAAAGGCTGTGGCTATTTCGGAAGAATAAACCGCAGGCATAAGGCTGAATGTCATCCAAAACCGTAAAATTACGAAAGAGAAAGAAACAGTGACTGAAAAAAATGATCAGTTGGTCAAAGTGTGCTGCGCTATACTTACGTCCATAAAAACCCAAAACAGTGGCGTACAGAAATTTGGCACACAATCGACCGAGTGTTCCCTAAGTCGTGGCGCAAATGAACAATTCTTTGAAAATCCAAGTTTAATATTTACGAACTTCTTTTAATAGAAAATGTCATTTTCACAGCCGTCTACATTTATTGTGACTCTATAAAAAGTGTTTAAAACTGGTTGGTTTTTAAATTAACATTGCAGGATTCAGGAATGTTGAGGTTTAACGCCCATATAGTAATTATGTGAACAAAGTGCTTGTGTGTAAAGCCCCAAATTTACATTTGATGTCCAAAAAATTCGTGTCCGTATTTCATCGGGGGCACGAGCTGACATGTTGGCCTAGAAGCAGTTTTTGACACATTTTAACGGTTCAGTCATATTCCCCGACCAAGTTTGGCACTCGAGCGATAATCTGCATTTGTACACGGACGCTTCATCACAGATAGGTTTTGGTGCATTCTTTGGTGGTAGTTGGACACACGGACGATGGCCCTTGTCAGTGCGTTCCATGAAGTTGTCCATTGCTTTACTCGAGCTTTTCCCCAGTGCACGTACTAGCGCTGCGTGTATGCGGACCGGCATTAAGGAATAAGCGGGTAGTATTCTGGTCTGATAACGCGGCAGTCGTGGCCATAATCAATCGTCAAACTTCCCGCTGTCCCAACATATTAAAATTGGTCCGCATGTTTGTTGTGCGTTGTTTAGATTTAAATATTCATTTCAAAGCACGTCATGTTCCCGGCATTGATAACGGTATTGCCGATGCTCTTTCCCGCTTTCAGATGACTGGGTTCCGGCAGCTAGCGCCCGGGGCATACCCCATTATTACCCCCTTGCCTGTCGACCCTTGGTGCGATTTCATATAGAAATGCCGGTGTTTTTTTAATAGATTCAGTCGCCCCCGTACACATTCGGTTTACCAGCGCGCTTAGCAATTCTTCCCCCTACACCATACCCCCTTCTTGCCTACTTTGAATGAATATAGTTTGAACACTTCATTGGCCTTGCTAGTGCTTAGTAAATTGAAATATTTCATATATATATTATGTGCGCATACTATTTAGTTGTTTTTGTGTGTTTGACTTCCTTTCACGTGCCATGGTGCAACGGGCGTACAAGCCTTCAATGTGGATTGTGGGCGACGTTGTCGTCAATTGGACCTGCCGAATTGAAGTTATTGCAACGGATTGAGAAGCTCTGCACGCATTAGCGAACGTCTGTTGGCTGCACCTTGGAGACACAGCCATCGAACCCAGACTATATAACAATTAATGTCGGTTTTCACGACCTGGGAGTTATTGCCGCAGACATACAGAACTTATTAATGCTATCAATCGCTATTCATAAATACCTGGGACAGTTTAGGCATTCCTATTGGTCGAGAGCCCGTCATGTGGCCGGTATTAAACGGATGATAAAGACATGGCTGGAAGTGTTTAAGACCAGCTGGCAACAAAGGTGGTCCATGCACAATGACTGCAATGACTGCAATGACAACGTGGCCGTCAATCTGACGCCATCGGCACAGGCCCTCTTTGCTAACTGCTCATTCACTGGCAACGTCGTCGTGAATATGGCTCCACGAGCATCACCATCGTCAACTTAAAACACTGACACATGACACTTAGCAATAATTTGCCAATATTTATCGAGGATTTGGTCTAAAAATGAGTGTCTGTACGTCGCGCGTGTACGTGTACGGTCACGCGATCGTGCATTACCCGTCCCCAGGGCTTACTTTATTTCCAACCGTACCTCGTCTTCAATAGTAAGAGCGGGTAGTGTTGGGCGCGTACAGCTCAACACCCTGGGAACGAGGTTGCCAATGGCAGTAATGGCCAATAGTCTGGTTCATAGTAAATACGCTTTATTGCATGTATTGTGTAGAGCAACAGAGGCGGAAACATGTCATTTGACAGTGGCCCGTTTACATGGATAGGGAAAAACACACAGAATGGCGAAACACCGAAATTTACTTGCGAAAATTTTACGGGATTTTAGGGGCTTTTTTGGCTGAATTGCACAAAAAAGGTATTTATGAATGGGAATAAATGTGTGTTTGGTCGGTATTAAAAGGTAGTATACACCATTGGTCATTGCTTGAATTATCATGAATCCGTAGATTTGGGGGGTTGTATTTTATAGTAAATATCGTTTAACTGAGCTGTCCGAAGTTTTACAATCATGGATGCCGAGAAAAGCACGAAAAACAGCGGGTTTTTTTCAACCAGCGTCGAGCAGTTATTCTTATGTTATCTTTGTTTTTTCGCGATCGCCGGACGGCGATCGCGAATTTTTCATTATAACATTATATTTTTCGGAATAATTACAGGATATCTAACGCAATCCTTTTGCTGGATGCCTAGAATCAACATTTACTTTCAAATGAGTAAAATATTTCTTAATAATTCGGTAGTAAATATTTTTGATATCTGCAAATGGCGTATCCTACCTTTAATCACTATGTTTAAGGCCGCTTGGAGTCAGGGTGCTATTAATTACCCTCGCCTTCGACTCGGGTAATTATTAACACCCAGACTCCAAGCGGTCTTAAACAGAGTGATTAAAACCTCTCGAACACACATTTATTCCCTTATTAATAATTTGTACCACTTCTCTCATGTCTTTATTATTTAACACAAATTGGGCCTATTTGGCGGCGGTCATGAATGACCGTTTGGCGGAATTGCATTCGGAACGCCGTCATAGGCCCCAATAACTTAACTTTACACCAACGTAAGCCATGCCAAGTATACGAATTTTAAGTTCAAATGTAATGACAATTTTTGCGGCTTCATGTTTAACCTTAATTGTAATTTACGGCTATGTTAAGGCGGCTATGTTAACGGTACGTTTTTTAGTTTCGCGGATCGCAACTTATTGGGTTTCTCGTAAAATACGGAGACGTGATAGTGTTGGCACTATTGTTGGGTTTTATGTTATTGTGGTAAATAACTGAAACATGATAGTGATACGTTTTAATTTTGCGATCGGTACACTGGCACTATTATTTGGTTTTCGTAAAGTACGGAGACATGATAGTGTTGGCACTATTATTGGGTTTATGTTATTTTGGTAAATAACTGAAACATGATAGTGATACATTGTAATTTCGCGATCGGTACATTGGCACTGTTATTGGGTTTCACGTAACAAACGGGAACTTAATAGTGATACTTTATTATTTCCCGAATCGCACCGATCAGAAGCAAACTTGTATATTATTGTAATATACTATTGTAATATAAACTGCTCCGGCCGTACGATACAAAAAGTGAATAAACTCTTTAGGCCAATGCCTAAATATTTTGTTATGTGTTCTGTCGCATGGGGTAATAAACAAATTCAGGGAAATCGCCAAAATAAGAGGATTTTTATGTCAAAATATGTTCCTTGAACTTCGCTTACTTTTTAGCCCAATAAGTTATGAACAACTCGTTTTTTCGTTTTTGTTTGCTGGTCTAAATATTACTATGTTAACATTATTCGTATGATTTTTCATAAGGTTTTAATATGGTAACTGTGCCAGCAAGCAACTTGGTGAATTTAAAGCTCATCAATACTGATGTTTGGCAAGACTACTTGGAGACAAGGTAAGGGTATAATTATTAGTCATTTCGATCGTTACTATGTTCTCATAATTATCCAGTCACTTGCTTAACAAAATGTTATGGAAGTAAGGTAAGTAAAATCACCAAAATAAACTTTTCCAAAATTTAAAAAAATAAATAAAAGATATACCCAAACATTTGAACAAAATGTTACACGGTAGGTATTTACGATTTATGCAAAATAGGCATATTGTTTTTAAAACCCCGGAGAGCTCCTAGGCTATAATATTAATTACTAGGCCCTAAGGGTTCTTCATGCCAGATATGGTGCTTTTATCCGCCTGGTAACGGTAATTTTACTAAGCCACCTGACTTTGAAAGGGATACTACTATCTTACCAGTCACGGTACGTTCTGCTTCTTCCACCGCCATGGTGTCGGCTTCTACTTCTTGAAGCACCGAGGCGTCGTGTTCAGTCACCAGAAACCCTACCGTCAGTAGGGCTAGAAGGCAGGCAGTAACAGGAGACATGATGGTGGTAATCGGTCGAGGTGGACTAAAAGGTATTGGTTTATGCGATCAAACTCTCGTTTGGTATCACGTCAATATTTGAGTCGGCTGTAACTTGTTCTGATCTCTGCCCGAAGTTACCAATCTTATATGCTAGTCTTTGAAGGTGACTTGAATCACATGACCAAGTTATAAATATTAAGTACAGATAAGCCAGGCCTTGACTCATTCGAGGGCAGCCATTTTCTGCGATAGCACGAGGCTTGCGCGTGTCAAGATCAGGTTGCACGCAAGCCACTCTGGGCTTCTTCGACTAATAGGGTCGCCGAAATTATTAATATTCAGTTTTAAAATAAATTGACTTTTTCCCTCGAGGTTAAGGAAATAAAATGAATTCTGAAAAAAAGAACTGCGTAAATAACTTGGGCCAACAACAGCACTTTAAATACAGGCTACCCTGACAAAACATTAAATTAAAATGTATGTGGCTATATAGGAATAATTATAAAAACATATGCTGTATTAATTCAAGACGTTTTAATGCATTGTTATGTTTTTTGGCACCACTTCCTAAAACTTGTATATAATATACTTTATTCAATTTTTATGGCAAAATTCCAAAATGGTAATGGTTATTCAAGTATTCATTAACCCTCCTTGGCAATCATTTGGGGTACAGTTTACTGTACTATGCTCAATTTGCATAGGTCAGGTTAGTAAGAGTACTGCGTACTGCAGTTTACTCGAGTAGTATTTTGTAGTATTAGGTGACGTTAGGATTAAAATAGAAATACAATGATTTTTCGTCAAAAACATAATACCAAATTACCGTGTTGTAATGCAATTTAATGCTCGCCCTATATACTGATTCAATTCAATTCAATAGAACATTTATTTCCACACTCTTATTATGCGAAAGCGTCTTTGCCACCAGAGCAGAACCGTAGAGAGAGTTGCGACATGAAAGACGCAAAACGGCTAGTATAGGTCGCATAGTGTATGAAGCCATTTTGTTTCCGAAGCTGCGGTGCTAGTACTAGTACTATATGCTTGTTTGGTGTAAAAATGGCTGTAACTTACCCATGCAGGTTTCACAGCCATTCTACTGGAAAGAAAACATGAAAAGGCAAGTTGAAGGCAAGTTCGAGACTTTGTGAGCACGATGAGTTGTTAAAGCCCAAGCAAAATGACAAAGATTACGTTACGTGACTTGTTATTACGTGCGAATGGTGCATACGTTGTCACGGTACAAAACAACTTTGCCGTTGGCGATACATGTATCGGCGATCTGTATATGCATGCTTTAATATAGGGTACACAATCCACCTTTTTAGATTATTGGACGGAAAGAATGTTTATCCTGCCCCCAATGTGTTTTTTTCACATAGGCCTACTATATACATTGTATTGCAAAAATGTCTAAAATAAAACTTAAATTGTAAAAAAAATGAATCTGGCACAGAAACATTTCCCAGGCTAGCCTAGGCCTAGCCTAACGTTAGGCTTACTTGAAAATGAAAATTATACACCATCAACATGATCAAAGAAGTGGCGGCAAAATTTGTACCTACTGGACTTGCCAAACTAGGCCTATTTGGGATACCCTATGCCCACATTGAAAACGTCACTGGGATTCTAAGCATAAAATAATTTGACCTGTGCACACACACAGCATGAACTAAAGTAGTATTTTGTAGTATTAGGTGACGTTAGGGTTAACAATGTTTTTTTCTTCAATGACTTAACAAATGACAACAAATTAAGAAAGGTAAAAGAGAATTAATAAATAGTACAAAGTACGCAAAATGCTTGATGGAAGAGTGTATCTTCAATCTACTCATGATGCCTATATTTGTGGAAATGTTGTTTTCTAATTCCTTTAAATGGAATTTCAAAGAAAGACACTCATCAATATAGACACCAATGAATTTAGTATGTGACATTTGCAGTATATGCTAGTTATTAATTGTAACTTGACAATTAGATGTACTCAACTTCCTTTTTCTATTTCGAAAGACCATAAATGTACATTATTTTCGAATTATGTGAAAGCCTGTTAGACTGAAGCCAAATTGACACTTTGGCTAATTCAATATTAGCAAGACTGACAATAGTTTTCAAGTCAGTGTTATTACTCGAGTAAAATATGTTAGTGTCATCAGTAAAAAGAATAAAAGAGAATGGTCGAAGCTTGGTAAATATCATTTATATGTGATGAGGATAACAATGGCCCAAGAAGAGATCCATGCGGTACTCCACATGTAATTGTACTCATAGAAGAGTAACATGAGTCTAGTTTAGTATATTGATTCCTGTTGGAAGGATAACTACTAAATGGAGTCCCTCTTATACCATAGAAATTGAACTTATGTAGCAAAATATCATGATAATAATACATATAGTATCAAACGCCTTTGATAAATCTAACAAGACACCAATAGATATACATTTATTCTCAAAACCTTTAGTTATCGTATGGATCATGCCCATTACGGCCATGTCAGTAGAATAATTACTCCTAAATCCATACTGACCGTTATACAAGATGTCAAATTTAGATACAAAAGAAGATGTTCTAATATAAACTAGTTTTTCAAGTAATTTTGAAAGGCACGATAAAACAGATATAGGCCCGTAGATGCCTGTTTCACATCGATCTCAAGTTTTAAATATGAGAGTCACTTTTTCCGTTTTGAGTTTATCGGGAAAAAATATCCTGAGATAGGGACAAATTAATTACAAACATGACCTAATGGGCGATTAATCTGGGAAATAACGGATTTAAGAACATCTGGCCTCGCATCGTCGTATCCCACCCTCTTACCGTTCTTAAATGATTTAGCAATATCACAGATCTCCTTTTGATCGGTAGGATAAAAATAGAGTGATTCAGGATAGTTATCTTACAACAATTCTCTGTATGAAATTTCAGTTCGAGGAATTTTATTATTTAATGAGGAGCTAATGTTAGTGAAATAATCATTAAATATGTTAACTATCTCATTGGGATCGTTTACTTGTCTACTCTCGTGGTTGAGCTTCATTACTGGTTAACGATTACTAGTTTTATTATTAAGAATGAGTTTAATAATCTTGTCTTTTTGACATCATTTTTAGCATTGTCAAATTTATTATGATAATACTTCGCCTTGGCTTGTTTTATTAGTGTGTTTAGTTTGTTAGTAAGTTGTATACTTTTGTTTATTTAATGCAGTTGGTTTGCTAATATATTTTTTATACAATCTATGTTTAAATTTCACAAATTTAGAATGAAACAAAGTATACAACAAAGTATACTTAGAATGAGCATATTAAAAGCCTGGTTCGGATCCTAGTTAGATAAAATATCACTCCAATCAGTTTTAGCTAAATTATTCGGAAAATTGGCAATATTACCGGCGTTAATAACCCTTCTGAATTGGTCAGTACGCTGTTGAGTCTGGTGAGCATCTTTTACAAAATGAGACCTGGAATATAGAAAGATGATCTGTAATTTCAGTAAAATAGAATTTCACTAGACACGTCACTGTCGATTTTGTTGGAAATAAAATGAACCCAACAATAGCACTTTAAACACATGCTACCCTGACAAAACTATAAAATTGAAATTTATGAGGCTATATAGGAATAATTATAAAAACATATGCTGTATTAATAAAAGACGTTTTAATGCACTGTTGTGTTTTTTGGCACAACTTCATAAAACTTGTGAAAAACTTGAAATTTATTCGAAAAACGAAAAACTTGAAATTTATGTGGCTATATAGGAATAATTATAAAAACATATGCTGTATTAATAAAAGACGTTTTAATGCATTGTTATGTTTTTTGGCACCACTTCACAAAACTTGTATATACTTTATTCAATTTTTATGGCAAAATTCCAAAATGGTAATGGTTATTCATGGTATTCATTAACCCTCCTTGGCAATCATTTGGGGTACAGTTTACTGTACTATACTCAATTTGCATAGGCCAGGTTAGTAAGAGTACTGTGTACTGCAGTTTACTCAAGTAGTATTTTGTAGTATTAGGTGACGTTAGGGTTAAAATAGGAATACAATGGTTTTTCATCATAAACACATTACCAAATTACCGTGTTTTAATGCAATTTAATGCTCGCCTCTGTAGAGGTACTGATAACGACACAAACAAGTGTATACCTCTACAAGCGACCATTATTGCACTATAGTTATTGCAAGATCAATGGTCGTCCCTAGAAGTACCAATGGCAACGCAAACATTGCATCTTTTACAGGAAACCATTATTGTAATAATGGTCGCCTATATGGGTAGGTATAATGTTTATCTAAGGGTTTAGATTTGATTTCTGTTCACAAAATTATATTTTTTCCACATTAAATAAAATCACATTAAATTTTATGTCCACAGTGTGTCAGGATAAAACAATATTCCGTTCATGCTTTGTTATTAACAAGAACTTACTTTTTGAATTTTGTAATTCCAGTATTTCTGTCATGCATATTAACATTTAGTACTGAACAATTGTTGTTCAGGGACGCATAGGGCATTAGGGACGCATATCACCTTGGGCAAAGCCGAGGGTGCTGCGTCCCCGAGGGTGTACAAAACTTCATATCTCACATCACAGCAGACAACAATTGTTTTGTTATACCTCTGTCTTTGGTTCACGGCTCAGTGAGCTCACACACAGCAGCCGTGTGATTTGATGCTCACACGCTGATGCTAGCACGTGTGATATCACACAATAATACGATTATTTATATAGCCTATCGAACACCGTTTAGTCTAAGACCTAGCTCCATAAGATTTCACCCCATTTCACCCAGAATGTTTGACCCCTTAAAGATGGACTACAACGAAAACTCACACATTAAATTTATTATCGGACCTTGTTTATGTTGTGTTCATGCAGGTAACACTTTATTGTTACGGTCATGTTTTTCTCTAAATAATTTTGTTGCAATTTGACCGAAAAAATTAGACCTCGATTCTTCGATTTTGAAATTTCCCGCCCTGTACTGGTTCCCGGCAAAGATCCACTGAAAACCACAATGAAATCCACGATATAGTACCAGCGGACTTGTAAACCAGCGAAAAGTGATGACGTACTACCCATGAGCAACCGAGAGTAAACAAAAGACGCCATGTTATTCCGTGTGTATTATGTATGCGTTTTCATGCAGAGGCATGAAGTTTTTACGAATCTTTTCATGGGTAGTACGTCACACACAAAGTATGAATTATTCATGAGTTAAGGGCTTTTGCTGAAACTAAAATAAGAGGATTTTAATGTCAAAATATGTTCCTTGAACTTCGCTTACTTTTTAGCCCAATAAGTTATGAACAACTCTTTTTTTTCGTTTTTGTTTGCTGGTCTAAATATTAGTTAGGGTTAACAATGTTTTTTCTTCAATGACTTAACAAATGACAACAAATTAAGAAAGGTAAAAGAAAATTAATAAATAGTACAAAGTACGCAAAATGCTTGATGGAAGAGTGTATCTTCAATCTACTCATGATGCCTATATTTGTGGAAATGTTGTTTTCTAATTCCTTTAAATGGAATTTCAAAGAAAGACACTCATCAATATAGACACCAAGGAATTTAGTATGTGACACTTGCAGTATAGGCTAGTTATTAATTGTAACTTGACAATTAGATGTACTCAACTTCCTTTTTCTATTTCGAAAGACCATAAATGTACATTTTTTTCGAATTATGTGACAGCCTGTTAGACTGAAGCCAAATTGACACTTTGGCTAATTCAATATTAGCAAGACTGACAATAGTTTTCAAGTCAGTGTTATTACTCGAGTAAAATATGTTAGTGTCATCAGTAAAAAGAATAAAAGAGAATGGTCGAAGCTTGGTAAATATCATTTATATGTAATGAGGATAACAATGGCCCAAGAAGAGATCCTTGCGGTACTCCACATGTAATTGTACTCATAGAAGAGTAACATGAGTCTAGTTTAGTATATTGATTCCTGTTGGAAGGATAACTACTAAATGGAGTCCCTCTTATACCATAGAAATTGAACTTATGTAGCAAAATATCATGATAATAATACATATAGTATCAAACGCCTTTGATAAATCTAACAAGACACCAATAGATATACATTTATTCTCAAAACCTTTAGTTATCGTATGGATCATGTCCATTACGGCCATGTCAGTAGAATAATTACTCCTAAATCCATACTGACCGTTATACAAGATGTCAAATTTAGATACAAAAGAAGATGTTCTAATATAAACTAGTTTTTCAAGTAATTTTGAAAAGCACGATAAAACAGATATAGGCCCGGTAGTTGCCTGTTTCACATCGATCTCAAGTTTTAAATATGGGAGTCACTTTTGCCGTTTTGAGTTTATCGGGAAAAAATATCCTGAGATAGGGACAAATTACAAACATGACCTAATGGGCGATTAACCTGGGAAATAACGGATTTAAGAACATCAGGCCTCGCATCGTCCTATCCCACCATCTTACCGTTCTTAAATGATTTAGCAATATCACAGATCTCCTTTTGATCGGTAGGATAAAAATAGAGTGATTCAGGATAGTTATCTTACAACAATTCTCTGTATGAAATTTCAGTTCGAGGAATTGTATTATTTAATGAGGAGCTAATGTTAGTGAAATAATCATTAAATATGTTAACTATCTCATTGGGATCGTTTACTTGTCTACTCTCGTGGTTGAGCTTCATTACTGGTTAATGATTACTAGTTTTATTATTAAGAATGAGTTTAATAATCTTGTCTTTTTGACATCATTTTTAGCATTGTCAAATTTATTATGATAATACTCCGCCTTGGCTTGTTTTATTAGTGTGTTTAGTTTGTTAGTAAGTTGTATACTTTTGTTTATTTAATGCAGTTGGTTTGCTAATATATTTTTTATACAATCTATGTTTAAATTTCACAGATTTAATTACAAAGTATACTTAGAATGAAACAAAGTATACAACAAAGTATACTTAGAATGAGCATATTAAAAGCCTGGTTCGGATCCTAGTTAGATAAAATATCACCCCAATCAGTTTTAGCTAAATTATTCGAAAAATTGGCAATATTACCGGCGTTAATAACCCTTCTGAATTGGTCAGTACACTGTCGAGTCTGGTGAGCATCTTTTAAAAAATGAGACCTGGAATATAGAAAGATAATCTGTAATTTCAGTAAAATAGAATTTCACTAGACACGTCACTGTCGATTTTGTTGGAAATAAAATGGACCCAACAACAGCACTTTAAACACATGCTACCCTGACAAAACAATAACATTGAAATTTATGTGCATGGCTATTATAAAAACATATGCTGTATTAATAAAAGACGTTTTAATGCATTGTTATGTTTTTTGGCACCACTTCATAAAACTTGTATATACTTTATTCAATTTTTATGGCAAAATTCCAAAATGGTAATGGTTATTCATGGTATTCATTAACCCTCCTTGGCAATCATTTGGGGTACAGTTTACTGTACTATACTCAATTTGCATAGGCCAGGTTAGTAAGAGTACTGTGTACTGCAGTTTACTCAAGTAGTATTTTGTAGTATTAGGTGACGTTAGGGTTAAAATAGGAATACAATGGTTTTTCATCATAAACACATTACCAAATTACCGTGTTGTAATGCAATTTAATGCTCGCCTCTGTAGAGGTACTGATAACGACACAAACAAGTGTATACCTCTACAGGCGACCATTATTGCACTATAATTATTGCAAGATCAATGGTCGTCCCTAGAAGTACCAATGGCAACGCAAACATTGCATACCTTTGCAGGAAACCATTATTGTAATAATGGTCGCCTATATGGGTATATAATGTTTATCTAAGGGTTTAGATTTGATTTCTGTTCACAAAATTATATTTTTCCACATTAAATAAAATCACATTAAATTTTATGTCCACAGTGTGTCAGGATAAAACAATATTCCGTTCATGCTTTGTTATTAACTAGAACTTACTTTTCGAATTTTGTAATTCCAGTATTTCTGTCATGCATATTAACATTTAGTACTGAACAATTAGTGTTCAGGGACGCATAGGGCATTAGGGACGCATATCACCTGAGGCAAAGCCGAGGGTGCTGCGTCCCCGAGGGTGTACAAAACTTCATATCCCACATCACAGCAGACAACAATTGTTTTGTTATACCTCTGTCTTTGGTTCACGGCTCAGTGAGCTCACACACAGCAGCCGTGTGATTTGATGCTCACACGCTGATGCTAGCACGTGTGATATCACACAATAATACGATTATTTATATAGCCTATCGAACACCGTTTAGTCTAAGACCTAGCTCCATAAGATTTCACCCCATTTCACCCAGAATGTTTGACCCCTTAAAGATGGACTACAACGAAAACTCACACATTAAATTTATTATCGGACCTTGTTTATGTTGTGTTCATGCAGGTAACACTTTATTGTTACGGTCATGTTTTTCTCTAAATAATTTTGTTGAAATTTGACCGAAAAAATTAGACCTCGATTCTTCGATTTTGAAATTTCCCGCCCTGTACTGGTTCCCGGCAAAGATCCACTGAAAACCACAATGAAATCCACGATATAGTACCAGCGGACTTGTAAACCAGCGAAAAGTGATGACGTACTACCCATGAGCAACCGAGAGTAAACAAAAGACGCCATGTTATTCCGTGTGTATTATGTATGCGTTTTCATGCAGAGGCATGAAGTTTTTACGAATCTTTTCATGGGTAGTACGTCACACACAAAGTATGAATTATTCATGAGTTAAGGGCTTTTGCTGAAACTGAGTTTTTCTGGGTCGTAGAACGCCGATCAATTTTGGGTTTTTTTTGCATGAAGGAACAAGTTTTATTGAATACTAATGATATATTAGTAATCATTATACATTTATCGAACAAAAACAGCAACACAGCCTTTATCATTATTCCGTTGTAGTCCATCTTTAAAGTTAGGCCGTGTCCGAAACGAGTATCTAGAGCTACGATCTACGTCTATAGTTAGGTACGTCTACGTAGGCGCTAAGGTAAATGGAATTCGGACGCGGCTACGTACGGTAGAGCCTACGGCTAGTTATAGCGCCCCCAAGCGATGCTTGAATTAGTGTTTGCAAAATTACGATGTAAGAATTTACAACAATTATCGTCTGCTAGATGTTAAGCAATGTTTGTTTACAGCCAGTCGAAATACCTGATGATATTGACGTATAGGTTCAGTGGGTACGGTACGTATGACGTAATGTTTATAAGTAAAAAATGTACAGAGTAAATCCACTGACCTCTACACCTGGACATTTCATTGGCTCACAGAAGTGACGTATTGGGTCCGCCATGTTGCACTTCCAGTTCGCGTCGACTTCAAGCGTTAGCACAGCAGAATATGGACAATGGTCCGTCCAGGTGTAGAGGTCAGTGGGGCCACCAGGGCGACTCCACCGTTGAATTGCTCTAGTGCCCCCTACCGGCCAACCGGCGCAGACGCTACACAGCCCCCTACGAAGACCTTGTTTGCCCCCAAACAAGACGACGGGCTCTGCCGCCGCACACTCAGAAGACCCGCACCGGAAAGCGCATGACGCCAACAACAATGCAAACAAAAAATGAGAGTCAAAAGTTCTTGTCCAGTAGGTGGGTGGTGGCCGTCGGCCGTCGCCGTCCACTCCAATGGGCGTGTTTTCCAGGCGTCACTCATCCCGCAGGTGTTCACACAAAGGAACCGGAACGTGTAGCTCCTCCAACATTAATTAATAGAAAGTAGCTTAAATACAGCTCTTACTAGTTTTCACAACTGGTGCGTAAGAAACAAGCTAGCATTAAATGCCACCAAAACCAAATGCATGCTTATTGGTACAAGGCAGAAAATATGTAATGTTGATTTAAATGTATGCATTGCTGGTAGTCGTATTGAAAATGTGAAGTCTTATACATTTCTGGGTGTAGTTATTGATGAAGCATTAAGTTGGGGCCCACATGTCGAATACGTAAGAAAAACTGTTGTATCTAAATTAGGTATACTAAGAAGAATCCGTCATTGTGTTCCCCAACACAGCCTACACACACTATTTGTAAGTTTAGTTATGCCAACATTAGAGTATTGGTGTACGGTGTGGGGAGGAAGGTACATATCTCACGATAATATGTTAAACAGATGTCTCAAAAGAGCCGCGCGGATAATCCTCAAATGTACCTTCCTCACCCCTTCAGATGATATGTTTGCTCGTCTTAATTGGGCTCCTTTTTCAAAAAGAGTCGAGTCAAAAAAGGCTATTCTTGTCTTCAAAAGTCTCAACAAAATGACTCCTTTGTCATGACAAATGTTTTCACACCACTTACAGTTATTCGCGAAACAAGGCAATCAACCCACACGGCACTGAAAGTTCCTTTCGCCAAAAAAGAATGCTACGCCACAAGTTTCGCTGTGAGTGGTGCAAATATTTGGAATAATCTGCCCGAACAATTGCGAACATTGGACTCATTAAGCACATTTAAATCGGAGCTCCGACATGTCATCCGTTAGATATTATGCCAATTGCGCTGATCTACGGAGTTATAACTTGGTTGCCACTATAATGTGGAGCCAGATGGGAATTTCCCTTCTCTTTTTCCCCCAAGGTTTTTTTTGTTGACGGGTTTTCGCCTATCTCGTAAATCAGAATTGATATCAATGTTTTGGATTCCTATAAACATCCGTATACGTCTGTAAATATTATGTTTGTAACTCTCTGTAAATGTTGTATTTACATGTACTATTATTTTATTTAACGATGTATGCAGGGCCCCAATGAAAACCAGTTTTAAACTGTTTGGGCACTGGGTAAAGAAATGGAATAAATACAATAAATAAATAAATGTGGGTGGCCGCCTCCCTCGTGCGGTGCGGCCGCTAGACGGCGCCATCTACCTCCAACTTCATCCAGGTTCCGTCTGGCAGCTCCACCCGGGACGCGAATTTTTTTTTCCCAAACAGGTTTGCACAATTTCATGAATTATTCAGTAGTTGCGTTGATCGCTGTACAACACTTAGGTTCTAGGTCTCCTTTTCCCCTTAAATTAAAAATACTCTAAAGATATCAATTTGACTAGGAAAAACGAGGTGACCTATTACAGCAGGATTCGAACCCGGGATCTTTGATCCATAGCCAATCCCACTATCCACTACACTACGTATAGAAGCTCGACAACAGCTGTTCTTTAAAGTGATTTATTGTAAATAAGTAACTAATAACAACAATGCTGTGACGTCATGTTTTATTCCGATGAATAAACATAACTTCTCATCCAAACTACTGAATAATTCATGAAATTTTTCAAACCTGTTTGGGAAAAAAAAATTCGCACCCGGGACGCGATAATTTGTTCTGCAGGTAGGTTGGTACATTAGCCAATCAGAACACAGATGGTGTTGACGTCATCGATGATGTTAGAGTTGTCTGGGACAACCCTAACCTCTAACCCTAAACCTTAATTCTAATCCTAACCCTAACCCTAACCCTAACCCTAACCCTAACCCTAACCCCTAACCCTAACCCCTAACCCCTAACCCCTAACCCCTAACCCCTAACCCCTAACCCCTAACCCCTAACCCCTAACCCCTAACCGTAGTCAGATCCCAGACAACTCTAACATCATCGATGACGTCAACACCCTCTGTGTTCTGATTGGCTAATAAATGTACACTATGTACCAACCTACCTGCAGAAAAAATTATCGCACCCGGGACCCGGCCGGCCAGATTCTGGGCTGCCCACGCCACTGAAGCGTCGGCATACGAGAGGGCGCTCCAGGTGGAGCTGCTCGCATGCGGTGCGCACGTGCCTACGGCGGTTGCTGCTTTGGGTCGCTAGCTGGGTGGAATCGTAACTTATAGATACACCTTGTTGACGTCCTAAAAACATAATGGATTGTATGACAAACAAACGGAGAAAATTTCGAGCTCACAAAAATATTTTTTCGAGCCCACGAAATCATTTAGTGGGCACGAAGTTATTTCGAGTGCACGAAATGATTTCGTGGGCACAAAATGGTTTCGAGCGCAAGAAATGAAATAATCAAAATGATTTTGTCACGATGATTTGTATTCGATGTCCCCTTATGGGCTCCGTAGGGTACCATTGACTCTAAATAAAAACAATCTGCGTAATGCAGTAACGTTTCTAAATTAAATATTGATATCCACGATCGCCAGTACAATTTCGCGACATTTTTGCACGATCAAAGTTAAAATTGAAGCAATAGCGATATGTTTCGGAGTGTTTTTAGAGAGATAATGTTGTAATATTTAAGTATTGACAATGTGAAAGGAAGACATTTGCCCAGAAGGCAACACGAAAGGAATAAATCATTGTTTTTACGTTCCAAAACTGTGACTGAAAATGGTCGACGCGCAGGAATTCGGAGGCAAAGCCGAATCCGAGACGCAGTCACGTTTCTAAATTGCATATATTCATATCCACGATCGCCATACAATTTCGCGACATTTTTGCACGATCAAAGATAATTATGAGGCAATAGCGATGACAAACAAACCGGGAAACTTAGCGAGTAGAGTACCAGCTAGAAATTATTTCGAGCGCACGAAATTATTTCGAGCTCACGAAAACATTTCGAGCTCACGAAATAAGTTATTTTGAGTGCACGAAATAAAAAATCTTATTTTTTTTCTCGTAACGGTGATTTGTATTCGTCATATGTCCCTTTAGGGGCTCCGTAGAATACCATTGACTGAATAAAAAAAATATCTTTGTAAAAAATACTTCCCGACTTCCTAACTAATAATACTGAATAGGCAGTCCATCTTCGCTTGCATGCTGCCTGTGTCTCATGATTTTTAACAGGAATCGTACGGGAAACAATACGAACCACTTTCTGATTTCTGATTTTATATCGTGAAAATCATGATGCAAAAAAACCAACAGGCCGGCCATCTGACAGTGCGCGCGCCCTCAACGGACGGAATGCAGCCACGTTTCTAAAATGCATATTCATATCCACGATCGACATAATTTTGCACGATGAACGTTAACATTTGCGCAATAACGATATGTTTCGGAGTGTTTTTACAGAGATAATGTTGTAATATAAAGGCCCAGCCAGCAAGCCCAACTGGGCCCCATGTGGGCTGTAGTTGGGTTTGATGGGCTTGTGGGCTTGGGCTTGAAATGGGCTGCCCACATGGGTCCTGTGTGGGGTGACGGTGGGTTTTCAGTGGGCGTGGGCATCAAATGGGCACGATGTATCATGTATCACGATGGTCCATGCAGTGTGGGAATTTGGTGGGCTAAGTGGGCTATTTATAAACCGGGTTTTGATAGGGCTGGCCCAAGTGGGCCCTGTGTGGGATATAGGTGGGCCCGATGGGCTGTATTGTACGTTTATACGTAGGCTTTGGGAGGGCTGGCCCAAGTGGGTCCTGCATGAGATATGAGTGGGCCCGGCGGGCTGTATTGTACATGGGCTTTGGAAGGGCTAGCCCAAGCGGGCCCTGTGTGGGATATATATGGGCCTGGTGGGCTGCATTGTAAGTGGGCTTTGGGAGGGCTGGCCCACTGGGTCCTGTATGGGATATAGGTGGGCCCGTGGGCTGTATTGTACATGGGCTTTGGGAGGGCTGTCCCAAGTGGGCCATGGTGGGGTATATAGGTGGGCCCGGTGGCGAATTTTTTTTCCCAAACAGGTTTGCACAATTTCATGAATTATTCAGTAGTTGCGTTGATCGCTGTACAACACTTAGGTTCTAGGTCTCCTTTTCCCCTTAAATTAAAAATACTCTAAAGATATCAATTTGACTAGGAAAAACGAGGTGACCTACTACACCAGGATTCGAACCCGGGATCTTTGATCCATAGCCAATCCCACTATCCACTACACTACGTATAGCAGCTCGACAACAGCTGTTCTTTAAAGTGATTTATTGTAACTAGTTAACTAATAACAACAATGCTGTGACGTCATGTTTTTTTCCGATGAATAAACATAACTTCTCATCCAAACTACTGAATAATTCATGAAATTTTGCAAACCTGTTTGGGAAAAAGAAATTCGCGGCCCGGTGGGCTCCCTTATACAAAAATGGCCCATGAGATTCCCATGGGATTCCCATGGGATCCCATGAGAACCCATGGGAACCCCATGGGATATTGATTTGTTCCCATTGATCCCATGGTGTCTCATTGAGGATCCCATGATAAGACCATGGGAACACCATGGGATCCCATTGGAACACAATGGGATTCTGATTTGTTCCCATTGAGTCATTGGGGTTACTATGGGGATCCCATGGGAACACTATGGGAACACTATGGGATTCTGATTTGTACACCATGGGTTAAACACCCTGGGATAAACACCATGGGATAAATGCCATGGGATAAACGTCATGGGATAAACACAGTGGGGGGAACACCATGGGATGAACACCATGGGATGAACACCATGGGATGAACACCATGGGGAGAACACCATGGGGTGAACACCATGGGGAGAACACCACGGGGGGAACACCACGGGGGGAACACCACGGGGGGAACACCACGGGGGGAACACCACGGGGGGATCACCACGGGGGGGAACACCACGGGGGGAACACCACGGGGGGAACACCATGGGGGTACACCATGGGAAAACACCATGGGAAAACACCATGGGAAAACACCATGGGGAAAACACCATGGGGGAAACACCATGGGGGAAACACCATGGAGGAACACATGAGATATTTTTGTGAGAATTGCGTTAGTTATGACTGTTGTAATTCCAGTTTTTTAATTGTTATGTTGATTAAGTAAGTCTAATAAAGCAAACAGTGTTATTTTTATGTGGAGAATTTGCACATTAAAGAACTACGGATAATTTTGATTCAGTTATTATTATGATTGGAAACATTTATGAGAAAATTAATTGGGAATGCAGTGATAATATGGTACAACATGAACAGTGGTGTAGGAGCAAAGATACATCATGTATTGGTTATTGAGTGCTTATACACTCCATAATGGTACATGGGGCAATTAAACCCCATCTGATATACCTCGTGAGACAACACCCACAATGCACATAGTGTCATAACACGTGGTAAAACGTTAACGCATCAGGGGACAATTAATCAAGGGAGGGAGGGAGGGGGGGGGGGGGGGGGGGGGGGTGCGAAAATCTTAAAACATTCATTAACCCATGTTATCCTCCATGGGATCCCATGTTATCCTTCATGGGATCCTCCATGGGATACCCATGCAGGCCCATGGGATACCCATACGTACGATTCCCCATGGGTTTCCCATGTCCAATTCACCATGAGATTTCCATGGGATATTGTACGTGGGCTTTGGTAGGGCTGACCCAATTAAGTGGGCCCTGTGTGGGATATAGGTGGGCCCGGTGGGCTGTCGTAAGTGGGCTTTGAGAGGGCTGGCCCAAGTCAGTGGGACCTGTGTGGGATATAGGTGGGCCCGGTGGGCTGTATTGTAAATGGGTTTCAAGAGTGCTGGCCAACAAGTGGGCTATGTGTGGGATATAGGTGGGCGAGGTGGGCTGTACAACACTGTTATGGCCGATGGCGGTTTGCCTAAAGGTCACATGCTTGCCCTCTGATTTGCCCCCTAATAATAAGGTACCAGTTTTGTGGCAGTGACCTCGCATACCACAGAAAAACCGTTACTGCTGTGTGACTCGACTGTGAGCCACATTTGAGACAGATCGAGCAGTTAATCGCACATCGTTTTACATGAACTGGACCACTGACCTCTACACCTGGACGGACCATTGTCCATATTCTGCTGTGCTAACGCTTGAAGTCGGCGCGAACTGGAAGTGCAACATGGCGGACCCAAGACGTCACTTCTGTGAGCCAATGAAATGTCCAGGTGTAGAGCTCAGCGGATTTACTCTATACATTTTATATTTATAAACATTACGTCATACGTACCGTACCCACTGAACCTTACACCTGGACATTTCATTAGCTCACAGAGTGATGTCGTGGGTCCGCCATGTTGCACTTCCAGTTCGCGCTGACTTCAAGTGTGAAACAATGATGATCTGTCCATGTGTAGAGGTCAGTGCACTGGACCCATACATCGTGCCCATTTGATGCCCACGCCCACTGAAAACCCACCGTCGCCCCACACAGGACCCATGTGGGCAGCCCATTTCAAGCCCAAGCCCACCTAAGCCCATCAAACCCAACCACAACCCACATGGGGCCCACTTGGGCTTGCTGGCTGAGTGGTAAAGGACAATTATCATAACTGGGCGTGTCTAGACCCCACTGAATGGAAGATACTTAGGTTCTTAGAACCTTGCTTCCCCTCAAATTAAACTCATCCCACAATAAACTTACAATCCAAAAATAGTCAATGAAAAATGAGCACCATCCGAACTCGAACCCCAATCTTACGATCTATAACCTAACCCATTATCTACTTGGCTACTGGGAGGGGTCGACAGAAGCCGTTTTTCAAAGTGCTTTAATGTACCTCTGGCCTACGTGTAACTAGTTGACTGAGCAATAACAATATATTTTAGTATTATTGTTGAAACTACTGAATAATCACTGACGCGAGGGGTGTAGAAACGCCCATTTACCCTTTCCCATAGTGGGGAAAAATTTTCGCGGGCCGCGCCATCTTGGCGCACGGTTGGCGCCATGTTGGAAAGACGCGGCGCTTTTGGTCCGGCGACTCGTCGCCGCGCGTGTGTGCCGCCGGCGTCGGTGCGGCGGGTTGCCAGATCGTTCGCGACGGCGAATCCCCCGGGGAATAAGATTTTAAAAAAAATCATATTCGTCCGTGGTGAGATTTAGGAGAAACGGACGTTACTGACAAACGTGCAGTCGCTTTTCGATTGCCTGTTGATCATACAACTGGTTATTCATGGATATAAATGCAGTTTGCCTGTCAATATACAACTAAAGTTTAGCCTTTGCTGAATGACTATAGCTTTCTTTGAAAGGAATTTTAAGTTACGTGCAGAGAAACATTCTGTTTAACTGGTAATTTCATTTTATGCCCAATTTTCCACTTGTAAAGTTTTACGACACGGTTTAGATTACTTCAAATTTTACACGGCTGTATGGCCTTTTGTGAGTGTTGATTTGTGAGTCAACCTATTAATTAATTCTGTTTCCATGCAACAAACGGCTATATTTTGGCATCATTTTTATTTTGGTCAATTTCAAGTTCGCTCGGGCGTATAAAATAATTGTAAAAGGGAATAAGGAAGAGACAACCATCTTTGTGGATTGCAACTCCGGTCAGCAATTTTGAGCTTAATCATGCTGACTGTTTTTATTTTTAAGTTCTTGTTGGCCTGCATTTGGGACATTTCGTGACTGAAAACATTGAAAGCTAAAATGCTGGATGAGTCTTCAAATTGCATCATCGTCTTTCAGACCGTATTAGTTTTTTTATTTATTTTTTATTTTTTAGAAGCTACCAAGAAGAACAGTCAAACCGATACTGAGGAATCCAAGCGCACTTGGCTGGCTAGCGACAAGGTCACGGTTGGACCATGGACATGCATGAAAGAGATGAGAAAGCGGATCAGCGAGCACACTTAAGACGAAGTAATTTAAAAATTAAACGAATGAAATGAAGTTTAATTAGAATTCTACCGATTAAATCACCGACACTGAAGGACTTACAATGAGATTACACTTTCCACCGGAGTGTATGGTCACGCTTGAAAAATCTTGAAAAGAATCTCTTCCCTATAAAGGGCCACCACGCCCTGCACGCCTCAATACATTTTTAGGAAAACTTGCCCGGCGCACAAGGAAAAAAGAGGGTGGGTTAAATAATGCATAATGAGCAGTATATGTATGTACCAATTGTGGAGGGAGCGTAAGTCCTTCAGTGTCGGTGATTTAATCGGTAGAATTCTAATTAAACTTCATTTCATTCGTTTAATTTTTAAATTCTACCTCATAATCACCTCCACTTCGGACTTACAATGAGATTTTAGAGCCCAGGTGCAACGGGCAAGACATGTACACAAAACATAAAGAGTCGTACAGTATGAGTTCATTTCTCATGCTCCTGTTATTTAATTGGAAACAACGTTGCTTTGCAACTCAAATCAGTGTCAACCAGTTTCTGATTCACTGTTGAAGTTATATTGTAACACTTTAATCGAAAAGAAATGTTTCTGTATAACCGTTCAGAAACTACACAGTTAGAAGCCTATTTTGCTCCCCAACTTAATACGCCGTCAGCAAACTTCTGACTAATTGGTACAATCGTTTTATTATAAAACTTGGCAAAGGTACTACTCCTTGCCCATTGGGCAGTGGTCAGTATGACATTCAGAGGAATTCCTCTCTGGAAAGCTGCACTACACGCAGCGGATCGAGTACTATGCGCCTTAAATATACTTATGTCAATACCTGCATCTTGCAGAGTCATTTTAATCCAACGAGAAATCGTCTCGGACCCTACAGGCTTGTGTGGGGAAGTATAACTCAAAAACAAATTTCTTTCCCGACCTCGGAAAGCTCTAGTTCTAATTAGATATTCTCTAAGTGTGCCTAAAACACACAAGTTTTCGTCGTGCGAAAATTTATCGGCTTGTTGCCAACTTTAGTGGTCTTTGTTAACTTAGTAACAATAAAAGTCACGTTGCTTGTAGTAACATTGACCTGATCTAACTCAAGCAAAGATAAGGTCTGACTCCTTTGTCCTGAAACCAATTCAATTAACATAACAAGTTTCATTGTAAACTTTTTTAAAGGCACCTTTGCCAGAGGACCTAATTCTTTTAGGTACTTGAAAACAATATTTACATCCCAAGTAAAATTATATCTGGGCATAGCAGGTCTCAAGTTGTACACACCTGTCATAAATCGTTTGATCAATGGGTGCGATCCAATAGAAATCCCATTTTTTGGAAGTACAATTGCCGACATGGCACTACGTAGGGTATTTACTGAGCTATAACTGTTACCCTTATGAAATTCTTCCGTTAAGCAATCTAGTACGAGTGCTATAGGTGCTCGAACGGGATTAACTTGTTCCCGATCACAGAATAGAATCCACTTTTGGATTGCTGACCTGTAGGATTTTTTGGTTGCAGGTCGCCAAGAGGCGAGGATAATGTCTGCAGCGTCTTGTGAAATTCCTTGACGTTGCAGGTTTTCCCGGACAAATGGCAAGCCATCAGCTGTAGCCGTTCTAGCAATGAATGGGGTCTGCCCGAGGAAGGAAGCGAAAGTATATTAGCCTTTTGAGGCAACATGACTGGTTTATTTATCAGTAGTTTCAACATCTTGGGAAACCACACCTGTGTTTGCCAACGTGGAGCAATAAGTATGGCGATTGCCTTATCAAATTCAATTTTGGCCAAGACTTTCCCAATTAGACAGAATGGGGGAAATGCATAGACTTTGTATTCGGACCAGTCCAGTGTAAACGCATCATAATTAAATGCCCCCGGATCAGGTTTCCATGATACATATGGCTGGATTTGATTATTCAATCTTGACGCAAACATATCAATGCCAGGAGTCATAAATCTTGCAACAATTTTGCGAAAAACTTCTGGATGTAATTTCCATTCCATATCTTCATGGAAATTTCGTGATGCAAAATCTGCCCTGGTATTATAAACCCCGGGTAAATACGTCACAGATAACCATATATTCCTGGCCATGCACCACAGCCAAATTTCCCTCGCAAGCTCGTTTAACTGCGGGGAATGTGTGCCACCAAAATACTTGATGTATGAAACAGCTGTTGTGTTGTCCGTTTTTAAATGCACATGAATATCCCTCTTGTTATTGAACAGGGATTGCAAAGCAAAAAAGCAAGCCTTTAACTCAAGATAATTAATGTGGAAATTAGACTCGGCAGCCGACCATTGTCCACCCAATACCTGACTGTTGCACTGAGCACCCCAACCAACTTTGGATGCATCGGATTCTACTACGAAATCTGGCTTATTTCTTTGAATAGGTGAATTTGCATACTGCAAATAAGCATTCCACCAACTTAAATCTGTCTTGGCTTGGTTAGATAGCGACATTTTTGCCTCAAAATCATTGGCATTAAGAGATAAAGCCGCATTTTTATATATTTCAATAGATCTTCTGAATAAAGCACCATACGGCACGGCTATTTCACTGGAAACCAGAAGCCCTATCACGTGTGCAACGTCCCGTATTTCCGGGCGAAGAGTTGTGATCAAATTATCAATGGCAGTCAGAATTTTCTGTATCTTAGGAGCAGGAATTGAAATGGTCATTCTGACCGAATTTATAATAAACCCAAGAAACTCTATGGTCTGTGCGGGTTCTAAAAACGATTTCTTATTATTGATAATAAATCCTAGCTCCTGAGTTAGTGTCAAACGAGCCTCAACATTAGTTTTGCACTCGTTAATTGTTGAACCTAACAACAAGGAATTGTCAATATAATCACATGACTCATGGCCTCTTTGTCTTAACGAGGCAATTAGCGGTTTCATTATCTTTGTGAAAACTCTAGGGGCGCATGCCAAGCCAAATGGCAAGCAGGTAAATTCGAACAAATTGTCTTGCCATTGGAATCGCAAATATTTGCGATGTTCCTTTGCAATAGGCACGGTAAAATATGCATCTTTTAGGTCAATTGATGACATAAAGCACTGCGGCCGTATAAGTTGCAGTGCGAACTGAATGGTTTCCATTTTAAAATGGTAGTAAGCCACTGATTTGTTCAATTCCCGAAGATTCAAAATTGGCCGAAATACAAATGGTAGAAACAAACTCCCCAGCTTCGTGGGTAGCGTGTTTGATCGCTCCTTTTTTAAGAAGCTTATTTATTTCCACAGAAATAATTTCAATCTCATTTTGAGAAAATACAATTTGTTTAGGTTGATACAATTGGACAGGTTGTTCGCCAAATTCTATACGATAATGTTGTATTGCATCCAAAACCCATTTGTCCGAGGTTACTGTTCGCCATTTGGCTATACACAATGGGACAATCTACCTGCAATTTTACTATTTGTAACGCATTGACTCACCAGTTTGTTTGACGAACCTATTTCTTGGGTTCTGCCGATGTCTGCGGCTTGCGGTTCCACCGAGATCCCTGGTGCTTGCCGTAACGCTGGTAGTTTAAATAGCTACCACGTCTCTGACTGGCATTAGTAATGTTCCCTCTGTGAAAGGAACCTTTGTTGGCCCCCCTGAAGCTAGAAAATCCAACTTTGTGTCCAATTTTGTTTGTTTGTTGGATATCTTTACATTGCTGGGGTAAGTTATCCCCCAAAAGAAGTCCGGTTACCGGAACATGTGGGGAACACAGGCCAGAAAATTGCTTGTTTAGGTCGGGCTTAATCAACTCACGTCTTCTCATATTGAGTTCGTGGTTGGCATGTCCGATCACTGCTACGGCATCAAGCAGTTTGGTGATTTCACCCTTAACGTCTACATTTGCAGACTCTAATGACCCACTTGGACGTTTCATGAGCGAATCTATTACGCCCACAATCGGCACTACACCTTTCATGAGTGCCTGCTGTACTTTTTGCAGTTTTATGTCCTGCGACCGAGTTTTCGGTTTCAGTGAGGTCCAAACCTCGGGATTGACTCGTGTACATTCTAGATTCTTAATGTTAGTGGGTCGTTGTAGAGCTTTTAGCTTTTCCACGGCCTTGCTACGCAGCATTTTATCAATGACTTTAGCCAGTTTTTCATTAACTGCAGCGCAGTTGGGGCATCCTCTGTATATAGCTGTTCGAAATTGTTCAACAACTGGTCATCCTGGCCTGTAGGGTTTGAACCTGTAACTGACTCCGAGAGCAGTTCGTTTATAGCCTTTGAGGCGCTTGCATCCGAGTCAGATTCTGAGGCCAGACGAGGCCGCTTGGCGGCAGGTTGGCTGAGGATGGCCGTTTGGATGGTCTCAATGGCTTCTGCCATTGTGTCCAGCTTTTCTGTCACGGCGGCAAATTCTTGCCGAGTAACAGTCTTGTTTTTACGAGACTTTTCTTTTGGCTTGGCCGAATCATCTTGATACTCACCCGTATCCTGTTGGGTGTTCGGCTCGTCGACAGAGTCCGACGGCCCGGCCATTAATTCTAAAAAATCTGTCTCCAGTGTGCTATCCATTGGGATGTACAGTACAATGTATAACTCTACGTCGTACACACTCTATACGATGTGACACGCTCCGGCACGAAAAATGTATTGAGGCGTGCAGGGCGTGGTGGCCCTTTATAGGGAAGAGATTCTTTTCAAGATCTTTCAAGCGTGACCATACACTCCGGTGGAAAGTGTAATCTCATTGTAAGTCCGAAGTGGAGGTGATTATGAGGTAGAATCAAGAAACAAGCTGCCGCAATTAAGTTAGCCACTGAGCGAAACAATTAGGGAAATAATTGTTAAACTGTTTCGGTTACATGTTTAGGAAGTATACTCGTTGGTAGTTTTAATCAGGTTAATATATACAGTGGTAAAATAAAGACTCTTTCATTCAGGGTGCATTTGTAAATTTGTAAATTTGGCAAACCACATTTTATGGCGTTTTAACCTGCCTGTCAAATTATATTTCCCAGGTGCGTAATTAATGTAGGTTAACGATTACTTCATCCGAGTTATTTCAAAGACGAGTGGCTTATGGCCGTGATGCAACAGACTTACATCCAGTACTCCACTTAAGGGTGATCTAGTAGATTTAGTATCTGTACACATGGACGTAATGTTTAGTCGGACTCATCTATAGTTTATATATTTTTTTCAGATAAATTTAAAAGGTGTTTATTAGGTCCTGTTTAGGGAAACAGGTATGCTAGAAATATCCATCAAAGAAACCATCCTATGACCTTCGTGTCACCACAATGCCATGATCATAATCTGCATAGCTTGGATTAACAAAACCGTCTTTTGTAAAAGAGAAATGTGCATTTTGACTGAAAAATCATGTTTAAAAAAAATCGAAATTACTAATAAGTTTGTCACTGGTTTTGCATGCTTTCTTCTATTCCCATAACCTGAATCTGCTATAGTATATATCAAGTTCGTAGTAGCCCACAATAAACAGATTTCATATTGTGGGTGCTCCTAATTTAATTAATTGAAATGAATCGAACTAAATTGAATAATAATCGATCCCATGCTAACTTGTGTACAAGAGTTGCAAGGCCCAGATGGAACTATACGACTACTGGGCTGCCCATTAATGTGACCCACTTTATACGTTCATTTTGCCAACTTATAACCCGGTTAAAGCACAGAAGGGACCCACACAGGACCCACATAGGACCCGCACGAAGTTACGTGGGCTTGCCCATTTAAACCGGCCAAGTATAGCACCGGCGGACAAATCTTTGTGGGCCCCAACTGGGCAGCCCACATGGGACCCATGTGGGAGCACATTTGGAGCCCGGTTGAAGACTAAGAAGGGGCCCACACAGGACCCACATGGGACCTACATGGGACCCACACGGGTCCCACATGAATTTATGTGGGCTTGCCCATTTGGGACCCAAGTGGCACCGGCGGACACATCTCTGTGGGCCCAAAATGGGCAGCCCATATGGGACCCATGAAGGATCCCATTTGGACCCCACCTGGGCCCAATGTGAGGCCCACTTATACCCCGGTTCATGCTTAGAAGGGACCCACACCGGACCCACATGGGACCCACACGGGCCCACATTAATTTATGTGGGCTTGCCCATTTTGGGCCCAAGTGACGCCGGCGGACAAACCTCTGTGAGCTCCAACTGGGCAGCCCACATGGGACCCATGAGGGAGCCCATTTGGGCCTCAGGAATGTTGACTGGGACGCTGATCATTTTCAGAACAGTTTTGGAAACGAATGTCATGTCTAGCTATTATTTAGATGTCTATGTCATAGACATCTGTGCACCCTGCAATGCCTGCACAAAATCAAGCGCGCCCAAAACACGCAACCGAACTGTGGGCGTGGCTATAGGCTAAACATGGACATAGGAACGACTGTGTACACAAGGTATACAGAACGTGAACAAGGTAAAACAAAACAGTCAGTAAACTAATTTCGCTACAATATATTAGCGTCGTTTAAAACTACTGTACTTACCCCTATATCCTCGGGAAATAATCTACGCTACCCGCCGTTCGCGTTCAACGTTCGTGATGATGGGACCACTGATATACATTTTGAGCCGGTGTCGGGGTCCCTCACGTCATCACGGGTGTTCTAAAAAGGAGGAAAATAGGGAGCTGCGTAGCATTATACTATATTTAGTGAAAACTTCAGATAAATAAAGTGCCCACCCGTAGTATACAATAATACGGGTGAGCACTTTATTTATCTGAAGTCTTCACATTATGTTCTATGAGAAAGGACACGTTTCCGATCTGAAACGGTTTTGTAAGATCGTGGTTTACCGGTTCAGTTCCCGGCCTGATTACTTTTTGTCCACCACCAATTAGACCGGCTCACTGACAGTTTTTGGAACGTCGCGGTTCGCCTTTTTAATACAGCATGTTCATTTGTTGCGACTTTAGGAATTTAAATAACGACAGAAACATGTCTTGTTTAGAACACCGTAATGTGTTCCGCCGCAAATGACCAAAATGAGTAATGCTCATAGCGAGGTATATAATGCAAGGTATAAATGCACTATTTTTCACAAATTTTCCAACTACAACATTATACATAACTATGAGTATGAAGCAAGATATGGAACGAAGACCCCCCCCCCGGTATAACAAGATAAGTACAGAATTTAAAAAGTGATTCGGAAAGGATGTAGCATCCTGCCGCAACTTTTTGATCATATTTTATCAGAATAGGCCTAAGGACATCATAGTTGCAAAAATATTGAAAAGACAATTTTGTTAGAAAGTTCCTTTCCCTTTGAAAATGCAATGATTGGTGGAAGCGTTTTGAATATAAGACACGGGCTTGCTGTGAGTTTTGTTAATCAACTCAACCTTGAGTTAATCATAGTTGATGTCCCTCACCTTTGTTTTGAACACACAAAAAAGACCTTGGATGGGGTAAACCCGCATACAAATGACCCGTTGGTGACAATAGCGTACGCGCAACCATAACAACAGCGACGTGACCTGTAGATAATCCCTAGCCTAGCCCGGTGTGGGTATTGTTGTATTGATTGGTGCATTATCATGTGCTTGCTAGGTAGTACGGGTACCTACGGCAGGGAGTTTGTGACCACGAAGAACCTCCGCGAGAACCCTGGCGAGAACCAATAGCATTACGTAAAGTGCAACCATTAATGCTCTATGGTGCAACTGACTCGACGATTTCATGACGAGTATTCACGCAAAAAACATCGCTGGTCGATGAACTTTAATCGAAAATATGGAGCCAACGTAATGGAAATATAACTGGGAACATTTCGGAACTTTTGAAGGGGTTTTGAGTCCTATAGGAGAACGGTGTGAAAAGTTACAGTTGGGAAGAAAATGAGGACTAACGTCAGCGGTCCAGAAACCGGCGGCACTAGTGGGGGGAGTCGCGCGGTGCATAATTCCGTGATTATGACGAATTGTCACAGAAAAAGCACACTTTCGTCACCGCGAACGAGCCAGTTTTGGGGGATTCTGATAATGGTGGTAGTCTGGGGAATTCTCAGCAACGGTGGAGTCGAGGGTGAGTTAATAGAATTTTGGCGATTTGCATCCGTTTCGTTTCGGTATTTTGGACAGGTGTACGTGGAACGTGAACGCGGCCATGTTCTTTCGAAGTTCAGCTCATGGTGGTGGGTAGTCCGAGTTACTGGACTCTAGTTATTGCTTTTTTAACATTTGGACATCATCTGGCGCTACTAGATGATGGCGCCAGATGATGTCCAAATGTTAAAAAAGCGATAACTAGAGTCCAGTAACTCGGACTAGGTGGTGGGTGATTTTGAGCAGTGGGCCGGCGGGAGACGGGATGATGATGGGGCGGAAAAGGAGGGGGAAAAGGAGGGGGGGGGGGGATCAAAACGGGTGCCGGTCAACTCGGTCCGTGACCAACTCGGTCCGAGTCAACTCGGTCCGTCACCGACTCGGTCCGTCACCGACTTGGTCCGTGACCAACTCGGTCCGTGACCAACTCGGTCCGTGACCAACTCGGTCCGTAACCAACTCGGTCCGTAACCAACTCGGTCCGTAACCAACTCGGTCCGTAACCAGCTCGGTCCCTATGGGAAATTATTTTATTTTATAGCGTCCAATTTTGTTTTAATTAAGTGATCTGAACATATATAAGAACTAACATTATGCCTCATTCATTTTCATGAACGAATAGATGTGTTTAAAATGATAACAAATTGACGTGTTTTTTCTTGATTCATAGTAGTAAAATAGCAGGGTAACCAAATAGCACACGCCTTTCCGTTCGAAAATTACACAGTCGGTAAAACTAAACAGAGTTATTGCGTCAGTAAAACTAAACAGTTATTGCATAATTAAACTGCGTCATATTTATTATACAGTAGGCCTAAAGCGTTATAATTCCCTTGCATTTATATTTATGTATAAAACGAATGTGTTTTGAGCTACTAGTAGAGGGCAGGAGTAAAGGATTTTTTTGGTGGGCTAATTTAGAATGTCTCTTTGTCAAGCCTTTCACATCGGGCTTTCTAAAACAGCCATGTTCTGACAATTGGTTGGCTCCTTTCATTCAAATTTGTATCAAACTAGTACTAGACTAACTAGACATTATTTTTGTGCACTGATTGGTGTTGTGGATAATTATTTAGACCAATGTGTCCATTTTATATGTGACACGATCAAGCTGAATGAGTCGGATGTCGGGGAATTCCAAAAATGAACTGTGTTCTTCGTTGATATTTAAAAATTTTACATAACTCGACAACAAAACATCGTATCAACATGGGGTTTTCAGTTTGTAAAACGTACAGATGCCCTCTTTAAAACTAGATGGAAACTCATTTTTTGACCGGGGCCGACATCCGACTCATCCCGCTTGATCGTGTCACATATAGAAACATACATTTTTGTCTAACACCGGTAAAGTTTGTGCAATCATTGCTGTCTTGATATACTTTTCCCAAGTGTGGTGACCATGAAGAAATGTTTATTTTGCTTTATTATATAGCGTCCAATTTTGTTTTAATTAAGTGATCAGGGGCCGGTTGCACCAACGGTCTTAAGTGCTGTACTAAAGTTACGAACGAAAATGGGTTGCACCATCGATGTCTTACGACATGTACTAACTTCCTTGACGTACGCATTCTGACTTGTATAATTCACTTGCATAATAACGCATAATTCCCTTGCATTTATATTTATAAAACTAATGTGTTTGAGCTAGGAGAGGGCAGGAGTAAAATAGTGATTTTTTTGGTGGGCTAATTTAGAATGTCTCTTTGTCAAGCCTTTCACATCGGGCTTCTAAAACAGCCATGTTCTGACAATTGGTTGGCTCCTTTCATTCAAATTTGTATCAAACTACTCCAAGAGATTAAACTTTGCGGGTGACAAAATGTGCGGTGACGCGACTCCCCTCACTCGCGGCCAGTGCAGTCGGCATCCTCTGTAACCCTTTGCGATGCCGGTAACCCCTTTGCGATGCCGGATAACCCTTTGCGATGTGGTTGAGGCTTTTGAGTGGTAGTGCAGGTGTCAATCAAGTTGTAATGAAAGCTGTCACTGACTGAGTGATAACTTCCATAACTTCGTGTCAGCTATTCAGACATCAAATGAGGCAGACTATATAAATTTAGGACGCTCAAGAAATTCGCTGTCATTTGCGTGCGCCAGCTAGACAACTATCAATTTCACATTTCCGATTCCGATTTCCGAATCGTAACAGTCTTGCATCCTCTAATTTTGTCTCTGAAGAAGATCTTGTTACTGTTAGGATCAAAATATTAGGCCCTCTTAACTTAATTGAATCCTCTAATTTTAATATGATTTTGTACACAGTATGGAGCAAGGTTTAGAGAAAAACAAAATATAATAAAGCCAAATTAATATAAGTTAGTTTTAATATCCAGTGGGCTAGTACAAATTCCTGCGGGCTAGCAAAAACCTTGGGTAACTTGCCCGGTGGGCTAGTAACAAAAAAGCTTAAGACCGAGGCCTGCATAATGTACATGCAATAATTGTTATGCCAACTACTAGTACTTGTTCACCGATTTTAGATGAGTTAACTGTTAAATTATACGCACATTTATCTGAAATAAAACTGTAAGACTAGAACTTGCCTGACCAATCCATGTTGCAAACGACACTTGTTGAGTCTGTGTATTCATTATTTCATGGCACATTCGTGTCTCATGTCGACTTCTGATGAAAGATGATCTAGCCATCGCAACGCCGGCCATTTTCTTCACAAAGTCCGCGCCGCACTGCGCGCACCCAGCTGCATGCCATATGCCGGGTCGGTCGTTCGATCGGGGGGTGACCCGGTGCGGCAGCGCAGCGCAGCCTACATGTACATGTACCTAGCCTCGGCACACGTACACTGGGTCGTGCGTGAAACTTTTATTTCAAAGTTCAGTCTTATTTTTATTTAAGCTCCACAAGCTCTCCCAGGCCCGAGCTGTCCACATGCTGCCTAGAAATTGAGGCAACAGAAACTTTTAAGTGCGTACCTACGAAAATCTCAAGTACAAAAACACGCGCTCGAGATCGCCAGTTACAAGGAAATGCAATCTTTTTGTGTACAATCTCCCATAGGGACCGAGCTGGTCACGGACCGAGTTGGTCACGGACCGAGTTGGTCACGGACCGAGTTGGTCACGGACCGAGTTGGTCACGGACCGAGTCGGTGACGGACCGAGTCGGTGACGGACCGAGTTGACTCGGGCCGAGTTGGTCACGGACCGAGTTGACCTGAAACCATCAAAACCCTTCTCTCCCCTGCATAATGTGACCCAAATATTTTTTTTTTTTTGCTCGGGTCATTGGTCGGGAACAGGCCGGGTAACCTGTATGCGAGCCAACTCGTACGCGGGACAACTCAAACGCAGATTGGTCAACTCGCGCCAGCCATCTCGTACGCCAACCAACTCGTACGCCAACCAACTCGTACGCCGGCCAACTCGTACGCCGGCCAACTCGTACGCCGGCCAACTCGTACGCCGGCCAACTCGTACGCCGGCCAACTCGTACGCCGGCCAACTCGTACATCTGGCATATAATTTGTTTGATGCGGAATGAACAAAATTACAATTTTTATCATAACTCGACATTTAAAACTAAACATTTTACCATTTTTTACTTTTAAACTAAAGTAAAAAATGTAAATTAAGTAATTTTTTTATAAAAATGATTTATATGCAAGTAAAATAACATTAGAAATGTTACTTATTTATTTACTGCTTACAGTACTGCTATATTAAAGGTAGGATACACCATTGGTAATTGCTTGAATTATCATGAATGGGTAGATTTGGGGGGTTGTATTTTATAGTAAATATCGTTTAACTAACCTGTCCGAAGTTTTACAATCATGGATGCCGAGAAAAGCACGAAAAACAGCGTTTGTTTTCAACAGCTAAAAAGTGAGTTAAGTTGGCCAACATTTTTATTTGCATGATTGTCAGCACTCCTGGGGTGCGTTCCACTCACGTGAACGTTGCCAACGTTGGCCAACGTTCGCCTTGTTCGCTTGAGTGGAACGTAATGTGCGCCAATTATGTTGGCGAACGTTAGCAAAAATGGCGAACGACATTCCGAGCTGTTCGCTGTTGGCCAGTGACGTATTTTAAAGATGGCGAAGAGGTTTAGCAGACGGCAGTGTTTTTTTTCACAGTTTTGATTTACTTTTTGTACGTTTCATACTTTTCGTTATAAATGGTGGATTGTTTTGATTGGTTACAGGGATCTTTTAACCAGTTCGCGCCGGATGACGTATATAAATGCAAAAATTTTCCCAAATTCAAAACGGATGACGAATAAACACGCCAAGTTCAAGTTCGGAAATGTATGTCAGCAGCGCGCAAGGCTGGAAATGCGTGGGTGTGCTACCCAGCACTATCGGCCTGAACACGCTTCGGATCGAGTTTCGTTAAAAATAATCCCGCCCGTCGGCTCGGCGATGTTAAAATAATCCTGGCGCGAACTGGTTAAAGAAAAATAATGAGTTGGACAAAAAGTAGCCAACCAAACGATGTCACTGTCAATGGGCGCCGCCATTTTGAAAACGTAGTTTTTAAAATATCGTTCCACTTCAACTAACGCCAACTCAAAATGTAGGCGAACGTTCGCGCAAACAGTTCGCGTAAGTGGAACGCAGCCCTGGTCCCTGTATGGTGTAAGCTGTAAAATTACCCACTTTAAGTTTAACCCTAAACCTGCTAAATCTAACAGTAACAAGATCCAACTATTCCATTGATCCCTGTTGCCGGATTTGGCAGCCAAGTCGTTCTAAAAAGCATTCAGAATCGCAACATTTGGGTCACTGGTAAATAACATCAAGTTAAACTCTGTTCGATCAGCAGCAGACAGAAAAATAAGATACAGTTGGATCCTGTTGGATCTAGCAAGCAATTAATTAGTCATTTTATATGTTAGGTACCCAACAACTTGGTGAGTTGGACTGTGCTGGATTGAGCATGAAAGTCATATGAATCGTGCAAAAAAAGTCGAGGCCAACTTTACTCATTTTTTAGCTGGGGAGTGCCGTGGCCTCGTGGTCTGGAGTTTCGAATTTGTAACCTGTACAATGTACATGTAGGTAAAGGTGCAGGTTGTGGGTTTGGTACGTGTGCCCTTGGGCAAGGCACTTTGTCACTCATTGCCTTTCTACACCCAGTAGTGAATAGGTACCTGTGAGGTGAGAGATAGTTGTTGTGGTTGTTTTAGCTGCTTTGGGCTGAAATGGCAGAATCAAGCTGTATACTTCCCATGGAGCTGAGACTAAGATGGTATTTGGAATGTTTCGTGTGCCCAATGACCAGGGTAATAATGTGACATTCTTCGCAATTCAGCTATTATTATTATTATTATAGTTGAACTCTGTTTTGTTTTTGATGTCTAAAGAGTTCTTGTTTTCTGTCTTACCAGGAGTATGTGAGTGTAACAGCGCAGACTGCACTGCAGGTTGCGATCCAGGGAAGTATTGGGAGCCTAACACTACAGCGTGCATAGAATGTCCAGTTGGATACTAGTAAGTATAGTGAGGTATATGGTACCAGTATTAGGGAAAAAATGGGGAGTTAGGTTGGCGTAGCGGTTCTTTTCTCGCCTTCCTACCACCGCTGTGACCCAGGTTTGAATCCTGCCTGGGCCAACATGTGGATTGGATTTTCGGTTCCTGCCTGATTTAGTGGGTTTCCCCCTGGATATTCTTCTGGGGTTTTCCTCCCACTTCTAAATCTGTACCTTCTTCTCATTGTCTTCTCTCCACATGTTTTTTCAGGCTTATGAGCTACAGTGAGGGATTTTTTGTTTATTACCAGAAAGTAATAATAATAATAATAATAATAATAAATAATAATAATACCGGTAATAATAATAGTGAAATTTAGTGCCAAATTATTTAACAAATTAATTTGCAACTAATGAAATGAAAAAGTGTACCCGTACTGTAGGCCTACAGTACATGTATCTTTAAAAAGGGCAAAATTAAATTGAAAACCAGGTTAAATTGGACAAATGTAAAACAAAATTGCAAAGCCCTTTAAATAATTCCAGTTGTGCAAGAGAATATACATGTAGGCCATTATATTTCTCAAAAAAAGTGGCCTAATAAAGTTTGGGTACACCATTAGTAATTGCTTGAATTATCATGAATGGTTGGATTTGGGGGGTTGTATTTTATAGTAAATATCGTTTAACTGACCTGTCCAAAGTTTTACAATCATGGATGCCAAGAAAAAAGCAAGAAAAAGGGCGTGTGCTTTTAACCGGCGTTGGGCAGTTGTTCTTGTTGTTCTTGGTTTTTTTCGACGGCGATCGTGATATTTTTCTTTATAAAATTCAATTTTTTTGGAACATTTACAGGATATCTAGCGAAATCATTTTTCTGGATGCCTAGAATCATTATTTACTTTCAAATAAGTAAGATATCTTAATAATTCGGTAGTAAATATTTTCGATATCTGCAAATGGTGTATCCTACCTTTAAGGTCACAGTGTATTACACTGGAAACAAAGCCATATGCCCATTTAATAAAGTGCTTTTCATTGTACGGTTACATGTAAAGAATCCTCTAACGCAGTGCAGCTTGAATGATTTTGCATACTGGTACCACTACCTTGCCATAAAGAAGTCTCATAGAGGAAGGGTTAAGGCGACTTTTTCGAGCTGCATTTGTACGTATCCGTACATGTGTATCAATTTAATGGTCCTTAATTTCATTTCCCCATGCACAGACAGTGTATATCAATCAAATTTGTTTATCTGTGAACTGTGTAAACACTATGTGAAATATGGCCAATATGATTGTGTAAACCAGTGGTAGATGCGTCAGACAGATTTAATTAACTTGTGAACCATCGCTAAGCCCTTGGAAATCTCTCTGCGCAACCAAACAGACTCGGCGTGATTAAACAAAGAGGACTCTTTATAAATCTCAAAACCTGCCACCCAGCATGTTGCGGCACGTTGCCAGGCAACCAGCACACAAACCACAAAGTTGTGTTTAAACAGTCCCCATGGCAACTGATCAACATGCTTTTGGGAGCGACGGACCGTGAATGCAGTGAACGGCCAAACAAAGGCCGACTATAAAAGACAAACTCTTGTCGAATTCTGAAAAAACTGTTGGCAAACTATGTAGGGGAGTGAACGGTTAAATACACGTGAATAGAATTAGCGCATAATCGAGCCCCGGTGCCCTAGGGGTCCAAAGAGCAAACTTGTTCAAATATCTATTGCTGTATTGTGGCAACAACATGCAGGCAGTCTTCAATACTGTGTTTTTAATGGGTTAACATTGGGGGAAAGGGTCCGTGCTTTAATCAGTACACAATAAAGGTGTTGCTGCTGGGAAAACCCTGTGGGTGTCAAATTTGACAGTTTGTTTTTTGTAATCTTTTCAATTCAAGATCTCTAAAAGGGGAAACTGTGGGAAATACATGTATACAAATGACAATGACAAAAAATTTAGCAGTCAATTGGCCAGGCTTTTTACTTCCACAGTTTGTGCAATTGTGCTCCATGATACTGTACATGACATAGGATCGAAACACACAAAAGAGAACCAAAGAAACAAAAAATTCTCAAACGACAGTTTCTTAGTCAAAGTGTGACCTGTCACCACAATAAGAGAGCTTTCCAATGGTACTTAACACTTGGAGGTATTAGGATAAATACATTTTACAGCTCTCCAGACAGTCATAGGTTTCACAAAACGTGTTTGTAAGAAGAATTATTTAATAAACATCTTTAACAAAACACGCACAAGATTGCAAAACAGGACAAGTAAGGTTCGGTTGAGAATAGAAACTTCCCTAATCATTATTTCTTCTCGAAACTTACAAACTATAAACAACAACATATCCAAATTTCGAAAATGTGGGACATCATTTGCATATTTAATTATCGTGTTAATTATACCACTAATGGACTTTAGTCCAAACACTAACTACGCAAACACTATGCAAAATCGTGTAATTTAAGAGGTTTTCAATCATCTCATTGCACCAAAAAAATGGGAATATGTGGAGGAGGACTTAGGCTTTCCAAAATACGCAAAATCTCAAAATTGACCACCCCTTTATATTTTGACTTAGGATGGCCATATATACGAATCACATCATGCGACTTTACTCTCATATTGTGGTGACAGGTCACAAATGTGGTCCTCGGTCATTCGAGTAGGGTTTGGTTATCACATGTAGTACAGGAATAAAGGAAACGCTGTTGTATCGGGAGCCGGATGGGCAATTGAAAATCATTTCAAAATTATACATTTATTCAAACTCAACACTAGTTGTACACCATTTGCAGATATCGAAAAATTTTACCACTGAATTATTAAGAAATATCTTACTCATATGAAAGTAAATACTGATTCTAGGCATCCAGCAAAATGATTGCGCTAGATATCCTGTAATTATTCAGAGAAATTGATTTTTATAAAGAAAAATTTATGAAAAAAATGCTGTTTTTCGTGCTTTTTGCGACAATCTATCCATGATTGCAGAACTTCGGACAGGTCAGTTAAACGTTATTTACTATAAAATACAACCCCCCAAATCTACTCATTCATGATAATTCAAGCAAATACCAATGGTGTATACTACCTTTAAACAAAAATGTGGGTAAAGGGAAAAAATGAAGTATTGAATTTGTAATAATGTACAGATGTGTACAGATTCTAAGCAATTTGACACCACTGAGTAACCAATACCAGTGTTTGGCCATACTAGTGTGTGGCCACTGATAGCCTTGGGGAAACTTTTCACAAGACTCCAATTTCACTAATACATTGTAGGCTGTACATGTATAGCATTCAAGACATCCACTCAATAGCATTGATCTCTTGTTTAGCAACAGGACAATGCCAGGAGCCTGAAATAAACAAACAAACTGACCCAAACAAATGCCTGCTAAGGGTCAACTGGGGTTTCAAATCATGGTGTGTCCTTTGGGTGGGGGGGGGGGAGGTTGTTAAGCCGAAAAATGTGTCGAAAGTTTAAATTCATATTTCGTAAAGAAAAATAATGAATAATGGGTGATTTTTTTAATTTATTTCAGATGTATTGATATATACGTATTCTTTGGTATGCCTACTATAGTATATTACTATTTTGTTAAGAAATAAAAACAATTGGCATTTTTCGATATTAACCCTAACTCCCTCACCATTGTTATTGAACAATACAATTCCTTCAAAATCCTCCAACTTCCTTTGTTGTGTAAGGAGTTAGGGTTAACATACAAAATTTGAAACTTCAAAGACCTTTTTCTCAACATTTTACTTTTGTGATTATATTTGATAAATATATGCGAACTTTAGAACTTATAACTTTAGAGTTGTATCATCTTTTGTAATACCTGAGAAACCTCAATCGTGCAAAATTCGGCAATTTGAAAAGAGGATTTTTAGTTGGAGTATTTGGGATGAGGTTGATGCGCCAAAAAAATGTCTTTAGCAAATTCAATCAGTGACTGGGAGCATACACTGTACATTGTATTGAAACCATTTGTTTGCGTACATGTAGGTGCAGGTTCACAATGTTTGTTTCACAAACACTACACCACCATCTGCCTGACATTTACATTAAATGTTTGTACAACATGTACATTGTACTGTGTTTGAATGGGATGCGCTGTTCAAATTGAAACTTTGAATAATATCTCTTTTGGTTTTGTTAAAAGTAGGGTACACCATTTGCAGACTATAAATGTTTATTGACTTTTTTACTACCAAATCATTAAGAAATATTTTACTTATTTGAAAGAAAATAATGATTCCAGGCATCCAGCAAAATGATTGCGCTAGATATCCTGTAATTATTCTGAAATTGTTTAAACAAATAATTTTGATCACCTGTTGGTGATATCACAAAAAAACAAGAACAGCGTACAAGAACAACTGCCCGACTCCGGTTGAAAACGAACATTGTTTTTCTTGGCATCCATGATTGTAAAACTTTTGACAGGTCAGTTAAACCATTTTTACTATAAAATACAACCCCTCAAATCCACCCATTACTGATAATTTAAGCAATTACCAATGGTGTATTCTACCTTTATCACTCAGCAGCCAGTTGGATTGTCTTTGTACACCTTTGGCTTTTTTATTTCTATGAGGTTGAGGTTAATAATATAAATAATATTAATAATAGGCAATTTTTATACAGCCCACATACCAACAAATTACGATCTCAGCTCCCTGGGGAGTATACAGCTTAATGCTGCCATTTCAGCACAAAGCAGCTAAATCAACCACAATAACCATCTCTGCACTCACAGGTACATGTACCCATTTACTCCTGGGTGGAGAGAAGCAATGAGTGACAAAGTGTTTTGCCCAAGGGCACACGCACTGTAGTCCCAGGCGGGATTAGAGCCCACAACCTGCATGTAGCTTTACCAACAAATTCAATGCTCCAAACTAGGAGACCACGGCCTAGACTGCGTGCATTGCAACAAGTGTCCGTCTTTACATGGTTGTTCATTCTGAATCAGGGTAAAAATACAACAGTTTTTAATCATGCCGACTACATGTAGGTGTGTACGTAGTTGCTGGGTGTAGAAAATCTACTAAGGCTGGGGTAAGCCTTCATTCGTTTCCGGGTGATCCTATAAAATATCAGAGGATTTGGACAACCAAAGTAAAGCTTACCAGAGCAAAGTGGTTCAGGCAGGCCTCTAGAGTAATTTTAGGCCCTCTGCAGCAACCATTTTGAGCAGTCGTGCTTCGACCTAGAGGGACCCCATCTTTATTCTCGCTCGAGTCGGTGTCTGAATAAGAAATACTGTGATTCGAATCAGACGAATCATCACTGTTTTGTCGGATTCACTAAAAACCTAGGAAGAACTTTCACGATCGTCCATGTTAAATTTGATTACCGATTACGTTGTACAGCGTGCGTGGGATGTGAAGGTGTACCGGGGTAAACCTGGCCGCGTATTCGGCCTGATATTCCAGCGGCGTCTTCAAGTATATGATGGCTGGAATACGCGGCAGGAATATCAGGCCGAATACGCGGCCAGGTTCACTCAGGTTGTTATGTGGCCACGCGAACCTGTCACGTACAGGTACATGTACCTAGACGTCGCATACTGACTATCGAGAAATTGTCCGGGTTCTGCCTCGGTTTATGTCACTCATTTTGAGTGGCCGCGAAATTTAAAAAGAGGGGGGGAGGGGGGTCAATTTTTGGACGGCAAATTACCACACTAAACGTACACTAGAACCAGTTTTGCTTTTTATTCACATTTAATACACATAAATCTATTAATTTAAAACGAAAATTGCATTTGATGTTAGACTGCATGTTTCCTTTAAATTGAATTATTTTAGTTAAAATTTATAACAAATTGCCCTTCAAATGCTGTGAATTTAAGATTTCTTCTATGATACTGTAAATCTGTCAATTTTCAACAAGCACTGTGTACGTATGGGAGATACAAGTACAGTATGGGAGATTGGTGCCAATAGAATTGTTCACTTGATAATAAAAGCATGAAATTTGGCACCCAGTCATGTGGTACACACGTTTGTCATGAGAAATTTTATTTGGCTATAGGGCCATCGCAGATTTGTCCTTTGAAAAAAATATAGGTAAAATAAAAGGCAAAGGAAGCCATTTTTTTTCAAAAGACAAATCTGCAATGGCCTTTTCGCCAACTTCATGTACATGTAGTGTCTCTTTCATAGCATTCTATGAATGTGTACCAAATTCCATGCTTTAAAACATTTTATTGAACATCTGCCTACTACATGTAGCATTCCCTGCAAATTCCCAACAATGATTGCCTTAACAGCTTTGATCAGCCCTTTTGAATATTTAAATAATTAATCAAAGTTATAAAAAAACTAATAATAATTGTTTGAAATTGCAGTAATTGGAAATTTCAATGTTGTTGTTCCCCTTTAATAGCTGCCCCGGTTTGAACAGCGGAAAACTTCCATGCGATGGAGGCAAGTACAACGACAAGACAGGACAACACGATGTAGGAGCATGTCAGGTACGCAAACATACATCACCGTTTGACAAAGTGACAATTCCAAGGGATCGTATACGTTTGGTAATTGGAACTAGTGCTGGGCGAGTAGTGATTTTTTTCACTCGAGTACTCGCAAGGAAATTACTTGCGATTAATCAAGTACTTGCGAGTACTTTGTCAAAATTTTCGCAAGAAAAAAAAAAAAAAAAAAAAATTAACTTATTATATTTAACTTCTGCAGCAATTTGGTTTCCTTCATCGCTCAAGTCCTAATTCAAAAACATCCAAGATTAAAATCCCTACAGTATATTAAGTCAACTCTATGTTGTCTGATTACATGTACCGGTACGTCATCTGGAAAGAAACTATATCACTGACTGAACTCACTATCCTGAATTATTTTACAATCCCACGGACCGAAATCTGGAACATGGTTTTGAAATCTGATATCTGCAGGAGAGATATTTGCTTTCATTGTATAAACTCTGCGGTCAGGAACATTCTGCGGTCGGCGAATGTTGCTACATTTTGTGTTGGCTAACTCAAAGGATTTAGTTTGTTGAACCTTATGTATTTTGGAAAAAGACGCACCATTGTAGGCGTGCAATTATGGGGAGCGGCAAGTCGATTCATTTTGTGTTGTTGCATCTTACGACCTCAACTTAATCGGTAGTGTCAACAATCATCGCTCGCTATTAACAATCACTACTCGCAAGTACTTATTGCTAATCGGGCTGGCACGAGTACTCGAATAGTTAAAATAACGCGAGTAGTGCTACGAGTAGTAAAAACAAATCACGAGTAGTGACTTACATGTAGTCGAGTTAGTCGGCCAACACTAATTGGAACCCACTGTTTGTTTCAATCCTATATAGTATACTGTATACCATAAAACTAACCTGTACAAATTTAATTTCAAAAGGTGGTAGCGATTTTGAGATGTTGCCGAAAATTTTGGGGCGGTTATGTCCATGCAGGAATTAGAATAATCTGCACTGGAATACACAATCTGAGAAACGTCACTGCAGTAACGCTTCTCGGATTCAAATTTTGGGGGATAAAAAGTGATATCCTTTTTCATTCACCGCAGTACTTCGAAGTGAAAAGTTTCTAAAAATGCATTATACTATCCAAAGCTGCTGTACTTTTTATCAAGTAAGTTTTTATTGCCATTAATTTGTTGACTAATTACCAAACGTATACGATCCCTTTAGGCAATCTGAGATTTGTGGATATTCTAACCTTTTTTATGATGTGTACGTCCTCTACATAATTAACAATTTTCGAGACACAAAATTCTACTATTCATTATACAAAGTAATGAAAGTGCGCCATGCTCAGTTTTTCATTTTGACGAAGTGACGGATCTTTATGCGTCACTTACTCTCATTGGTTTAACACGCGTGCTATATTTAGATTGAAGTACATGTGTAGCCTCCATGGTTTGCATTTTGACGTAGTGTCTTTATAGTGTTGTAGTATACAATAAACGCGTGCGCTGTGCACTGTGCACAAACATATGCTACATTTTGGTGACGAAGTAGAATTTCCATTTTGACGAAGTGACACATATCTATAGTACTTTGTATCTCCTAATTAAACATAATTTTATGAAAACAGAGACGCACCATTGCTAATTGCTTGAATTATCATGAATGGGGGACTTTAACGTCCGTCGATATATCAATATTACTGAAATACTTGATACTATTTTGACATCGAAATCGCCGATGTCACTTTTTTAATCATATCGAAATATCAACATTTCGATATATCAAAAATGTTGATGTATATAAATTTCGATGTTCCTAAATGATATCGAAAACACCAAAAGATTGTCAGATTATCCAGAAAATCTCAGGGCTTTAGTATATTAGAAAAGCTGCCGTCTTTATTTGTAACTTAAAACATTTGAGTATAGGCCTAATAAATAAAATACATTCGACGACCAACTGCAGTTGTGAAGTTGTTCTTTGTGTTTCACCAGTGGCCCGCCACCGCTTGCACAGTAAAATCTCAAAAGAAACCGACCATGCCGCCCAAGCCTATCGGTTGTTTGGGACGTACATTGCAACCCTCCCTTGATCGATAACATTTTGGGGTGGCCAATCACGAGTCGGGAATTGCGGGGATCGTTCTTTGCACCCTGCTTTTGGCCTGGCAAGCCAGTCTGGATTCCAAGACCGAGCTGTTCATTTAGGGCGCGTCGTCCGTTATCTGGGCTTATTGAGGGCGCCCTTATAATAGGGCGCCCTCAATAAGCCTGGATAACGGACGGCGCGCCCTGCGGAACAAATGAACAGCAGCTCGGTCTTGGAATCAAGACTAGTACTAGCAAACGGAAGCGGCAACCGTAATCATTTCTTATTTTCGTTGTAAAACCATAAACACGCGGGCTGGCGCAATTTGATATTGTTCGAACTGAAATTTGAAAACCGGTAAACACGGGAAATAATCAATATATCGAGTATACTCGATATTGAATTTCCGATTAATCGATTATTATAAAAAACTGACATCGACGGAAGTTAGGGGATTTGGGGGTTGTATTTTATAGTAAATATCATTTTCTCACCTGTACGAAGTTGTGCAACCATGTACAACAAATATTTTATCAAGTTTATATTTTATGTTTATTTATAGGTAATATAGCGGTACAACTTTGCAAACGTCAAAACCAAAACTATGAATTATTTCAATGAAACACTTGACTGCAGTCTCAAGCATCCTCTGAAATCTTGGCAAACTGGTTTGTTGTAATTTTTAAGAAAAGTTGAACTTTTTGTTTCAAATTCTATTGATTGTTGGCTGACTATAGTTTGAAAAAATGACTATTTTCAAATACTGCGCCGAATTTAGTTCGTCCAATTTTTGGCAATTTATTACAAATCCGTGAATAGGAAAAGCTAGCTACCTTAGTCTAGTTTCCTGACCCGATAATGCCCCGACATCTATAAATTTCAGATTACAAAAAGAACATACATTTTGTAATCAATTTTTTTTTCCCAGCATCCACTTATAAACACAAACTTTAAACAGGTCTTTTCTCAATATTTGCTGAAAAATAGGAACCCCAAAATCTGTCATTTTCTGAAAAAAATTGACTCAAAGCAAATGGTGTATATAAGCTCAATAAACAAGTCTATGGCCTCCGGGCATGGTCCAATGAGGGTACCGTACTTCCCATGGGGAGTATTTCGTGTTGTGCTACTCGTTCATTTGATACCCGTATACCAGTAGGATTGCTTTGTCTGTTCGTTGACTCTCTTAACACTAACAATCCCCATCCTGACAAACTCCAGGTTTTGTTGGAATCTGTTAGGATGAGTACTTGGACCTCTATTAATCTAAACTGGGTTTAGGCATACCGTACCGTACATGTACCTTTTAGAATGAGCCCAACAGTACAGTTTGCCATATGGTGTTGGAATTTGCACGGATGGGTGTAGTTCCTAGTAAATTACACTAGGGAGTTAGGGTTGCGTGTTCATTATAAGAATATCATAGCGGAAACCAGACACTTTTAAAAATGGAAGTCAGGTATCTCTATGAATGGGCATGATGTTATTTTTTTTCTTTCAAAGCGAACACGGTCAGTAGCAGGATGTGAATTTAACAAAAGATTTTCAAATCACACCCCAAATGCTCCAAATTCACACCCTCTTCCAAGTTCACATGCTAAGTCGTTAAGTCATTAGGTCGTTAAGTCCAAATTTTAACAACCTAATTTCAGGAATTTGGACTAGGGTTGTGCATTTGGAGCATTTGAATGTGATTTTGGAAGTCTTTTATTAAAATCACATTCTGCTGAGGACCGTGTCAGCTTTCAATGTAAAATAAAATCCTCCTTCTTCGATATTGATGCCCCAACTCGCCTTTTCTTTTCACTTATGGAGCCATTTTCAATCATATTTTTGTACATGAGTTGAATGTAGCGTTTGTGAAATCTGATTGCAGATCTGCTTAGCGGGCACCTACAGCCTCGCTGCGGCTGACCACTGCCTTTCCTGCCCCTCCGGCCATGCTTGCCTTGTGGATGGCACCAGCACGCCCACCCAATGCGTCCCGGGTCAGTACGCGGTCACCGGCAGCTCCGAGTGCAGCCAGTGTCCCATCGGTAACTACTGCCCCAACGTCTTTGACACGCCCATGCAGTGCGCCCTCGGCGAGTACTCCAGCGAGAAGGGGCAGACGACGTGCCAGGTGTGCGAGGCGGGCCACAAGTGCCCTAGCAGAGACTCGTCGGTACCTTGCCCGGCCGGTACCTTCAGTTTGCTTGGGGAGAGCGCTTGTACCAGCTGTTCGACGGGACACAACAGGTGGGTCTAGTTGAGGGTCATTCAGATTGGGAGAGGGGGAAGCTAACTTTGGAGACAGCTCCGGAGGGAGCTACGGTAGCTAAATCAACTCCCCAAAAACAGTCGCCGTTGGAATGTAACGTGAAAGCCGGTTACTACTACGCACGAAAGCAAACAAAAATGTGTCATGGGGATTTTGTGCGCTGTGTATAATTACAAAAGTTGAACAGATTTCAACAAGTGCACATTTTTTTGCAGCAAATGCTTTGTGAAATCAAATCTGCATCAGGGTAAAAATTAATTTGTTTATTTCGGGGGCTCCATTTTTAGTTTTTTTGAAATTTTCGGGGGCTACTTTTTAAAATTTCGGGGGCTACTTTTTCCATTTCAGGGGCTACTCTTTCGGGGGCTACTTTTTTCCATTTCGGGGGCTACTTTTTCATTAATTAACAAAAGGATACAATTTGTTGAGTACCGGTACTTGAGTTTATCTAGCACTAGTCTTGATCCAAGACCGAGCTAGCTGTCCATTTGTTCCGCGGCACGCTGTCCGTATATATATCCAGGCTTATTGAGGGCGTCCTAAATTATCGCCAGATTCGTTCGAATCTGGCAATAATTTAGGGCGCCCTCAATAAGCCTGGATATATACGGACGGCGCACCGCGGAACAAAATGAACGGCTAGCTCCGTCTTGGACAGGACTAATTGGCACGCAAACAATCTATGAAAACTTCAAACCAGTACAATCACAATGTCGCACGAGGTTTACTTTGCCGATATCACTGCAGTATATACTGCATGCATACATGTACATAGCACATGCAGCGATCGCGTGCCCAGGGTATCCCTAATTGCTCAATTGCGACACCCCCTAGTCTTTTTTCCAGTTGTTTTGAATGCTCCGCGCTGTGTAGTTCGAATGGTGAATTGCATGAAGCCAGAACGTAGACGAAACAAACGTTTAGAAAACGGCCACATAGTACAGGCCAGCTTTTTATCGCTGTTGTACACGTCATGCATGCAGCGTGCGCTGCTGAGTGCTAAATCCATAGTACTGTACATGTACATGTACCGCGCGCTCTGGATCTCCGGTCTGCATGCCGGCGCGGCCGCTTAGCAGTGGCGCTAGGATCAGAGAGAGCGGCCGCTCGTAGTCGTGCAGCAAATATTACGGGGGCGATTTTGGACCATTTCCTATTTTAAGTCGCCCCCGAAATCGCATTTTTTGCCTATTTCAGGGGCTCATTTAGGTGTTTCCGGGACGAATTCGCCCGCCGCCCCCCGTGTATTTTTTTCGCTGATCTGCATCCCATTCACTTTCACATGAAGTTTGAACCGGCCTTACATGTAGCTCTGCCTATATGCAGCTATCTTGCACCACTGTTTCTAAAAGCGACATAAAGTTGTGCGCATGTGCCATTTTCAAATCCAGGTCGAATAAAATACATAATTCATGAGTGGTGACCCGCATGGTGAACCAAACAAAATTGGTATGCCAAGCGTAAAATTCAAACTCAATCAACAGGCACTAATGACGTTAGTCATTAAGGAAAGGATGCTTTTTCTGGATGAATTTTACCATGAAGTTGAAATTTTCCAAACTCAAAAAATGGTTTGTATAACAAAGTAGGTTGTGATCTCTTTGAATTATGTGTTTTCGTAAGAGCAAACCCAGCAAGTGATAACAAAAACTGGGTTTGAATATTTACATTTTTTTCATCTTGAATGGAGTTTTTTGCCACGCAACATTGCGGTCTTGTATGATACCCATGTAAATGAGTCTCGTATACTGTTTGAGGACACGTTTAGGAATACACGGTTCTAGATTCCAGACCCAAGGTGGCAAATCTTGGGTCGAATACGGGGCAAATTAAAAAATAATTAACAGTATTTAGCCTAAATTTATTTAATCTTTTTTAAAATTTAGCTGGAAAAAGTAAATCACTGTTAAGACAGAGAAGATTTTAAAGAAATAGATTATCAGCACAGTCTGGCAATATACACCGTTTGAGATGTGTGACTCGGTTCTTCATTTGTAGAAGGATGAATTTATAAATGTTGGGACATCTTTGACCTGTCGCTGTTTCATCCGATATATGATTTTTTTATGAAGTACATAATTCTTTAACACAGTCTTCAATTATCTTAATCCTTTTTCTTTTCAAGAAGTTTGTACATGTACTTACATGTACCAAGTAAATGAAAAAATTGTTTGAAGTCAATAAACTAGTTTGCTATTTCAACTGCGCATGTGCTCAGTCGTATTGATCACAGGTCATTTGAGAGTTGTAATGATTTGAGTCAATGACTCGACTCGGGCCTGACTTGAGTCCCTTTTGTTGGTGACACGACTCATGTTCCTACGGGTACAGTACTGTACATGAAATGACTCGACTTGACTTGAGTCACTGCAGGCAAATGGACTTGAATCACGTGCAGGCAAATGACTCGACTCGACTCGACTCGACTCCCTCATCAGAAGACTCGACTTGACTTAAGTGAAATATTTGCTGTGGCTTAAGGTGCAAAGTTTATGTTCACGTCACTTTGCGGAGCGGAGTTATTGTCATTTCATTGGTCGTAGATCCAGTTTCAAAAGTGACAATCATCCCTATAGAAGCAGGTTTGTATTGATCATGTTGACGTTGAATAGTCAGCCAATAAGATAATCTCTACATGTGCCCGCTTTAAACAAAAAATGAAATTGATTGTTTGTTGCATGTTGGATCGATCGAGATGACCATCGCCATTAGAGATTATCTTATTGGCTGATCATTTAACAAACCTGCTTCTATAGGGATGATTGTCATCTTTGAAACTGGATCTATACATGTATGTAAGACCATTGAAATGACAATAACTCCACTTTGCAACATCGTATCTCAACAATTATGCACTGTGTTATTTGCTTTGATTCTCCCATACCCTTTTGTCATTTTTAAGTGTCTTGATACTTTTTGTAATGAGTTTATACCAACTATGCATGTGCTGTGTCTTTCACAGCTCGTCAGGGGCGGGTTCCTGCATCATGTGCTCGGCTGGCTACAAATGCCCGGACCCGGCTGGCTCAGAAGTAGCCTGCGGAGAGGGCTACTTCTCTGCGGCCGGAGCGATTGACTGCACCCGTTGCTCCAACAACGAGGTCAGTAACGACTTGCACACATCCTGCGAGGTGTGCCCGGCTGGTAAGAAATGCTTGGATCCCACACAGACACCCACTGACTGCAACTTAGGGGAATATTCTCTGGAGGGGGACGCTGTCTGCACGGCTTGCCCAAGTGGGATGCGGTGTCCGACCACGATGGCCGTTGAGGTTTGCCCTCCTGGTGAGTAAGATTTTTGTGAATCATTTTTGTTGAGTTTTAGTGAAAACCGTTTACTGTTATATCCCTACCAGAAGTGTTGAGCAAGAAAAACAATCTGTGTAGCGGTTTGCGATTTCTATTTAAAAAATAAATAAAAAATTAGCAGCTGGGTTGTGCTTGTATGAATGTTTATAAGAAAGAACAATAGGCCTTACTTTGGGCTAAAGAACTGCGTACTACAGAATACTACTTAGTATTTTGTAGCATTGGGTCTCTCCGTGACTGATGATTGGGTGTTTACTGACAGAGTACAGATACTGCCAACCACAAAATACTAATAGTGGCAATACAGGTTAGTAATACTTACCTGGCAAAAAATGCAGTAGTCCAGCCTTGACCTATTGCTGTGTCCCAAGTGACAATTTTTGCTGTAGAGTTTAGAACACCTTACACAGCATACATGGGCCATGCACACTCAGCAAGCAGAGGGACCCAATGCTAAAAAGTACTACATGTACTGTGTACGAGTGCAATTTATAGGGGTGAAGTACCAAATACTAAAAATTACTACAGGCATTGCACACAAGTCAGTGAGAGTACTGCATACTACTTTTTACTACTAGTAGTAAAAGGTAGGGTTAAGGTTAAAGAACTCTAAAGAACAGCTGTCCTTAATCAACTTGCCAATAGCCTAGTTGGTAGAGAGGTGAGCTATGGATCGAAAGGTTTGTGGTTTGAATCCGGCTATCGTTAACGTTGTTCTCTAATAATTCGCCAAATGTTCTTGTGCGTTATTTTAACCATAGAGCAAGGCTGAAGGGAAAACTGTGTTAGTCACCCAAGTGCCTTGAACAAATTCCTTTAAAAAACGCTTTATAGTGACTTTCTTTCGGCAATGGGCTCTGTCGTATGCCCTCAACGTTATGTAAGTACCCTCTCAGCAGTAAGAAAGGAAGAGTTGGGCGATACCAATAGGCAACACTTCTTGACATTTCTAGCCGACTTTGGAGAGAATTTCAGAAAGGTCTTGGTTGTGCCAAACATGAGTTGATGTCTTTTTGCTCTCAGATCTTTTTTCTGACCCTTCTTTTTGATTGAAAAAGTTCCAATTTTTACTACTAAATTTGTGAAATGTACAAATATCTTTTACAGGAAGACAAAACAAAATTTGAAGAAACAAACAAATTTAGGAAAAAATACTTTCCATGACTCAAAAAAATTGAAATGCTTCTTACGCATACTCTTTCCCAGTGCTGAGGGAGTAGTGGATTTTGCTACATGTACTTGAGTACTCACAAGTAAATGACTTGAGTAGTTAAGTACTCGTTGAGTACATGTATACTAATTAGTCATTGGCCATTGTTTCTTCTCTTCAGATACTTACTCCATTGGCAGTGCAACAGATTGTACCACCTGCCCAGCTGGCTACAGCTGCACCGTCACCTCAGCCACACAATGCATGGCGGGATGGTGGAGCGCCGATAGAAGTAAGCCAATCAGTCCTGCTTGGATGCCTGAGATTTAGAATGGAACCCTGAAAATGGCCAAATGTGTTGTGTTGCAGGGGGATCGGTTAGACTTAAATTAAATCTAACGGCTGCTGGCTGCTATTAATAGACTGGTTCAGTAGGCCACACCCCTAAAAAATGAATTATTTTAAAGGTTGGTTACAACATTTGCAGATATAGAACATATTTACTACCAAATTATTAAGAAATATCTTACTTATTAATTAAAAAAACCAAGAACAACACTGCTAAATGCCGGTTGAAAACGAACCTTGTTTTTCTTGTTTTTCTTGCTTTTCTTAACCAGTCAACAATTTTAAGTCTATTGCCCCCTTCGGGAACTATTTTCTGCAAATTCAAGGTGGGGCAAATCTCATGCACTAGCCTATATTAGTTAACCCCACGTGACCGTGTTTCAGCCAACCAGAATACAGAACTAGCAAGAGCAAGAGCAAGTGTTATAAATGACTTGATTGCTTGTGTAGGTTCTGTTTGCGCTAAGTGCGCCGCTGGCTTTTACTGCCCTGTTGGTGCGTCGGAAGCCCTCGCGTGTGAGGAGGGCTACTACAGTGTTAGCCCTGGACAGACCGATTGCCTGGAGTGCCCGTCGGGTTCAATGTGCGACACCAAATCCACCGTGACCCCCTGCCTCCAGGGCACCTATTCACTGGCGCGATCAACATCCTGCAAACAATGTCAAGCAGGTAAGTGACCTTTGACCCAAATTATTGCCATTACTGAAACTTGGGTGCTGCGTACCATTGTGAATTTCCCGTAAGGGATAATAAAGTTTTATTGAATTGATTTGAATTGAATTGACTCAGGACTGTTTTGGAACGGCACAGCATTCAAATTGTTGAGTGATTAGGCTTTTATCCCTAAATAGGCTTTTATCCCTAAATACGGAAGGCTTTTATCCCCCAAGGGTATTTTGGCTAGAAACCCTGCCAAACGCAGCAACATGCACCATTTGGCAAAGTGACAATCCTGCCCAGCACAGCAAGATCCATCAGGTCAAAAATCTCAAGGTCAAACTGCCTCAGAGTCTCTGGTCACCCAACACAGCAGAATCCATCTCTGGCAGACGGTGGTGTTTTAGGCACTGGTGTTGACAGCTGAATGCATTTAAGTGCGCACCAGACTGGGTTTTTTTCTGATGCCCCGTGCTGCGTCTGGCAGGGTTAGGGTTATGGTGTCCAAAATATCCCAAAAGATGCTGCTGGCTTTCAAGTGCAAACATTTCTCCTGCCTCCCCTATCTTTAGTGAACGAAAAGTCTTGATCAGTCCCTTGATCAGATGCTCTCGTTGAAACTACATGAACACTCATTTTTTGACCGGGGCCGACATCCGACTGATTTCGCTTGATCGTGTCACATAAAGTATTTTAATAAAGATTTGAAACTTGAGTGGTTCTCAACCCAACTGTTCCTTTGCGAACCACACACATTTTTCCAAAAGCGATTTCCACACGGTGCTTTCGCGAACCTTTACTAATATTTGAATTGATTGTACGTTTGTGATTGTGATTTCGGCAAAGGTCACACTTGCACAGCCCAAAATGCAGAGCCCGTGCCATGTGACGTAGGCTGGTACAACACTGACAACAGCGGGACTGCCTGTCAGCAGTGTCCCCAGGGCAAATATTGCTCCGACGTCACCCGGGAACCTGTAGACTGCGACGATGGTAAGTCTAAGTCAGTTTTGTGATTAAGTACTTTTCCCCCGAGTCCAATAAGTATTGACAGGCACTGAGGTCACTACAGTGGAACACTGCTACACCAAACACCACTATACCGAATTGTTGATCTTGTATTGTGCATTTCAAAAGAGGCCTTTATTTTTATCAAGAGGTTTGATCTGACAAAAATTTTCTAAAATAACTGGCACATAAAAATGAAATATCAACAAAATTGACTTTTGTTTCAAAATTTCATTCATAACACAATTTTCATTGACAAACTCATTTCAAGGTTCCTACAGTTACGTGGGATCCACGGCCTGCACGGACTGCCAGCCAGGCTATGAATGTACTAACCACACCTATGCTGGAAGGACAGCCTGCCCAACTGGCTCCTATGCTACTGGCAAGACCACGTCCTGTACGGTGTGCACTGCAGGTTACTACTGCCCAAGTGCAACGTAAGTGCCGACAGTTTTTCCCACTAACGCGGTATCTGCGGGTCTTAATTGACTTTTCTCAATTTAAAGCCTTAAACAGCATTAACAAGTTTTTAAATTGAGCTCTCTAACGTCTTAAAAATGGATGAAGTGAGTATGACTTTTTTTATCAGCTCGATATAACGTTATAGCCTCCACCTAGTTGTGGGGACAGGTTCATTTGTTTGGAAAAAACAAAAACGTGTAGTTGGAACATTTTCGAGTCCCCATAGCGCGTTGGGTCTTCACTAAAGGGGTTCAAAGGTAAAATTGGATTAGGGTATAATTAAAGAAAATGTAGAAGACAAAAATAGGGCGATGTTTAAAATTTATAATTTTAGAATGTTCTGAGTTTGAGATTAGAGAGATTTCTTTAGCACACAAACCCTATGGATTGTCCCCCATAACGCAATGTACGAAAAGAATTACAGATCACACAGCGTGTAAAAAAGAAATTGATGCACTTAGCAATTATTTTTCCGTAAAGCTGAAAAATAAATTGCATGTGGCAGACAACTCACATTATAATAATAATAATAATAAATTACATTTATTTAGTGCTTTTGACTGAGTGAATAGGTATGTTTTAACTGCCCTTTGAATGAGTTTATTGAGGGTGAGTCTTGGATGTGCGGGGGAAGCCCGTCCCAGAGTGTAGGTGCAGCTACTGCAAATGCCCGCTGACAGTACATGTAGCGAGTGTTGGTACGAGGGCCTTAGAAAAGTTGAAGATGTAGATTGGAATGGAATTGATTGGTCTTTTGAGGTGAAATTCGGAATATAGTACAATGGTATGAAGAGCTACTGGATGAGTAAAGTTTTTTATTAAAACTAATCAATTATGCAAATTAGCTAATTACTAGCTAATTATATATTTATATTTAAATTAGGTACAAACAAATTGTAAATTTTGTTCGTCTTTGTACTTGATGTTCAATGAAATAACCCTCTGAAACATTTCAGCCACATATATTTATGCATATATGCAAACGAGTCATTTTAAGTCTTCTTAAAAATTAATTTAAAATCGATGATAAACATGCCACGAGAGCAACTCGAATCGAGGCCGGAAATATACGTCGATGGCCAGCTTGCATCAGGCATCTGTGAGTGTGCTACCTATCAGATGCCGGCAACCCGTCTGGGTCTGGTTATTGTCAAAATAATCCCGGCACGAGCTGGTGATTAATAGTAACATTTGGGACAACTAATTAAATATGCGTATTCAATTTTTGGTTTGAAACAACACCAGAAAACACTAGCTTATTTTCCAGCTAATCTGGTGTTATTCCGTAGGGCCGGGTTTGATTTTGACAGTCCAGTAATTATTTGGCAAAGTGATGAAAGCCTCTTCTTAGCTTTGGTGACATGCCGGTTGATGTTTGAAACTACATCTGGTAGTGGGTTGTTGTAGACCAGGACAATCCAGCACTGGAGGATGATTGTCGTTAACTTGTGTCTGATGTGTCAATGGTGCTGTAAATGGTCTCCGTCAATGAAAACTTGCAAAGGTACATGTAGGCACTGGATTGTTGTACCGTACCGGTAATCTGAAATTGAAAGAAATGAAACTTACATATTGGCTGCTAAATCAGAAAATGACAAACATTTTACCCACTGTATTTAGAACTTGATTAGAAGTAAGATTATTGGAAATTAACAGTTTTATTGGGGAGAATAAAAACCACACGCAACAGCCAGCAATCAACTGCGCATGCTCGAATTGCACACAACTAAACTAAAGTCCCACGCAGTTTAATGTATAACACGGCTTTTATATCTATTAACGTTACTCCCTTCCACAATCTGGCGATCACTTGAGTTTGACCAGTTTTACTCTTATAAAATCGGTGTATTTTTACCAAGATTTGTAACCTTTCCACATGTTTTTCTTTTAAATATGTAACAACAATTATTACAAAAAACTTACCTGGGCATTTTCCGTTTTGAAAAAGCTTGATTTCAGTAGCAGTCCAACACGCCATCAAATTCTTTTCTATGTTGCGGCTTATACGCCATGTTTACTAGCAAGTCATGCAGGTCACGCAGAGCCGACACGGATAAAAACTCGAAACAATTTTCGCGCTGATTTCTTCAAATGTTTCACTTATTGGAACGAAAATGTGACTATATCACAAGAAACTGCAGACTATAATCTATCAAACCATAGGTTCGAATTTTTCAAAGGATGAATATTTCAGGATTTGTGGAGCCGTTTCGTACTTGAGTTTTTAGCTATCAGGACAAAAATTGGAAGCCATGTTTCAGAAATTCGAAGTTGTACTGATACAGTCAAGGTCACAAGCTACCTTGGGGTAAAAGGTCAACCAGATTGGATAAGTGAAACACTTGAAGAAAAGTCCATTTTTGCAAGGGGTGTTTTCCAGTGCGCGAGTCACAGCGCGGTGTGCACTTTTCACACGTTGGTTTGCGCGCGGCAATGATTCGCGTTGTGTGCGAAGTGAAAAACGAACGGTTTATCTAAAACCAAATCAATACTTTCCCAGATTCTAAAACTAGAATTAATTATTTTGAAGATATACAATATGAAATATTATTTCTAACCCTGCCTAAAAAGAATTGAAAGATATTGTCATTTTCTATTTTTAACAATTATATTAAAAACACCTCAAAAATGAAAGTTCCGAGAACTTGTGTGTTCTGCGCGCGTGGCAGACTCCGCGTGCACGCGTTGTGCTCAGCCTACTATTTATTTTTGTTGCTTGGGACACTGTTAAAAAGTGTAGTAATCAAAAGTAGTTCTGACGATTTCCGACTCATTTTGCAGGGTTGGGTCACATATGACATTAGAATCCCGTCACAAGTTTCTGTACCAACTTGTTACTACCGATTTTTCAATCGTTTGATTATTCTTGTCTTCCAGCGACGACGCCGAATTAGCGTGCTCCCCCGGCACCTACTCCTACAAGGGCGCCACCGAGTGCGAAATCTGCCCTGCCGGCACCGAGTGCCCCCGGGCCAACGGGCTGGACATGCGCAACTGCACCTTGGGGGAGTACGCCCTAGCGCAGAGCATGGCCTGTATGGAATGCCCGCCTGGCTATGCCTGCCCAAGGACGGACAGCGACTACAAAGAGGCCTGCAGGGGTGGGTTCTACTCTACGGGGAAGCAGAACGAGTGCACCGGCTGCACGGCAGGCTTGTAAGGCATTAGTTACATGTTCTTCAGGGGTGATGCATTGGGTCATTTGGGAGATATTTTGGGTTTGAACCCGGGTCGCAGCGGTGGAAGGCGAGGAAAGAACTGCTACGCCAACCTGACGCCCCTTGATGGCTCATTCAGCCTAATGGCCTCTGCCTCTAGCAGCCCTCTATATATCGCGATACACAATTTCGCATCACGCTGCTGTATCGTGGCATTGCAGTATCAAGATTATTGATGCAGGGATGTAGTTAAGTCCATTACAAGTTCTCCAGTTCCAATTCAAATCACAAGCTATTCAAATGAGCTTTGACAAAAGAATTCCTTTTTCATTGTTCAACCAGTTACTTATGACTGGTTTATGACTGGACGTGTGACTGAACCGTGACTGAACCATGACTGGACCTGTAACTGGACCTGTAACTGGACCTGTAACTGGACTTGTGAAAGGACTTGTGCAAAGTCTTGCAGGGACTAGAATACAACTCTGTATTGATGCATCAGTGAATTGTTACACTCCTATCATTGAATTATGGTGTTACACATTGTCATAACATTATTATGTAAATATTATTATGTAAATAACGCAACAAATGGATTTGGGCGCAGGAGTACTGCAACTGTACTTTCAAGAGTTTAGATGCATGTTAAATGATGCTTCTTATGCTGTGGACATGGGTGAGTGCCAACAAAAAACTTTACGTGAAAGCCAGCAAAACTCCTATCTTTATTCTGTTATTGTCCTCCAAATTACTACATTTGCCCTGCTTTTTAAAGAGTTTTGTTTCTACTTTTATCCTATATACAGGGTGAGTAAAACAAAAAGTAACCCAAAAACAAAGAAATATATTTCCCCAAACAAATATATGAAGCACCAAAAGTAATTATGAGTTGGAATCCATTTGTGACCTGCTCCATCGAAATCAGGAATAAGTCTCGAAATGACTTTTTAAGATATGCACATGGTGAGAAAGGGAAATTCATAAGCTTTCTAATGATACCCATCACAAGTGTGTATCCTCTTAGTTTAACGAGTTATGGTCTGATGAAGATGACAGTTGTATATTTTTTTGCCGAATCCACATTCTGAGAAAAACAGCTTTGAAATAAACAAAATTTACCAAAATCATACGGACAGCGCACACAAATCCTCTTCATTTTCATCTTTATTTATCGTTTTTACAAACAAGGCATTAATGACAATAATCTTTGATAACTACACTTCCTAAAAATACAATGTTCAGAAAAACGATTTGGTCACAGTTTTGACACATGCGTTCACTTCAACGACCGATTGCGTAAAACGGCCCCAGCGACTTATTCCTGATAACGATAGAGCGGGTCACATTTATTAAACTACTTTTAAGTGAACAAAAATATTTAAATAATGATAATAAATAATAATAATCGTGCTTATAGCCCTTTACATCGTATCAATGATTTTAAAGCGCTTTACAATTATTACCTAGTTCATCAAACCCTTGACCACGCGGCAGCCGTTTATAGGCGCTTAGTTGGCCTCGACCCTCACAGGTATTCATTTATACTCCTGGGTGGAGAGAGGCAATTGTAGTTAAGTGTCTTGCTCAAGGGCACAAACACTCTGTTTCTGTCAGAGTTGGAATCCACTCATCATCGCACATGCGTCGAACACCGTAACCACTGGGCCATGACATTCTACAATTCTTCAATGGATTTACTCGTTAAAATGTTATCACTATAAACAAAATCACCCTAAAATCAGTTTTGTCCAAAAATGTGATTTATTGTCTGTTCTAACTGTTTGGAAGAACAAAGAAAATGACACAAATACGTTTCAACAATTATACACAATAAATTTACCCAAACCTGCTTCTGCATCATCAAGATTAGGTTTCCGGACTCTAAATATTTGTTTATTCAAAAACAATTCAGGTCCGCAAGATGGCATTGGTAGTGTCTGGTGTTTCCATGTCCATACCCAAAAACAAATAGCCCTGGAAATTAAGTTACATTTTCACATCGTTTAAAATTGAAAAATACTCGTCTCCAACACCGGGTTTGTTTGGGATCTGTTAGGATGGGTACTGAACCCCTAAACTGACATTTTTTTTACACTGGGTTAGGCATACCTCCATAATTAGAGGCCAGTTTGTTGGGTTAATACATAGGGGCTATTAGGCTTTCAGAAAATAGTTACTGGATTTATAGGAATTCATAGAGGCTATTGCAGTTTTAGATTTGTACTTTGTTCATTTCTTGTTTTTGCTTTTTCTTCAGCTTTTGCCCCAATCGTTTTGTGGATGAGATGCTCGAGTGCCCTACAGGCTACTATTCTTTAGGCAATTCCTCCATCTGCACCGAGTGCCCAGCCGGCTACTACTGCACCAGAAAAGATACCGCACCAAGGTAGGAGAAAACAAAACCCACGTCCGTAACATGGATTGAATACATACATGTATGTGAAGCGTTCTGGCAAACTGAAATGGAACTGGGCACAGTCCAAAGTGGAGAAAAATGAAAAAAAAAATTAAATAAGGAAGGGGGGGGGGGGGGGGGGGAATTTTTGTTCTCTCCAATTTTTAGATTTAAGTTTGTAATCTTCGATATGTGACTGGCTCTACAAAAAGGTGTATTATGAAATTGAGCTATATACATGGTTATTACTACAACGTAATATTTCATTTGGTATATGTGACCCGCTCCAGGAAAAGGTGACATAAGTCGCAAAAACTATAAATAGAGTTATGTACATGATTAAAAGGGCCAGGATATAAGCTTTCATTTGTTACATAGTACAGCTCTATACTGTAGCCCCTCCCGTTCCGGTGATATGGCATTTTTGCATATTAATAATTCCATGGAATTCAAAATACACAACTGAGAAAACCGGCTTCGAAACACAACAAAACTAAGACAATACATTGGAACCATGCACTCTAAAAAGGTTTTGTTTCACTTTATTTATCGAATTCCAGCTTTTTGTTAATTAAATCTAAAACTTTGGATGTTAACCAGTTCGTGCCGAATGACGTATATTAAACGCAAAATGTTTCCAAAATTCAAAACGGATGACGCATAAACACGCTAAGTTCAAGTTCGGAATTGTCTGTCAGCAGCGAGCAAAGCCGGAAATGTGTGGGTGTGCTTCCCGGCACTATCAGCCTGAACTCGCTTCTGATTCGAGTTTTGTTAAAATAATGTTAAAATGATGTTAAAATAATTCCGGCGCGAACTGGTTAAAGATGTCATTTTAGACAAAAAATGAAAATCGGATTTTGACAAAAATATTTACCCTATTAACTTTAACAGGCCATTACTCATAAAAGCAAAGCGCGACTTATGTCACCTTTTCCTGGAGCGGGTCACATATAATAGAGCTCTTTAGCCCCTCTCCTTTTGGAGATATGAGGTGTTTATATATTGATTACTTCCTTGAAGTTCAAATTACACAACTGAGAAAACGGGCCTTGAAATAGCCAGCTCTGTTGTACTACATGTACAACAGAACGATGCACACAAAATGGTATTTTTTTCCACTTTATTCATTTAAATCAACATCTCTTTGAATTAAACCTGAAACTGTAAGTATTAAAGATGTCATTCATGACAACAAATATAAATCACATTTGGATGAAATGTTTACCCTATCAACGTTGAGCGGGCCATTTTTGTAGAGCCGGTCACGTATTGTAACGAACATTAGGACCTCGCTGTAACTAGCGCGCAGCGCCCTCACAATAGTTATGCAATTTTGGTTTCCTTAGTGCCGCACATGCGATAGACAGGAAGTGGCGATCGATAATGCGCGTCAGTTGTGCACATGGTACGTTGTAAAGCTCGGGGCAACGTTTTTGACCGCTACTGCCTGTAAGTGTTCATCGCCAGTATTTTACACAGTGAGTAATGGTTGACTATTTCATAATAAAGTGATGGCAAACGAATAGCTGGTTTCCGGAGTATTAATGTCAGTGTGTACTGGTTTATTGGGACTACTACTAGGAATGGTTGTACCTTCAAAAGCACACCTTTCAATCCCTGATGAACCCACCATCTAAATCGACCCCAGACCGCTCGGCGGACGTTACAATATGTGTACTACACACAATTGAAGTTGTACATGTAGTAAAACATAATGGTGATCCTAAATTTGGTACCCTCTGGAGACCTAAACACAATGTGTACAATGGAGACAAAAGGTCTCCGGAGGGTAAATTTCTATAGATAAATAGGTCTCCACTGGGAATTTCACGAAATAGGTTGAGAATGTTGGTTAGGGTTAGTGTTTGGGTTAGGGTATAAAACAGAGATGCCATTTTTCCGAATTTTTTCGGAAATCCGAATTTTTGACTTTTCTAGCGAAATTCCCGATTTTTAAATTGTCATTTTTGATTCTTTATAATTTCCTCCAAACTCAATGAAAAGTCGATTAAAACGGCGCGTAAAAAAATTATCGCGAGCGAAGAAGTTTTAATCTCTTTCTCTAGTCGTAAATGGAATAATTTCACGTTACAAACGCCCATGCGACAGCTGATTAGAATCTCCACGGCTGGAGGAAAGGCTAAGCACCGACCCCTGACACGAACAAATTCACTACGTCATCACGCGCTGCAAATTTGTTCGCTGGTTGCACGGTGCACATGGACATGCAGTACAATATACACGATAAATGTCTCGTTGGCGGCCGAGTACCACCGGGGGTTCGCATGCGATCGTGCGGTGCGCGTGCACGAGCGATAGCGTAAACATGAAAAAGAGCAGAAAGGAAAAGGAAAGTCGTAACCATTGAAGGTATTGATAATATTAAAGGTGGTTTTATTGAGAAGCCTCAAATTGTTCTGCCTCATTTTAGTGTTATTTGTGTGCATGTTAATGCCTTTTTCATCACCCTTATGCTTATACTGTGCTGGGTCGCTTCGCGCCGCGCCACGTCAGACCCGTGTCCAATTTCCGATTTTTTTGGCAAAGGCCAGTGGCATCTCGTATAATATAGGGTATTTTGGGTAGAAATTTCAACCAGGGAAATTAATTGTGGTTGAAATAGGAGCATTTTGAAAAAGGTGCTCGACTTTTTAACCAGTTTGTACACGAGAACAAAGAGATGTCTCCACTAGGATACAAATTTAAGTAGTAGTAGTAGTAGTACATTTATTTCAACGCTGCCATTAACACAGAATAGAAGAAAACAGAATTCACTTTAACAAAGAATAAACAATTAAATGATCTAATTATAATTATATACAGAAGTATTAAATTATAACCAAATTAATGACAACATTTAGGTATAAGGTGAAGCGAATTGCTTTTGTACCCTAACCTATTGACAGACAATCTATATGGTCAACACACAGGACAAAGGACATTATACGTAAACAAACAATATAACGAAACACACACTGGAAAACACAAGCTGGTGAGAGACAAAACCACAAAAATTAAGTTCATAAATTATAACTAATTATATGAATGTGAATCAAGAAGATAGAATTTCAGCTTTTTAACAAATATAGAGTGTTAGTGAATAAAAGTGTTTTTAATGGAAAAAGTTTGCCATTTTTCAATTTCATGATAAACAAAATGAGCAGACAGGACTCTCCTTGATTGCTGAGGACTCTCCTAGATTGCCGAGGTCTAAGGTCATGTAAGGGGTCATTAAGGGTCATTGTTTGTATGTTATGTTCAGGTTTCAGGTCAAGTTTTTGAAATAAAAATGTATAACTTCTATATGTAAGGGTCATTTGAGGTCATAGCTCAAACATATACAATGCAACACTTGCGGTCCGAGGATCGCTTGTTTGCCCATATGCCTTATCGGTCTTCTTATACTTTCCTCCCTTTTTCCCCTTCAAGTTACTTGTGTGATCCCGGTACCTATTCCCTGGGCACACAGCTTGGCTGCACCAATTGTAATCCGGGCTACTTCTGCTCCTCCATCTACACTGGTCCCACCAAGTGCCCCAAGGGCTACTACAGCGGCCTGAATGCAGTCAACTGCACCATCTGCGAGGCCGGTTACCAATGCTCAGACCAGACAGGTATGGCAAACGCAGCTGAGGCGTGTTCAATAGCGCAATACCGCTGCGACAACGGGAGCGTTGGTGTTGCGGGTCCCGCACCTCCCGCACCTCCTATTGAACGAACACTTGCCGAACCGGAAAGAAACGTAAACAAACATGCACTCCTTTCGTCCCTAGTTGCACATTGTTTGACCAAATGGAAATAGGTCCCCCTTTTGGTCACTCACAGGCCCGAGGGGGATAGACGTGCTCTAGTGACCGAATCATGCCAGTCCATATGTGTTTTATAACACACCTCGTTCCAAAATATTAAATAATCGTGATCCGATCCAGACGCCGCTATTTTTTATATTAAGATGAGCCTGGCAAACCTCTTGTGGGTGCTGTAACAGTCAAAAATGTTAAGTCTATTGCTTCGTGAACTGTTTTCCGCAAATTCACGGTGGCGCAAATCTCATGCACTAGCCTATATTAGTTAACCCTACGTGACTGTGTTTCAGCCAACCAGAATACAGAGCTAGCAAGAGGTGTGTTATAAATAGTATATATTGAGCCTCAAACTTGGTATGTTCCTCAACCTGCAGTGCCCGAGGTCTGCTCGCCAGGCACCTGGTCGGAGGCTGGCTGGGTGAGCTGCAAGCCCTGCGAGGCCGGCTACACCTGCGACGAGGGTTCCACGGTGCCCAACCCGGACGCCGACATCTGCGAGCCTGGGGGATGGTGCGATGGCAACACCAGATACGAGTGCCCGCCGGGGACCTACAATCCTACCAATGGGTCTAAGACGCAGACGGCCGCGTGCTTGTCGTGCCCTGCTGGTCAGTGTAGTTGGGTGTTCTCTATAAAGTTTGAGTCCCACTTTTTTTTTCTGTCCTTGTTACATCCCCAACTATGATTTTTTGTAATTTTGACGCATTTTTTTATGTTATAGTATACCATTTGTGACCCGCCCCTACGAAACCCGACATAAGTCGCACAGGCTATTTCGAGAAACAGCTCATCAAAGTTGGGGTGAAAAATGTGGCGGACATCCATTTTTGTTTTCGTTATTGTTTTATTCTTTAATATGTATACTTTAACCCTCAGTTAAACAAAATTGACTTTATTGCTGAGAAAGTACAAAAATCATGAATTTATTGAGGCGAACTGTGTCCTAAAAGTGGTAATTTATCTCCCAAATACATCGAATTTTCCATAAATTATCGCTACTTGGAAGTGTATGTATGGTTTAGAGGTGGTTTTGGTACCAAATGAAAGCTGAAGATGTGTACTAAATGGAAATAACAATATCTCACTTTAAAAAAAAACCCACTTATGTCTGGTTTTGTGAGAGCAGGTCACATTTGTCATTTGTGCATTGTTATCGTTTGAAGCAGCAAAAGTTCTCTAAAGAAGGGTGCTTGACAACTAACCCGAGTTTTAGCTCTGTGAATGCTGTATATTCTGAGAAAATATTATTCTTCAAAGTGAACAAAAAAATCGGCAAGGCAGGACTTGAACCTGCGACCTCCGGAATACCGGTCCTACGCGATCCCCACAATGGGACGGGATCCCGACATTCTGGTGTTTATGACTTCTGACTAGCGCCCTCGAACAAAAATACTGACAATTTTAGACCGCAAACATTGGGCAAGATAGCTCAGTTGGTAGAGTGCCTGTCCGGTATTCTGGAGGTCGCAGGTTCAAGTCCCGCCTTGCTAATTTCTTTGTTCACTTTGAAATTTATCTTTGGCCCGTTTGGGACAATTTTGACAAATTGATGGCAAAAAGCACCGAAAACAATAAGAATTGTGCAATCATTACTTTGTAGTCTGCTTTCAAGACTGGAAACGGCATAAATACTAATAAACCCTTCACTGCGATGTAAAGAACAAGTACGCCCCACGGATCCGCGCTGAAACAGTGGCATTTACTCGGGAAAATCTTAAGAAGACCTTGACTTTTTTAAAAAGAATAGGTTTGAAACGCACGTACACGTAAGGTCACATCAGTCTTTGTGGCCTAATGGAGAAGAAGTCGGTCTTCTAAACCTTGATTGTGACGGGTTTATCTTTTATTTTAATTTTTTTGTTTTTGAAAACAAAATTGCATGTTTACACCGCCTCTGCCGCGGGGTCGGTTTAACAAAACGCTAAGACACATCTTAGAAATCTCGTCCTAACTCGCGACTTGTCCTAGGATCAATTTCATCAAAGTTGAGACGAGTTCAACACGTCCTAACTTCCTTAGCAACGCGGCTGAACTCGTCTTAACTTAAGATCGGTCCGAGGGTCTTCCTATCTTATTAATACGTGCGTTATTCTATATATCGTCTGGAAACCATTGCATTATCTTTTTGTTGAAGACAAAATGTCGGCCTGGAGTTATAGTTTCAAAGAAGAAACATATTTGAACATATTTTGTATACATGTGTATAGTTTAAAAACAAATTATTTGTACGCCAACAACTAGTCGTCTCTGTCGAAAAGAACATGCAGAACTACCGTACGTGATTGTATTGCGCAGATTAGTTTGCGCGTTTCTTTTCAACGACAGTTTAATCTAGCGGTAAAAACAAACATGAAACAGCTATCAAATTGGTAGTTGTGATGCGTCTTTCATAAGATTGGTTTTAATAGTGAAATCGATCTTAGGACACGTCTTAGCCAAGATCGATCTTAGAGCTGGAAACTCGACCTAAGTCCTAAGATGAGTCGTAAAATGAGACGAGTTTTGTGAAATCGGCCCCAGGTTAAACAGTGCAGTGTGAAATAGTCGACAATAAGCCATTTGCACGTGACCCCGAGTTAAATTTGAATAACATCTGGTACACTGACTTGCTCACACAGCTTGGCACCGTCGAACTCTAAATTCTCCAGACCAAAGACACTGTTGCTATATCACGTGATTCGGGGCAAGCCTTACGCTAGCAACCCCCAGCTCTGGAATGGTCTGGTGTCTTTGTGCCATTCTCACCCATTGTGAACAGTGTATAGGTGCTGAACGTCTGTTACGTAACTATGCAAGAGCTTGCCCCGAATCATGTGATATGGCAACAGTGTCTTTGGTCTGGAGAATTACAAGTTTAACCTGGCCAAGCTATGTGAGCAAGTCAGTGTACCAGATGTTATTCGACTGTCGCGCGCAAATGGCTTATTGTAAAAATTGTGGCTAAATAGTGGCTTGTACTGGTACTGGTAACTGTAACTAAAGTACTGGTAACTGTGACAGGCCCGTACGCAGGATTTTTTATGGGGGGGTGAGAATTTATACTTAATGGGACCAACAATGGGACCAACAGTTTTCGGGTGCCAGTACCGTTTTTTCTACATCAAAATACCATTATTTACCCCGGAAAATGTGGACCTTTTTGTAATTTGGTGGGTGCGTACGCACCCGTCGCACCCCCCCTGCGTATGGGCCTGAATAATAATTTAAAAAAAACTTCTTTAAAAAAAAAAATTCTTTGTTCAACTGATGCAAGGATGTTCAGAATTTCATTATTTTATTTGTATGTATAGGTTTCTTCTGCCCAGGACCTGGTGACTCTGACTACAGTAACAACCAATGCCCAACAGGGCACTATTGCCCCATAGGTACCACGTATGAGACTGCCTTCCCCTGCCCAGGTAAAGAGAATCTATTTAGTTTTATTCTTATTTATTTATTTATTTCGGTTTGAAAGCCTCTTATACAAATATTCGACAATTTGTAGCGATTGGATTACAATTACACGTACATGTATGTATAAATAAAACTTTACTTAAAAATCAATTACATTAACAATATAAACGTACAAGGACTAAAAAAGCTTTAATAGTGTGAGCAATTTGTGGGATATCGCGATATGAGTTTGTGCGACAATAAGGTTCTGGAAGGCCACAATAATTTCTGAGTTGAGTATTACAGGGGTAAAATGTTTTTTGTACTCATTTGAAAATAACTATAACTTTCTGTGATAAAGTAGAAACAACCATTTTTACAGATAAGACAATTTGTGGATTTGAACAACTTTGTATTTAAAAAAATCTCTATTCTGTCGTATCCCAAAGTCTTGAAAATTGAATCTCTTTGCGAAATAATTTGTTTGGGGTAATTTTATTTGCGAACTTGAGTTATGACAAATTTGGGCACATATCCAAAACTTCTGAACTTCATTGTTTTAAACCAAGAAGAAGGGCTAAGAATGTGATACCACAACACACAATGTATTTAATTAAAGCTTGCACACCAGCACATTCAGGATATCGTGTTTTTGAATTTTTGCTACTTTACGCCACATTTGTGCTAACAGGTCACAAATTATTGTGAGGCGTTCGAGCATAATAAGACGGAACTGGGCACAGGGCATAGTAGAGAAAACTGCAAAATAAAAAATAATGGGAGATTTCTTTTATTTTGAGATTTTTAAAAATTATATTTTGAGATATATTGATATTTCGAGATTTATTGATATTTGTTATCTCTGGTATGCCTACTAACTATATTCTGTTAAAAAAAAAAAGTATGGAAGTAGTGGAATAAAAGTGTTTTCAGTCAAAACAATTGAAATTTTTTCGTATCACATACATGTACAAAGCTCGAAACTTCAAAGGCCATTTTCTCAACATTTTACTTTTGCGACAATTTACTTTAAACAGCCATAACTTGTTGATGGAATGTTTGTTTGAAGTGCAAGTAACAGCATTCTAATGGTAATTGTATCCTCTTTGCTAATATCTGAGAACCCTCATTTCAACCTCTGCCCAGTTCTGTCTCATTTTACCAGAACCCCTCACAATTGTGTCCAATCTTGTCTCCCCATTTGTTACAAACTTTAACCTCTGACCTGCGACTCTTGACCCACAGGTGGGACCTACAACAACCTGACCAACCAGACGTCAGAGTTCACAGGCTGCAAGGAGTGCCCGGCGGGCTACTACTGCCCCCAGGGTAGCTCTGGTTACGTCACCACGGAGTGCCCCAGGGGTTTCTACTGCCTAGCTGGTCAGGCCTCAGGAAACGACAACGCCTGCCCTCTAGGATACTATGGGTAGGTCATGAGTCATTCCACAGAAAGTGTGACATTTTACTATATTGCTACATTTTTTGTTTACATCTATTAACGAGGAGAGTCAGGTTGGTATTGCAGACCTGCCAACTAGGACGATTTTTCCGAATTTCGTATTGGAATTTGATTAAAATACAACCATACGTTTTTTCCCATAAGTACTGACCAAAATGTTCAAAGCGTTCAATACTAGATAAAAACGGCTGCGAGTGTAGACCTCAAAATGGAACCATATGTGTATTGTTAGTATAAAGGTTATTGTATATAAATTACAAGGGATATGTTTTAAAATATGTTTCAACGTATAAAATGTGCGGTAATCAGAAAGTAGCCATGAACCAGTGAGATGCACTATACACTGAATGGCAGTTTGGCTGGTAGCCCTCGCTCGGCAAATATGCCGATTCATAATTGCAAGTTAATATCTGCACCCATTACGTTTCATTTCAGTGATGAGCTGGGCTTCGCCAATGCCACCCAGTGCATCGTCTGTCCCGTGGGCTACTTCTGCCCCCATGGGAGTGCCCAGAACCCCACCACGTCTCCTACCCCGTGTGACCCAGGCACCTACAACCCCGACGAGGGGGCGGGGCATCAGTACAACTGCCGTCTGTGTGATCGTGGAAGGTCCTGTCCTCTGTCGGGACTGCACAACAGCTCGCACCCATGTGCCGAAGGTATGCCAAAAAAAATTAAAACAAATAATGTTTAGTGCAAAAGAAATGTAAAAAAGGTGTTTGTATATCTTGCAGTTACTGAAATTCATTGAAATAAAAAAAGTTTTTTAACCAGTTTGCGCCGGGATTATTTTAACATCACCAAGCTGACGGGCAGGATTATTTTTAATGAAACTCGAGCCGAGGCGGGTTCCGGCCAATAGTACCGGGAAGCACACCCACGCATTTCCGGCCTTGCTCGCTGCTGACAGACATTTCCGGCCTTGCTCGTGGCGTGTTTATTCGTCATCTGTTTTCAATCTGGGGAAAACTTTGCGTTTATATACGTCATCCGGCGCGAACTGGTTAAAGTGTTAAATTTTGATGATTGTCAATTTTCGTAGTGTAAGAGCTTTTAAAAAAGTTTTTTAAATAACCTGCAAGACAAGAAAATTATAATTAAAGGTAGGATACACATTGGTTATTGCTTTAATTAACAGGAATGGGTGGATTTGGGGGGGTTGTATTTTATATTAAATATCGTTTTACTGACCTGTCCCATCAAAGGTCAAACAAATATGTTACATGTATTCCTAGTTCAAAGCATGCCGAATAACAGGGTAAGTGCCGCTTGAACCCTGGTTGAACCGGTGACCCAGCTTTTTGCGAAGCAAAGGCTGCCCCACGAGTGTACATAAAGGCTCTTGGAAGTCTAGATTGTACTGCTATGCCTTCCCAAGCAATCAATCGTGCTATTGTTGTCTTGCCTTATTAAACAACACCAGCTGGTTTTGGGGTCTCTGACTTATAATAAAGGGCTGTGTGAACATATAAAGCCATAAAACCCAAACAGATTGGGGGTATACACGAAATACAAGCGACTATCGGAAATGGTAGGTGCGCACGTTGGTGTATAAACAAAATGGCGCCGCGTCGCAGGGTTAAAATGCTGATAAAACATGGCCTAGCAGGCTTTAAACGCTTTTTTAATGTCACTAAATTTGGACTCCTATGAAGGTTGGCCAATGACCCTTGTATTGGTTAAAACCTCTCTCAGCATATGGCAATATAACCATGATTGAGTCCGTATTATTAATAGTCCCAATGTCATATCACGTGTCTATCCCGCACGCATCTATTTCCATATGAGGGCACGTGTGCGAGGCACATACCTCTGGAAGGGTGTTTTTCAAAACACAAGGTAAAATGTTTGAACAAAATTATTGGAGAAGTGTAATGACTTATTGACTAAAAGGTATTCATGAATAGAAATGAAAAAACATTGGCTAGTTTTAAACAAGTACATGTGTGACCTGGGACCACAAAATGGGTGGAAAATTGCGAAAAAAACCAATTGACATTATTACATTTCTAGAAGGAAGAAGTCCTAAGCTTTCAAATGATGTATTGTGTGTTGCTGTAGCTTATTCCTAGCCGCCGCTATACTCTTTTGAAATTGCTGAAGTCATGCGCCCTTGTTTTGAAAAAACAGAGTTCAAAGTCCGTGAACCATGCCAACTATACTATCACTCAGTGCAATTCAGCCACAAAAACAAACATTAGAGTTTTAATTGAGCTATACAATTTTAGAATATGATAAAGAAGGGTATTTTGTATGTAAAAATGTTAACAACTCGAAGCCGAGCTCCCACTTGAAAAATGGACGTTTCGGCCAATAACTCGGTTTGGCCATGTGCGACTTTCCGCTCATTTTGTTGTGCCAGGTCACATGTATGTTTAAAACTGGCTCATAGGCCAGGACGCTTTGGCTTGGGCATTAGCGTGTTCAGGCCCATGAGCCGGTTTTAAACATGCGTATTTAAAATCAGTGAAACAGCATTTGTATTCCCTTATAAAATGCCAGTTTAATAGCAAAAATTCCCAATTAAAGTCGGAAAGTAAATATATAAACATTTTCAAGTAATCGTTTTCTTTTTTTAATTTTTGGCCAATTTATTTGAATGCCATGTACATCTCGTTTTCTGCAGGGTATTTCTGTCCTAACGGGACCATCACTAACGACCAGTTCCCCTGTCCACCGGGGACGTACACGGGATCCACTGAGCTGTCTTCCTCGGAAGAATGCTCCCCTTGCCCTGCTGGGAAATATTGCAGCTGGGCAACAGGTATAAACCAAGGGCTGAAATTCAGCTCTGCAAGTCCTTGCAAGTCCTTCACAGGTCCTTCAGTCAAGTCACTAGCTATTCAAATGAACTGTTAACAAATACTGGTTAACTAGTTCGCGCCGGATGACGAATATAAACGCAAAGTTTTCCCCAGATTCAAAACGGATGACGCATAAACACGCCACGAGAAAGGCTGGAAATGTCTGTCAGCAGCGAGCTAGGCCGGAAATGCGTGGGTGTGATTCACGGTACTGGCGGCCTGAACCTGCTTCTGATCGAGTTTCGTTAAAAATAATCCCGTGCGTTGGCTCGGTGATGTTAAAATAATCATTGCGCGAACTGGTTAAAAAACTGTCAACCAGTTACTTGCGTTGGCTTTATAAAAAGACTTGGAGGGACGTGAATACAACTCTGACCAGAGGACTATACTTGTTTTTTGTCTTTTGTTTTTGTCTCATTTGAAAGAACTTCAGAAAGAGACTACACAGTCACTATTTCTATACGTAGTCTGTACGTAGTTCGTATGTACTCTGTCTGTCTGTCCGAACGTGTGGGCCTTTTTGGTTAAAGTAAAACAAAAATGGTCTTACAACATGCACCGGTATGTAAAGTTGAAGTCCAATTGCAGTCAAACTTGGGTCCTGGATGCAATATTGTAACCTTCATTATGATGGCTTTGTGAAAGGTCAAGTACTGATGTCAAAGGTCATTTAGGGTCACGTTTGAAAATAGGTTGGAATTGCGCTATGAAACTTTTGTGAAATTGTCTTAAACAGAAATGTGCAGTAGGAAATGTGCAACTTGGGCAATATATTGTTGTGCAAGTGGACTTTACATGTATGGCATTGCATAAAGTTTAAGGTTAAAAACTTGGTCGCTGGTCTGACCAATTTTGGTCAAGGTTTAAGAATCACGGAGTCTTATCTCTTCGTTCATCAGGGGAGACAGTGAACGGTCCGCAGCCTTGTAAGCCGGGGTACTACTGCCCTCTACAGACGCCAAGTCCCGACCGCTACCCCTGCCCGGAAGGCACATTCTCTCCCTCGTCAAACTTGACCCAGCCTAGCGATTGCACTGTCTGTACTGCTACCTACTACTGCTTGGGTAGGTGACTTCTTCCAGCTAGTTTACCTACTGAATTTTTATTTTTGTTTGTATTTGTTGCAGGCTTTTGGGTATTTCTCCTTTTCCTACGTATTCCTTTGGTTATCTGGTTTGCTCCTAGTACTTTTTCTACTTTTTTTTCTTCCTAAAAATTCCAAATGTTCTTACTTTTTCCAACTTTGTTTGGGTGGTTGGTCGTAATCAAATTGTTGGTGATTTTTGGCAAGGTATGCACTCATGAAGTTGGAAAACATGTGATAGCATTGCAGCAGTGGCAGCTGTTTGGGTGTTATTACACTTTTACAAAAAATAGCCACCAAATTGCTGGTTACCACATATAATTAATCCGATAATAAGCAAATAAGTGGCCCTTAAAAAAATATAGGAAAACAGTTATAACACTAAAAAAACTGCCACTGCTCCCGCGGGAATGATATCATACATTTTTTAGCTCTAGGTGTGCATACCAAAATTCGCTATGAGCATTAAAAGTAAGATGGACCATTGGTAATTGTTTGAATGGGGGTTTGTATTTTATAGTAAATATCGTTTTTAACTGACCTGTCGGAAGTTTTACAGTTGTTCTTTTTTTGGTTTTTTTTTCAATCGCCAGCCGGCGATCGTGAATTTTAAAATAAAATTCTATATTTCAGAACAATTACAGGATATTAGGCGCAATCATTTTGCTAGATGCCTAGAATCATTATTTACTTTCAAATACGGTAAGTAAGGTATTTCAAAAAAATTTGGTAGTAATTTTTTTTTGCAAATCTGCAAATGATGTATCCTACCTTTAACTCCTTGATCATTTGATACCCGTGGCCCAATTTTTGGACTAGGGCTAATAGCTTACCACAACTCCGAAAAATGAAATCTCATTGATTTGTTGTTTTTCATAACTGTGTTTACACACCTTCATGTAAATAACATAATGAAGGGCTTTGGGTAGGAGTACTGCAACTGTACTTCAAGAGCTTGTATGCAGACGGACTAACACAAGTATTGCGTGTACAGAACATGCCAAATGATGCTTATGATGCTGTGAACATAGGCGAGTATCACTAAACACTACTGAAAGCCTGTCAAAATCCTACTTTTATTCTGATTTTGTTCTCCAACTTCCTACCTTTGTCCTCAATATTCTATATTTGTCCTCCTGTATTAAATATTTGTATTCTTTTTTTCCACATGTCTGCTGCCTTTTGTGATTATTATTTATATTTTGTTAAACAAAATTGAAATTTACCGTGAAATGGAATGCTTGTTTATAATGACTTTAGGGTAAGTATTTGCATTGTGAATCTTCAAATTTGGAACACATTGCAATGTACTAATGACTTCTTTAGTTTCCGTACTTTATCCAAACTTTAAAGTTTGAGTAATCTATTAGTTGTGTACTACATGTATATACACTATGTCATTTGAATCTTTTTCTTACCATTGCAGTAAATCATTTTTGCATTTCTTTAATATTTAGGTGGGGAACCAACCGAGACTGATCCCTGTCCTCCAGGTTTCTACTGTCCCACTGGTACCAAGTTTGCCGAGCAGTACCCCTGCCCCAACGGAACCTTCAATGGGGACTACAGTCAGGATGAGGAGTCCGACTGCAAACTCTGCACCCAAGGTTGGTTTATATTTCCATTTTTAACCGCACAAAGGTCACGCTTGAACTTCCTGGCCCAACTGAGCCACCGGCTCTGTTTTTATGATCTGAACCATGAAACGGCCATAAATGTGACCCACTCTGCAAAAATGTGACACGAGTCGGATGTCGGGGAATCCCAAAAATGTTTTAACCAGAACTGTGTTCTTCGTTGGTATTTAAACAAACTTACATAACTCGACAACAAAACATTGTATCAACATGGGGTTTTTAAAACGTACAGATGCCCTCTTTAAAACTACATGAAACTCATTTTTTGACCGGGGCCGACATCAGACTCATTCCGCTTGATCGTGTCACAAATTAGTCTGATGTCGCATAATATATTTTCACGTAAAGGACTGCTTATTGTCTCGGAGGTGATTTTTCTTTCAACAAATCATTTTTTAGTTTTAAGGAATTTTGGTTTCTCCGACACCTTTTTTTCAGAACTGATCGTTTGAGGGGTTGTTTTAATCCCTAAAGTAGATTTAATCAAGGTTTTGTCATCCTCTAACCATAGCATCTAATGAAGCACTAAAATTATAAATCTTCATATCTGTTCAAAGACATTCTTATTATAAGTGAGAAAAAGACAATTTCAAACAATCGTAAAAGACCATTGATGCATTACACTACAGAGTTGTGCCATATGTCAAATAAAAGCTTATTTCCTGCTCTTTCTGACCAACTGTAAAGCTTAAAAAATCATTTTTAACACATGAGACTCATTTTTGCAGAGTGGGTCACAAATATGAATGTTAAAATTCAAACCTAATTTCACAATATATAAAAACAAGCACGGATGTCTAAACTAATGAAGAAAAACAACACAAATTTGACCTGAGCGTACAAGTTGCAACGTGATTAGCTCAGTGTGGGAAGAGAAAGCCCGGCTCTAAAATCCCTGTACTGCATGTTTGTGCGCTGACGTGTGAGAACTACGAAATGTACATAAATTATATGCAACGACCACCTTATATTGCATGTAATCTACCCTTTTAGAAACACAAGCACGTGAATGAGAAGAATCAAATGACGTACGTATGACGTAGCTTAAACAAATGTGTTCTCCTTTTCTCTATATTGATATATTGTTCACATTTTGTAAATTGAAATGAACAATAATATTTATGTCAACGTTTTCATCTACATTTCAGTAAAAAGAACAGTTTTCAAACAAAGTATTTCAAGAAAACTACTTGCTTTACACGTTAAAGCTCCGGAAGTTTGGTTTCTCGTAAAGTCTTGTACTTTCTCGAGGTCAGCTCTATTGTTGAGGCCGTGGAGCCATTTCTCCAGAGCTGTATGATTCTAGTCACAGACTCCGCTAAAGTCCATCTGAAGGTTCCTTTCAGTGACTGGACTCGACTCGAGTCACAACTATAAAATACTGGGCAATATAGAAATTGAATCTTGTTCAGCTTCTGCCAAAAGGCAACTGAACGAGATCCTTTTTTGTTTCCAGAGTCAATCTCAAATAACGTCCAGCACAGCCACGTGGACGAGCATCTCAATGTTAGTCCAAACAAACTTGGTTGATATTTAATATTTGAAATTTAGGTCAACGGTTCAGCTGATTTTAAACGGGTTCCTCACGTGTTATTTTCCTTTGTTCGAATGAGGAACTTGCGAATTATGAAATTGTTTGACCAAGAATTTTGGAGTAATTAAAATATTGCACAATACTACTGCAAAAAAGTTCAGAAGCATCAAGAGGAATAATATCAAAGGAATGCTTTTGTCAAAATTTATTTAAATAGCATGTGAGTTGACTACAGACTGAATGACTTGTAGTGACTTGTGACTGACTAGATTACAACGCTGGTTTTAATAAAATTCCTGTTGTTTCTTGAGGTCACTTCTGCGAGTACGGCGTCAACACTCCCGAGCCTTGCCCTGCAGGCACGTACATGCCGTACGGCGTCAATTCTACCGACTACCTCAACGGTGCCACTGCCAAATATCAGAGCGACTGCCTGGATTGCCCCGGCGGCTCCTATTGTGGCCCTGGCACCGTCTACCCAAATGACTGCGGAACAGGGATGTACTCGGAGAACGGACAGAGTGCGTGCGAGACCTGCGAGGCGGGCTACTACTGCGACAACGTCACCACGTCCGAGTGGGACATGTTGAACAACAAGAGGTGCCCGGCCGGGTTGTATTGCGCCGAGGGGCTGAACAGCGTCAGCGAGGCGACGGATTGCAGCAAGAAGCACTACTGCCCCGAAGGTACAGTAATTGAAAAGCTTTTTTTTCTTTTTTCTTTTTAAAGGGACATTACAGCTGAAAGCCTCTACAACAAACATCACGAGATCCACAGATTTTGTTAGGTGTATCAATCGTTCGGTATAACAATCTCCCGCCGCCAGTCTATTTTTCAATATGGTGTTTGTCCGTTCCAATCGCACCCTCTACATAAAGCACCGGCAGTTTGAAGTTCAGGATTTAAAAACGACCTAAATAGCATTTAATATACCAAGTCGGTTTCTAAGAATATGTTGATATATTTTCAACAACAATGTTTGGTATGTTTGGACACAAAAATCGGGACCAAAGGATGGTGGATTTTGTTAAATCCGTTGACTTTTTTCAACAACAATGTTCGGTATTTAAAAAACAAAAAAAATCGGGAGCCAAAGATGGTGTTTGGTATAGCCGAATGTTTGGTATAGCGACGTTCAAGTGTATACCTTTCAAAGGCTAACTTGATGTAAAGATATTATTGACTCTAAACACCCTGTGAAATTATTCCTTCTGGCATGAAGTCCTTTTGAATAAAATCATAAAAGAGGTCCAAAAATGCATCTCAGATATGCACTTTGAATATTATGTTCTCAGAACTTACAGCATTGACATAGCTAAAACTTTGTCAGGTTAGTTGTCAAGCACCATTCTTTAGAATTTGAAAACTGTTTTAAATGATAAAAATGCACAACTGACATATGTGACCCGCTCCCACGAAATCAGAGTAAAGTTGACAATTTGATATTTTGAGATATTGGTTTTTCCAAATTCCTTGAATTCTTAGCTTTAAATAATTTATTGGGTAAGGTATTAAACAAATATCTAATATTGAGCAGAACCAGCGGTCATTTCACACATCAAATTAAAAATATTTACTGAGAAAACACACTGTAAAGATATGTCACTCAAAAGAATGTGTGCACACAATGACCACTGAGAGGGGCTTTCAAATTATGTTTTGTTATGTTAGCAACAATTATGCTAGGATTACTCCAATACCTTGAAATTTAAACACACCAAGATAACACTATAACGAACAACATACATAAGTTTTATAAATTTTAATACCAAACCCTTTTACAATCTTGCATTTCATTGGATATTAACAAATATTTCAGGTTAATTTAGATCTAAATATAGACAGCTGAGATCATGACCTTTCCGGTGATACCAATATTGCCATGGGCAATGGTAAATTAATGCCGCGGTTTTTGATGTGAAAATCAATCATTTTATAATGATATTTTTATATTTTCATTAATTTTGCTACATTTTACTTCTTGCTTACGCTCAGTAAAATCAAATTTAGATTTGTTATGCTAATTTTTTGCAGAAAATACTTTGTAGTTCGAAATAAATTTTATGTTCTAGATTAAAGACCGTAGAATTCCTTAAATAGAAATCCGAATAGCTCTTTGCCAGTTCAAACATATTCGAAAAATTTCATGGAATCCATTATTTTATGCAAACGTGTCATATCACCAGAGCGGGATGGAGCTGTACTATGTACCAAATGAAAGCTTATATCCTGGACTTTTCAATCGTGTACATAACTCTATTTTTATTTTTTGCGACTTATGCGACTTATGTCACCTTTTCCAGGAGCGGGTCACATTTATTAGTTCAAATCTTTTAGCTGGTAAAGAAAGTTCTTTTTTTATTTATGCATTACTTCAAAACACTCCAGCTGCCCATTATATCCATCGTCGCATGCAATTTGTAACCGGCGAGCTTTGTAAGTAACTCTGACCAGCGAGGACGGTAGCTGCAAGTGGCGCTTGTAAAGCTTGAAATATTTGAATATTTGGTCGGGTCAATTTTCAAATAACCGAATAGTAAATTATTCGAAAATAAATAGCCCTAGCGAATGTCCTCATCTATGTCTCGTTTCTTTCTTCTCCCAGCCACACCGATTGAAGTCAACTGCCCTGTGGGTACTTACAATCCGATCACCGGGTTGGGCGACGTCAACGAGTGTACGGCGTGCGACGCCGGCTGGTTCTGCTTGGAGGGAACCGAAGCTGTGACGGGCCAGTGCGTGCCCGGTTACTACTGCCCGACCAATATCACCAATCCTTACAGCAACAACCCAGTCACTATCGGCTCCTACGGACCTCAGCAGGTGCTTTTCAGACCCTAGCTCCAATACTTGTAGTAGAAGTAACAGACTTTTATGTGTGTGGACCCAATTAAAAATGGTGCTTAGCCTTTGGGTTACATGGATGGATAGAGGTGGGTGGGCCAGAAACACAAGAGACCACAGAACAGTCCTACATAGGTCATTCCATGAGGTTGGGACACAAAATGTAACATTTTGCTACATTTCCAGTTCAGGGATTCCACTTCATCTTGGAAATCAGAAAAAACCTGGCAAACGAGTTTCGCTTTTTCCAGTTAGGAAAAAGTTAGGGAAATCTACAAAAATAACTCTAATTAGAAAAAAATGATGAAATTTGATTTGTCCCAAAAAGAGAAAGTGGTAAGTCGGTTATATTTTGTCTCGTGGCCAAACAAGTGTATCCACTGGATGATTGGCTATGGTGACTTTTTACTGTTGAAATCCCTCTTTATACAATACATGTGTACCAGTGTCTTATTTAACGACGTGTCAAATTAAAGATGTGTCAAACTGAATATAGGTCAACATTTTTATCGTAGAATTTTGAAAATTCCTCGGGGAAAACTCAGGCAATTTTGTTTTATGAAATGGCAGGAAACCCCAGAGTTACATGGCATTTATCAAGTACATTATTTGAATATTTATTCCTGATATTTGTCTTGGATGTTGGACATTTCTCTTTCATTATATAATCACTCTACCCTTACCCCTCCTCTACTCCCCTAATCCTCTACCCCTTCCGTAAACCCCCAGGTGCCCTGCCCCGGTGGTACCTACATTGACACCCCAGGGGGTCGGTACCTAGAGGACTGCCTTCCGTGCCCGGCCGGCTCGTACTGCCCCCTTGGGACGGGGGACCCTAAGGAGTGCCCCGGGGGTTTCTACTGTCCGACCAACTCCTCCAGTGCCACGCCTTGCCCCATTAGCCGATACGGCAACACGACAGGTAAATACAAAATAATATCACAATTTTCACTTCTCTAGTTCAGTGGTGGAATTTAAAACTGAATAATTTTAATTTTTCTGTTTCCTCCCTCGTAAAAGGTCTTCCATCCATCGAGAGCTGCCCGCTGTGTGACCCCGGTTGGTACTGCGACGCTCCCGGCCTGACCACCCCGAGGGCGCCCTGTGACCCGGGCTTCGTCTGCTACGAGGGTGCTACATCGTCTGATCCCACGGATGGAGTGACAGGGGAGGTGTGTCCCGCCGGCGGCTACTGTCCACTCGGTAAAAAACAGTGCAGATGCAATTCATGTGAACGGTCAGATCATTGTGAGATGTCAGGACCCAATATCATGGACATTTTAAGAAGCGAATACATGATTGTGATGGATTTGTGATTGACATGTGACTGGACTTGTGACTGGACTTGTGACCGAACTTGTAACCGAACTTGTAACCGAACAAATGATTGTGATGGATTTGTGATTGACATGTGACTGGACTTGTGACTGGACTTGTGACCGAACTTGTAACCGAACTTGTAACCGAACAAATGATTGTGATGGATTTGTGATTGACATGTGACTGGACTTGTGACTGGACTTGTGACCGAACTTGTAACCGAACTTGTAACCGAACTTGTAATGGAATTGCGATTAAAAGGGATCGTATATCATGTCAGTTGTGCATTTTTAATCGTTTGAACGAGCAAAAGTTCTCCAAATCTAAAGAATAGTGCTTGACAACTAAACTGACTTAGTTTTAGCTCTGTGAATGCTGTGTCTGAGAAAATAAGATTCTAAGTTTTTGATTTCAATTAAAGGTTTGCCGATTCACAATTTAAAGCATGCCTTCTCATTCAGCTGAATGCAGCTACACACGCGTCACACACTGAACCAACCAATAATAGCGCCTACGTGCGTGTGCGATGTTCTAATCCTCGCACGCTCCATTTAAAAAAAAAATTGATCTCTGAGACGCATCCTTTTAAATCACCTCTTTATTATCTTCAAAACGACAGCATACGAGTAGGAATAATTTTATAGAGAGTTTTAAAGGTAGGATACACCGTTTGCAGATAACGAAAATTGTTACTATCAAATTATTAGGAAGTATCTTACTTTTTTGAAAGTAAATAATGATTATAGGCAAAATGATTGCGCTAACAAACCTGTAATTGTTCTGAACGGTGATCGGAAAAAAACAAAAACACGAACGCTGTTTTTCATACTTTTTTTCTCCGCATCCATGATTGTAAGACTTTGCACAGGTCAGTTAAAATAATTAAAAAAATCCACCCTTTCCGGATAATTCAAGCTATTGCCAATAGTGTATCCTACCTGTACATCTACCCATTCCTGATAATTCAAGCAATTTCCAATAGTGTAGATGAGTGTAACTTTTTGATGGGCTTGTGATGGACTTATGTTTAACTTGTGACTGTGTTTGTGATGGGTATACGATGTCTGTGATCAACTACAGGATCCTACACCAGTCTGCCTTGCCCGCCGGGGACCTATAGTAACACTTCGGGTGCCATCAACCATTACGACTGCTTCGACTGTGACCCTGGTTACTACTGCAGCAACGCCCGAACACCAAGTAAGAAAACAGACTAAAGGCAGTCTTACTATAAATAGGAGGGAGGAAGACACTTTTTGGGGGGTAGGATGTTTTGGTTTAAGTTTAAGCCTAGGTCACACTGTCATGATTTTAATGCTGATAGACCACGATTCACAAAATACGAGTGATTTGTGGACATACTCGCTGCGGCATCTTGGTGAATCCTGATGGATCTTGATGAGTCGTGATGAATCTTTGCTGGTCAGCAAACTGTTCAAAACTGTCGTGGCGGTGCTATTATTTCTTTTAAATAGTAGGGCAGTCGCAGTGCGACCGTAACTCAATCGCACCCAGTCATAGCGCCATCCTGTAGCCATTCGTGGCCTTCTGTGGCCAATCGTGGCCGGTGTCGTAGGAATCTACTCTGAACAGGGAATCAGAATCACGATTCTAGGTTATTGGTTATTGGGTTATCAAACAAGGGCTTTTTGGAAAGATGTGGATCCCACTTCTGCCACCAAATCTCATGGTGATCACTGTTTAACTCCTCTCAGGTCCCACAGGCCCCTGTAATCCGGGTTATTACTGCACCGGTGGGGCCCGGACCCCCAACCAGACGGTCACCCAGCCGGGCTACTACTCGGAGGCAGGTGCCACTCAGCAAACCAAGTGCCAACTGGGCTACTACATGCCGTACGACAGGGCGGGCGCGTGCTTGATCTGTGAGGCTGGCTTCCAGTGCCCGTTTGAAGGCATGACCAACATGACTGCGTGTGAAGCAGGTTAGACCAATGTTTTGTGTTAACCAGTATGGGCGTATGCACCCTGAAGGAGTGCACAGTGCAAAAGCCAGAAATGAGAGACTGATTGTAAAATGCCCAAAACAATATAAATTGGCGATTATGGTAAAACAAAATTGCTCATTTAAAAAGACAATATTCTCCTCAAATTGCTTATAGCCAAAAATAGGAGTAAAGAACTACTGTTGGGGTCATGGTACCAGTAGGTCTTTTTGGCTGTAATATGCCCCCCCCCCCCAAAAAAAAAAAAGAGCGGAAAAGAAGCAATTTTGTAAGAAAATTGTCAATTCTTTTGGGGGAATATTTTCATCAAATTCCTCATACCCCCCAAAATGGGGGTAACTGACAATTTGTGTGTGTTAATTTTTGTGTGTTTAGGTAGTTCCATTTGGCTGTTAAATAAATAAAAAAATAAAAAATCCCATTTTAAAAACTAGATTAATTGAATTTCTCATACCCAAAAAGGGGGGTAAATAACTTTTTGTAAATAACATTTGTTTTGTTGGGGAAGATGGTCTGTTTGGCTGTAAAATGCATAAATCACTAAAAATAAAAGATTTCATAGTACCTTATTCGTTTAGCTTTTTTCACCATCTTATAGGGTGGTTAGAACTTGATCGTGGGTGTGAAAATCATTAAAATGCAAGTCTGGTGTTTGTCCACCCTTAAGTTGCCCCTTGCAGAATGGGGGCTTGGTGCTCGACTTGAACATTTCTTGCTTTCTTTACTTTACCTCTACTTACACAGCTAGTAATTGCATCTAGACATTAAGAGGTAGATAATTCCCAGCACCAAACAATTGCTTAGCATGAACATTCTCCTTGGAAAAAACAGGGTTACAAACCAAGTTTTTAGCTGATGTATATTTTTTTGACTGGTTTTCAGCTGTTTTTTTGCTCAGCAAGAAAAGCACATGGAGTTTTGACTGGTAACCTGATTTGTTTTTTACTGAGCAGTACATTTTTGTGCTCGGCAAATGTTTGTGCTTAGCAGCTTCATGAAATTATACCCTGGTCAGTTGATGACGACAAACGTTAACCTTCGACCCCTTCAGGTCAATACTGTGGCGAGGGCGCATTCACCTTTGAACTCTGCCCGACGGGCACCTACTCCCCCAAGACCCACCAGACCAACATTGACAACTGCACGGTGTGTGAGCCGGGCTACTACTGCAGCGAGAATGGCGGGACCGACAAGACCGGTGCGTGTGCGCCTGGCCACATCTGCTTTGGCAGGGCGCTGTTTGCCACGCCGGTCTACAACAACGACTCGTCTGACGGTCAGTATTTAAAACATGTTTTGCTGCATGCCCGTTTGCACTATTCAACAAATAAAAGTGTCTTTGCTCGGTGGTGCTCGTCACAAGTCATAAACTCATAATGCTGTATCACGCCCAATTTTTTTAACCTGGGAATCGAGCTTGTTAACCAGTTCGCGCCGAAGATTTTCCAAAATTCAAAACGGATGATGCATAAACATGCCAAGTTCAAGTTCGGAAATGTCTGTCAGCAGCGAGCAAGGCCGGAAATGCGTGGGTGTGCTTCCCGGCACTATTGGCCTGAACACGCTTCTGATCGAGTTTTGTTAAAAATAATCCCGCCCGTCGGCTCGGCGTGAGCTGGTTAATGAGGATACAACTTTTTAACCAGTTCGTGATTGGATTTTTAACGAAACTCGATCCGAAGCGGGTTCAGGCCGATAGTGCCGGGAAGCACACCCACGCATTTCCGGCCTTGCTCGCTGCTGACAGACATTTCCGAACTTGAACTTGGCGTGTTTATGCATCATCCGTTTTGAATTTGGGGAAAAGTTTGCGTTTATATACGTCATCCGGCGCGAACTGGTTAACTAAGAATTCGTCAAACAAACTACAAGAGAAACTGCTAGTTTTCTTTGTTCTTTTTGAAAACTAATTAAATTTTACCTGTTCAGTTTGCCTTGTTTTTTTCCCATTTAAAAAAAACAAAACATTTTTCTAAAGAGAGGGTGGGGGGTGGATTAGATTAGAGATTAGAGGGGTAGTGTCAACTACAAAGTTATCAACAGCCAATCGCAGATCACAGTACTGTTGGTTTGCGTCATGCTTCATTTCAGAATGTCCATCATACTTCTAATTTGTAAATGTTATTCAACGTGACCTTTCAATCAATGACCAATCAGATCTTGCGGATCAAAAGCAGCGCATTCTCATTAACATAAACACAAAACCATAAGCAAACAGAATCTTCAAGACCGTGCTCTTGTTGTGAAGGACCGAGGACCACGCAGGTTCTCGGCATTGCACGATGCATGGGCCGGGTGCGTACATTCAGTGTGGGACGATGCATAGCCAGCGATGATTGCACGATGCATACAGCACAGCCTTGCATTCAAGGCTAGGCCTTTAGTATATTACTAAAATATCGAACCTACCTGCAGCTCGAACCTGCAGCTCGAACCTACAGATTAAAAATTCGAAATTCCAGACCATGAGGCCACAGAACTCCAAATAGCAGAGGATAGCATGAAAGAGTTCTACCAATTCCATGATTCTTCTGGCCATGTTGGTGGTCAGTGATACAATAATATACATGTAGTTGCTAACTAGTGACTTGGATCAACTTTAGTAAAAAACTTGAAATGTAACTAACTCTAGTATAATAATGTTTCCTGAATAGCAATTGGTTACCAACTACATGTAGGCTTAGTAAGCAACTACAGACTTTTTTAGTAACCAACTAGGCTCAGTACAATTTCATGAATATGGGCCCTAATGATTTACTTTGTTTGCAGGCAAGGTGGTCATCACGTGGGGCGGCCAGTGCGACAAGGGCCACTTCTGTGTGGAAGGTGCGACTTTCATGGCCCCCTGCCCCAATGGCACCTACCTGGATTATGTGGGAGCCCAGTCAGAAAGCGACTGCATCATGTGCGGTGCTGGCAAATACTGCGATAATACTGGAGCCATCGAGGAAACTGGTAGGTGTAACGCTGGTCGTAAAAAGGTCTGACGTCACACATGTTGCCTTATCGTGGCCGGGCACAGGTCACAGTGGAGACAAATGCTTTTTGTTCTCTTAATTTTTTTAATTTATTAATATTTTTAATCTTCGTTATGTCTATACTAACTATACTATGGACTTGCAGGGACTTGCAGGGACTTGCAAAGACTTGCGGGGACATGCAGGGACTTGAGTTGTATTCGAGTTGTATTCGAGTCCCCGCAAGTATGAACTGGCCTTAGCGTTAAGAAACCCTATTTACATTTGTTTTAATCAAGGTAATTGTGCCCCCGGCTACGTTTGCCTGAGAGGCGCGATGCAGGACATGCCCACGGACAACGTGACGGGCCACATCTGTTCCAAGCGGCGCTACTGCCCTGGCGGTACGGCCGAGGAGTTCGTCTGTGCCCAGGGCTACTACACCGACGTCGAGGGGCTGTCAGAGTGCAAACCCTGCGAGCCGGGGTTCTACTGTGCGCCGGATGCCGATCCCGTGGAATGCCCACAAGGTACAGAAACAACTCTGTTTCGGCTGAACGATAGTACAAAAAGAGACCATGCAATCACTATTTCTTCACAGAGTCTGTCCCTCCGTATGTATGTGCCATTTTTACCTTGCTTCTATTTTTTAACTTTTTGCAATATTTGTCAGGCAGGGGGAAATATTACTCTTTAACATACTAAAAATCTAATTTCACCCAAGGAGTGGACAAGTGATTTGTATTCACTTTTTCGCCACAATTCCATTTATCATACAATAACAGCCGTACGCGGAGGGGGTCATTTTTCATTTGCGTCTGTTAACTGTTAGAAAATCTATTCACATCATGCATTCGACTTCGCGAAACAAGATTTTGCACAAACAGATGACTTTGCTATTTCTACAAATTAGTATAATATATGGGAATCTACTTTGCCACACAATAATATTGGGTATTTTTTTGTTAAAGATCAGCACTAGATTTCACTAATCTCTTCTTAACTTACAACACATCACAGCCCTGCGACGCGTCGTATCTCTATGACGCGTCGCAGCTGCGACGCGTCGCAGCTGCGACGCGTCGTAAAATTTATTTTACGAAACACATCGTACATGCGACACGTCGTAGGTGTATTTATAGCAAAAAACAGTGACTAGTATATGTACCTATTCAACGCACAGTAAATAGCCGTATGGTATTCAGCAAAGAGTCGTCGAACCTCTTCTAAGAAAGTTTTACAAATGTCAATCAAAATGGCTGACGTATGATGCATTTTTAACTAAAAACAAGCTTGCTGTGGACCTCTAACTAATTTGAAATTTCAAGTGCACTATTCAAGGTTTATTCATATGACTACGATGAATGTTTCATTTACAACTTCCCATACATTGTCCGAGTATTTTAGTCTTGTTTATTACATTTTTATGGCGTAAAACTGGCTATTAAAAGACGCATCTTATTTTACGACGACCCAAATACACTTCGTAACTTACGACGTGTCACTTGCCGTTGTCAAGGTATTTGCGACGCATTGAACGCATCATAACTTTAGTGAAACGGATCGTACGACGCATCGCGAGTTGCGACGCGTTACTCTTCGTAACTCGAGTTGCGACGCGTTACTCTTCGTAACTCGAGTTGCGACGCGTTACTCTTCGTAACTCGAGTTGCGACGCGTTACTCTTCGTAACTCGAGTTGCGACGCGTTACTCTTCGTAACTCGAGTTGTGATGCGTCGCAAAGTTTAGTGAAATCGGGTGCTGGACTTTCGGCTGTCTGAATTATTGATCTGTTAACAAAAAATCACTATGTGTTCACTAAACCATTTGTTTCGGAATGTTGTTTAAATAGGTCAAATTAAAACAAGGGTGGACAATGATGTACACATTTTGTGACCCATTTGAAGTTAAATTTTAGTTGTTCAAGCACATACGTTCGAGTCCATTTTAAAGAAAAATAGAGATATATCCAAAATCCAGGATTTATGTGATTTTTTTTCTGAGAAATTAAGGTTCTTGACATAACTTTATAAATTGTCAAAAGTAAAGCCTTAAGGTACACCATTGGTAATTGCTTGAATTATCATGAATGGGTTGATTTTTTTTTTGGGGGGGGGGGTGGGTTGTATTTTATAGTACATTTTGTTTAATCGATCTGTCTAAAGTTTTACAATCATGGATGCTCAAAAAAGCAAGGAAAACGGTGTTCGTTTTCAACCGGCGTCAGGCAGTGGTTCTTAGTACCGATACGTGTCTGTCTGTATGTGTCCAATTAAACCAAAACTTGATGCAATAAAATGGATGCAATATTGTAACCTTTATATGATGGTCAAGTAATGAGGTCAAAAGTCATTTAAGGTACATGTAATAAATATGTGACGTGGTATGTCAATAGGCACTTTTGGGCAAGAAGTCAATTTTGAGTTTCTGCAATATTAGTATAATGTATCCCTTGCCCTTTTAAATGCCAATTTTTTTTTTTTTATTAGATATTTCAAAGTAAAGATATACAATTTTGAAATCACATTGTCTGAAATGTAAAAAATGAGAAATCGACCTTTAATGTTGGAGTTTTGTATTAAACAAAATGCTTTGTCAATGAAGTTTTAATTTGAAACTTGTACAGAACTTGTACAAAACATAAAATAGCACCACAAAAAATGTAAAATCCTCAAATCACTGAAACTCCCCCCTTATCATTTTGCAGCTGTTTCTCCATTCGTAGCTCTGCCCAAGTCTGCCAGGTATCCACGTACCATGTCACATATATATGTGCTTACCAAATATTTGTTTGAAACATGAAGAGGGCTTATGTTTGTCAATCTATAATGCGTGTAACTCTCCGATTGCATTTTTTTAATACAAGTTTTGATTTGTCTGTATGTTTAGGCCAGTATTGCTTGGGAGGTGACGATGCCAACCGCGATCCATTAGACTGTCCGCTGTCGACGTTTGGCAATCGTTCCCAGCTACATGCGGAATCGCAGTGTGCCATCTGCCCTGGAGGTAAGCATTGGGGCCCTTTGGGATTATGGGCGATTCCAACAGGATGCCACGGAGAGTCGTAGCGGTTTGCAGTGCTTTGTGGGATACAGTGTAAATACACGTCGGTGTAGGGTCAACATCTAACGATTTACATCACCCGAAGTATTTTCTTTTGAGTTCAGATTGAGCTTGTTTTTTTTCATGGTCGAGTAAATACTGTGAGGTTCCTGGCCTATCCACCTGGTCCTGTCTCATCGTCCCTGGCTTCTGGGCCATCAGTTCCATCTCATTTTGCCAGAACACCTCTCTATTTCCCATTTATTACATCTCTCAACAGGTAAATATTGTGAGGTTTTCAACCTGTCCACCTGGTTCATTCTCATTGTCCCTGGATTCTGGGCCATCAGTTCCATCTCATTTTGCCAGAATGTCTCGCATTTTTTCCCTTATTCCATCTCTCAACAGGTAAATACTGTGAGGTTCCCGGCTTATCCACCTGGTCCGGTCTTATTGTCCCTGGATTCTGGGCCATCAGTTTCATCCTATTTTGCCAGAATGTCTCGCATTTTCCCTTTTATTCCATCTCTCAATAGGTAAATACTGTGAGGTTCCTGGCCTATCCACCTGGTCCGGCTCATCGTCCCTGGCTTCTGGGCCATTAGTTCCATCTCATTTTGCCAGAATTTCTCACTTTTCTTTTTTTTATTCCATCTCTCAATAGGTAAATACTGTGAGGTTCCCGGCCTATCCACCTGGTCCGGTCTCATTGTCCCTGGCTTCTGGGCCATCAGAGGAGCCACCCAGAAGGGTCCCTTTGACGACACCACTAGCCCGAACTTCGGCATCTGCACCGTTGGCTTCTTCTGCCCCGAGGGTTCAGACCACCCCAGCCCGTGCCCCGCTGGTACCTACAGGTTGGTTGCAGTGTCCATAGGTCACAAGCCAAAAAACAACATGTCAGGCTGGCATTTATTTCTGATGACATGAATCGACTGAGATTATGTATATTTGCCCTGGATGGAACCTCTGTCCATGGGCCTTACTCATGACGAAGCCATTTTGATTGTGTTCCCGGAATGTATTTTATGAATTGTGTACTGTTTAATGGGATGGTGCCAGACTTTTTTTGCATTCTAGCCTCACTTTCAATATCTTTTTTCGAATGTGGCTTGAAACATTAAGGTATGTTTAATCACTTTAGGTCATTTCTATCTGCAAATTCCACAAATGTAGATTTTACCTCACTTCCAATTAAATATGGCCAACTCGTTAAAATATAGCCCATCACATGTTATTGCCAGTACCCATTTATACTTCTGGGCAGGGGTGTGCATTTGAGAGTGGTACATGTAAGGGAAATCGGGTACCCAATAATTTTTTTTTTTAAATCTGCAAACAAGTATTTTATATTGTAGTTGGTTTGGGGCTGGGTGGTAGCCTTTACGATGCATTCTATTCAAAGTTAACGCCGCAGGCACTGGGGAATTAGCGGAAGATTAGGCCTTGCGATGTACAGTAGCTCTATATTGTGAGCACTGCTGGCCAGCCAGGCGCTTGTCACCAGTCTTGTGTATTGACCTGTAAATAATAAGCTTGTTAAAACGAAACCTTGCGTTACTGCTGAAAACCGTACGGTACCGTACGGTACCTTGCGTTACTGCTGAAAACCGTACGGTACCGCACGGTTTAACCCACTGGAACATCTGGTTTAATAAAGCATTTCCCCCTAATAGTACCACAACGTTGAGTCAATACAGCAACATTTATGAAGTATATACGCACAGTGAAATTCCTACTATTTGCTAATTATTATTTTTATTTTTTTTGTCTAACAACTTTGAATATTGAAATTTCATTGAATATTTTTTGTAACAGTATTACATCCCTTCATTAGGTTATTTACTTATGACAGTTGGTAATTCTAAACCGTCGTGGGTAAATAACACAATGAAGGACTATGGGTGCAAGAGTACTGCAAATGTACTTCCAACTGTACTTCCAAGAGCTTTAATAAATACAGACGGAGTGCAAGTGTTGTGAGTACAGGACATGCCAAATGAGGCTTTTGATGCTGTGGACATTTATTGATTCATTTGTTACATTTATTTACCCAGGGTGTGCCCAAACAGTGTGCCCAAAAATCTGGTTTCCATTGGGGCCCTGCATACATCGTTAAATAAAATTGGATCCAAAAAATATATCAAAAGACATCAACAAAACCGTCAACTGACAACTAACAATAATACATATATTATACAACAACATTTTTGTACACTAAATTACAAACAGAATATTTACAGACGTACAAGGATATTAACAGGAATACAAAACATTGATACTTGGGTATGTCTGTACATCGGGATGGGAGGAAAATAAAATTAAATAAACTTTTAGGGGGGAAAAGAGAAGGGGACATTTTTTTTCATTTGGCTCCACATTGCAGTGGCAACCAAGATATAACTCTGTAGATCAGTGCAATTGACATATTATTGAACGGATGACGGAGCTCCATATGGATGAGCGTCAATGAATGGATGAGCGTCACAGAAGTCCCAATTTTTTTTCAGATTTTGTCTTCCAAAGTCCTTCTTTCGTCATGCTTTAATCAAAAATGTTGATACTATACTTTTTCTAACGTTTTTATCTCGGTCTGCATGAAAGCCTGCTTCAGATCAAATTGGATGTTCATTTTATAAACCTCTGACGCAAATCTTCATCACATAATCTTGTTGGTTTACGCAGTTTTTCCACCCACCTTCCATCCAACGATTCCTGCAATGTCTGCGATCCAGGCAAGTACTGCCCAGACTACCACGCCAATACCTACGCAGGGGACTGTGATGCTGGGTGGTACTGCTCAATAGGCTCCACTTCACAGAGACCCACAGATCCCTCACAAGGAGGCGAATGCCCAGCAGGTACATGTAACTTTATTATTAATGTTGGAATCTTGGGCAAATCGTAGAAAAAGCACCCGACTCAGTTGCGTAATCGTAGGTTGTGGGTGATCACCAGAACAAAATCAGTCACAACAAGGTTGATGGTCATGTTCAAAATTTCTGAGCTGCAATTCCAAATCGTAAGAGGTCGTAGACAGGTCTTACATTGTCGTACCACCAGTTGCGCATGATTGCAGGTCACGCAGTCGCACGATTGGTCGTGCAACTGGTCATGCCACCTGACGATTGGTGGTGCCACCTGTCGTAGGACCTCACGATCGATAGGCGATTGGTCGCAGGCCGCCACGATTGATTGTACGATCTGTCGCCGATCGCCACCACTAGTCGAAGAATGACCTCCAATTCTCCAATTGTTGCTGATCGCACGACTACGAGTAGCTTCAATCGTACGATGAACTACCACCAATAATAATAATAATACAAAGCATTTATATAGCGCCTTACGAAGAACAAAGCGCTTAACACACAACCACACAAATTAACAAAAAGAGAAAACAGACACAATACGATTACAATTGGACTTGAAACAAGAATGTCTTAAGGAGACGTTTGAATACAGGCAGCGAGACCGCCTCTCTCAGACAGGTAGGAAGCTCATTCCACAGGCGAGGAGCGACCACAGCGAAAGAACTATCTCCGGCTTTCTTCCTACTTCTAGGGACAGAAAGCCGGGTCTGATCAGCTGATGAGCGGAGTCGGTGTCTGTAGGCATCAGGAATATTTGAATGATATGAATGTAATAGGTCAACCAGATATGATGAACTACCATCAATCGTACGATGACCTACCACTAGTCTTAATAAGCCATTGCGCGTGACCCCGAGTTAATTTTGAATAACATCTGGTACACTGACTTGCTCACACAGCTTGGCACAGTTTAACTTTAAATTCTCCAGACCAAAGACGCTGTTGCTATATCACGTGATTCGGGGCAAGCCTTACGCGTCATACGCTAACAACCCCCAGCTCTGGAATGGTCTGGTATCTTTTTGCCATTCTCACCCATTGTAAACAATGTATTGGTGCTGAGCGTCTCTTACGTAACTATGCAAAAGCTTGCCCCGAATCACGTGATATAGCAACAGTGTCTTTGGTCTGGAGAATTTAAAGTTGTGCCAAGCTGTGTGAACAAGTCAGTGTACCAGATATTATTTAAATTTAACTCGGGGTCACGCGCAAATGGCTTATTAGACCACCAATGGACTTTAATCCAAACACTAACTACGCAAACACTACGCAAAAGCGTGTATTTTAAGAGTTTTTCGATCATTTGATCACACCAAAATTAATAAGAATATGTAGAGGAGGACTTAGGCTTTCCAAATTACGCAAAATCTCAAAATTGACCACCTCTTCATATTTTGACTTTGGATGGCCATATCTCCGAATCACATCGTGCAACTTTACTCTCATATTGTGGCGACAGGTCACAAATATGCTTTGATTTTTAATACCCTGGTTTATCTCCTTAATGCTTGAGTTGATTCCAGCATATTAATTTTCAATTTTTTATCATCAGGGGCTGGGGTATTGATCATACTGTCCGTACAACCACAACGTAACATTGCTAGATAGTTTCACTCGACGCTTCCTGCCAACCGTAGTGCAGGAAGTCGATGCCAATGTGTGATATTTTTTTATGCAGACTTTAAAGGTAGGATACACCAAATTCTATTTTTCGGAATAATTACAGGATATCTAGCGCAATCATTTTGCTGGATGCCTAGAATCATTAATTATTTTCAAATGAGTAAGATATTTCTTAATAATTCGGTAGTAAATATTTTTGATATCTGCAAATGGTGTATCCTACCTTTAATACACACAAGATATTGTAGTGCCTTCTGTAGAAAGGGGACCGAGAATAACACGCCTACTTGAGCGAAATGGCAACTTCTAATACCGACGTAGAAATACAAATTTTAATGCAAATGCATTAGAGACGATCGGGACTTTTGTCAGACGGCCGACTTGAGCAATTTGCCAAGTTATATGATCTCAACTTAGCCAGAGTTTACTGTACAGGGTGTCTCTAAACAAAAGTATACCCATTTTCAAATTCATATTATGAAAAACTACTGAATATTTCAGAAAAAGACAAATGTCTGTGGAAAGGGTAGAATATCCTCTGTCCAACGGTATAAGGTTCAATATGTCAGTTCCATGGATGACTGAACAGACAAGACATTTGTGAAAGGTGCTGAAATCAGAACTGTGACAAGTTGTTTTTACTTTGAGTGACAAAGATCAGGCAGGTGTTTTAAGGACTAGTCCAGGCAAAATACATAATTCTGTTTTGTTGACCTCAAACAAATTGCAACAAATTGTTTTTTACCACAGTGCACTTCTATAAGGTCCCTAGAATTACATACTAAAAGTCTACAAAAATCCAAGTAGTGGAAATATTTATAATTTGCGTAAATCGTTTATCCCTGCCGTGTAATATGTTTATTCCCATATTTGGGTATATATTTTATTTTTATTTTTTGAAAGGTTTATTTTTGCGATTATATTTACACCTCCTTACTTCAATAACATTTTCTAAAGCATGTAAAATGACCTCAATTGTACCCTATAATTTGCACGCATTTACCGTGTCTCCAGATATCATCTTAGTAGTCAGTATTGACGCGCTTCAAATTCACCAAGTTGCTTACTGGCACAGTTATCCTATTAAAACCTTATGGAAAATCATATGAACAATGATAACATTGTGATATTTAGCCCAGCAAACAAAAACTGGGAAAAAATGGTGTGCCCCTAAATTGGGCTAACAAGTAGGTAAAGAGTTGCCTAAGGTGAGAGACTTGAACAAGTTCAAGGAAACCCCCCAAATTAAAGATTGTTGTTGATTACAATAATCCTATCTACGTTAAAATGTATTTTGGGGATTTCCTTGAACTTGTTTTTATGTTAAGTTTATCCTAAATTTTCCAAAAATGTATAGTTTAGCAAATCTACAAAAAAAGTGATCGAATATACATAAGAAACCGACTAATAGCTGGCATCTTCATCTCATGTCTCTTACTTGCCCGCCTTATCATCTCAACTTGTCATAGTGCTGATTTCAGTACCTTTCATAAATGTCTTGTTTGTTCAGTCACCCATGGCAATGACATATTAAACCTTATACCATTGAACTGACCTCGGACATTCTACCCTTTCCATAGACATTGGTCTTTTTCTGAAATATTCAGTAGTTCAGCAATAATATAAATTTGAAAATGGGTATAGTTTTTTTTAGAGAAATTGTTTGTTTGGGAAATTGATATAAAAATACTGATTCTATTGAAAATGACAGCACACCAGGTGCCGTAATTTGAAAGGTTTCTTTAGACTGTCATTCAAGTACAGCCAAGTAAGATATTTTATAATAATTCAGTAGTTTTGTGTTTTGATGTTTGCAAATATTTGTATATTTGTATATTTAAAGGTACATGTAGTAGACAACATTTGCAAAACAAAACACACAAAAACACACAAAACGCTACTAAATTATTTTGAAATATCTTACTTGACTTTAAGGTGAATGGCAGTCTCCAGCATTATGTGAAATCACGGCACCAGGAGCCAGTTCTTTCTGGGCCAGAACAGGGTTACAAACAACATTTTCAGATGATGTACATTGTTTGTGATTAGTATTCAGCCGGCTTTTGCTTAGCATGAAAAGCAAATGTAGTTTTGGCTGGTAACCTGTTTTTACTGAGCGAGACTTTTGTTTGTGCTGAGCAAATGTGTGTGCTTATAGCAGCACCATGAAATTGGTCCCAGGGGTTTAGTTAAGGGAATCCCACAGCCCGTGGAGTCGAGGTTGACACAAATCTGTTTTTGTTTTGTTTTGTGAATTTGGTTTAATTAAATGGATTGGACTCTGGTTTTGTTTTTGCCCTGTAGGGTTTTACTGCGAGGCGGGTGCAAACGCCCCGGTCCAATGCGCCGCGGGGACGTTCACCAACCTGACCGGTCAGTCCATGTGCGTCCAGTGTCCGGCCGGCTTCTACTGCGTGGAGCAGACCAAGGATCCGATCGATTGTCCGGAGGGCTACTACTGCCCGGTGGGCACCCAGACCGCCTATGCCCACGCTTGCCCCGAGGGGACCTTCAATAACTTGACGGGAAGGTCTCAGCTGCTGCACTGCATTGAATGTCTCCCGACGTATGTACAATGTAGTGTTACATTGTTTTACTTTTAAGTTGTACCGATTTTGAAAGACTTTCTCTCTACACTTTGAGGCTCGAAGACATGAAAACTTAACCTATTTTTTTCCTATGTATATGTTTTTGTTGGTTTTTAATTGGTTTGCTTATCAAAATATTGGGCTGCATTTTTAGCATTTTGAAACTGTTTTGGACTTACAAATGAAAAACAAATGAAAAATAGACATGTGTTTTGTAAAACTCGTCTTATCTTCGACTCATCTTAGGACTTAAAATGAGTCCACGTCTCCCTTTGGTATATGTAGTTGGAAATTGCCAGGTTTTGAAAGCCCAGCTTCTAGTTCAAATTTAACTTCAGTTTCTTTGTTCTGTCTACTGAGTGAACAATTTAAAGTTTACGTACAAGTACATGTACATGTAGCTGCTATTAGTTTTTTGTGTCGCAGAAATGAAGTTTTGGGAGACACTTATCAGTCTTAAATTCTGTATGACTGAGCCCTGTATGGCCGTATAGCCCTAATCCCCTAGGCTCTCGCACTAGAAAGCATACCAAACCTAACAAACTTCAACAGCTGTACACAGGTTCAGTAATTATTGGTCCACTGTACTGAACCTAACCGTACTAAACCTGCCAAACTCCAACGGTTGAATTTTATTTGACTTGGTACAGATGGGTCAACCATCGACTTGGCACAGATACATGTAGGTCAGTGTCACAAATAATTACCTGTGCATTCCCCCAAACTCCAACAATTGTACAAGTCTCATGCCTTTATGTCTTGAACCGCACATAATTCAACAGGGTCTCCCTGGGCCTTTGGTACTGTGTCAAACAAAATCCAACAATAAGTTTCTACGGTTTGGTAACAAACCTGCCAAAACCTAGTAGTTTGAGTTTGATGGGTTTGGGGTAGTCAAGGTTAAATTTTCTGGTTAAGTTTTTACAAAAATATAAATTTTAACATGCTTTCATTGATTTGGAAAAAACTTTGATGCAGTCACCCTTGGGTGGGAAGACACAATTCTTTATTGGATTGCTGAGGTCAAAGGTTATGTGGAGTCATTGGAAGATACTGTTCAATATGCTTCAAATGCTTCTTTGTCTACAGGAATTGTAAAATTTTAATATAACTTAAATGGGGTGATCCTTGGGGGGGGGGGGGGGGGGGGGGTTCATCACAACTTTTTTGAACGAGGTCAAAGATCATCTAGGTACATTTTGAGGTTTGAATAAAAATGCAAAAAATTACACAAAACATATATGAACCGACTGCGGGAAAAGACGACACTTGTGATCTCGGAACACTCGTTTACAAATGATTTTAATACAGTTGGTGGATTTGTACTATTTTACACAAAACATCTCTTATCAGGTATTACTGCGGCACACCGGGCCTGAGCTGGCCCACTGACCTCTGCGACCCCGGCTGGTACTGCCGCAACGGTTCCCGCTACGCCCAGCCCACAGTGACCGATGAGGGCGGGCGGTGCGCGGCGGGTGAATACTGCCCTCTCGGCAGCTCTTTGCCCCTCCCCTGCCTTCCGGGGTTGTACTGCGGGAGCCCCGAGCTGGCTTACCCTAGCGGCAACTGCAGCGTGGGTCACTACTGTGTGGGCGGGGCCTCGGTTGAAGATCCATTAGGCGTAGCCTCAGGTGGGTCTGAAAGCTCGTCTCATTTTGTTGTTTTTAATTCAGGCTTTGAGGTATTGCTACTTGTTCTTAGTTCTTTTTTAAACCTTGCTTCTCCTTGTCCTGCTTGTCTATAAACATGGGTTTAGTTGAAAGTTAATTGAAAGTTAAACTGAAAAATAATAATTCTGTTCACACTTTTCACACTTTTCACACTTTTTTCTCAGGTGGGAAATAGATTCTCACACTTTATCATACAAATGGGAAACTAATTTTCACACCTTTTCACAAAGTGGGAAACCGTTTTCACATTATTTCACAAAATGTCCCATCCCCATTCGCAGTATTAACTTTCCATTGCACTTGATGTACACTGCAATAAAAAAAAAAAAATTCATACTTTTTCTATTACCAGGGAATTCATTTTCATTTCACCAAAATGTGAAAACATTTTCCCAAAGTGGGGAATAGAAGCGTGAATGGGAAATGAAAATAACTATTTTCACAAAGTTTCACATTCACAGTGTTAACTTTAAATTGTAATGTACATGTACTGTACACGTGACTTGAGATTTGTTATTGGAACACTTTGATACCTTCCATCTCAAAGAGTGATTTCTCTAGCAAAGTGTCTGCAAAACAAATACAAACGTTTCAAGTCAATTTTAGTGACAATTGCTTGAGAAATTACACGGGTCAGGAGTAACAGGTATTCGCATTTTTGTATCACTGTGGAGACATGTCTTTGTTCTTGTGTACAAAATGGTTAGAAAGTCGAGCACGTTTTTAAAAATGCTCTTATTTCAACCACAATTTTTTTCCTGGGTTGAAATTTGACCTGATATACCCTATATTATACCCAAATACTAACCCTAACCCACATTCTAACCCTAGTTTTTGAGTAATTTAGTAAAAGTAAAATCCAAAAATCTATTTCGTGAGATTCCTAGTGGAGACTTATTCATCTATAGAAAATACCTTTTGGAAACCTCTTCACTTCTATTGTCCCCATTGTGTTCACGTCTCCAGAGGGTACAGTATTTTCCACCAGGGACACAAACAAGTGTCTCATTTTTGGAGCTCCTGTTTATGAAAAGACCCTCATACTCAGAAAAATGAAGTCTCAATGAATATCTGTTTTTTACCAGTGTTATACTCTGTCGTATAATCAATCACACACTGTTGGGGATGCAGGAGTACCGCAACTGTACTTTCAAGAGCTTAGTAGTCTAGGTTGCAAGACGTCCTAATCGCGATATGCAGCGTGCGTAGGACGCCGTTGCAGGCCATGACCTTCGAAAATGACGTCTTGGCTAAACTGACATAATCGCTTATAAAATTCCGATCAGAATTGTGTCCCATTTGCATTGGCGTGTGACATTGCGATTGTGCATGTCACCTAATTATACACGCAACTTCACACGTACACCAATGCAAATGCGACACAATTCTGCTTTAAAATTATTCGACCGATTATATAGTTAGCAAAGACGTCCTATTTGAAGGTCTACGACGTAAGTTAGAGGGCGACCGCATCAGCTACCTATGCGCGCTGCATACTGGGACATCTTGCAACCAAGACTAAAAGCTTAGATACAGACAGAGCGCAAGTGTTGTGAGTACTGAACATGCCAAACGAGCTAATGATGCTGTGCACATGGGGGAATTATCACTGAAACCTACTCCTGAAAACCCAAAGGAGTCTTATTATTTCCTTTATCCTGATTTTGTCCTCCAGTGTCTTACTAGTGCCCTACTAAAATAAAATTCTTTTTTAGTTTTTCCGTTTGAAACTAAATGCTGTGGCCGGTTTAGCTCACTTGGTAGAGCATCGGACTAAGGATCGCCAGGTCCGCGTTTCAAGTCGCCCTTTGCTCACCCAGCGTATGGGTAGCACTTTGGTGCTGTAAGTAAACTGGGAGTTGAAGACAGGTGTGGCGCTCCGTCTCAACAATTTATCTCCCTGGTCTAGTGCAAACTCCCTCGTTGTATGGCTGATACTGACATCAGGCCTCCTCGACCTACATAATATCGTACCTTAGTTTAAAACTGGTCTGGTTCCCTTTTCAGGTGACACCTGTCCCATGGGTCATTACTGCCCGGTAGGGAGCAAGTCGCCAACCTCTTGTCCTAGCGGGACGTTTGGCAACACCACAGGAAATGAAGGTAAGTACCAAAGAATCAGAGACATGTGACCCGCTCCAAGAAAAGGTGACATAAGTCGCGCTATGCATTTATGAGTAATGGCCTGTTAAAGTTATTAGGGTAAATATATTTGTCAAAATCTGATTTTCATTTTGTTTCTTAAATGACATCTTTAATATCCAAAGTTTCAGATTTAATTAACAAAAATCTGGAATTTGATAAATAAAGTGAAACAAAACCTTTTAAGAGTGCATGGTTCCAATGTATTGTCTTAGTTTTGTTTTGTTTCAAAGCCTGTTTTCTCAGTTGTTTATTTTGAATTCCATGGAACCATTAATATGTAAAAACGTCATATCACAGGAACGGGAGGGGCTATGGAGCTGTACTATGTACCAAATGAAAGCTTATATCCTAGACTTTTTAATCATGTACATAACTCTATTTTTTGTTTTTGCGACTTATGTCACCTTTTCCTGGAGCGGGCCACACATGTACAATCATGCGGTACCTCTAAGTTGAATCTTCACCCCTCCATTTCACATGGATGTGTTTTGTTTTTTTCCCTCACATAATTATTCAGATCCCAATTTGTTTTCAATTGATTTAGTTTGTTTTATACATTACCTCCGCCAAAGAGTTTATGTTTTTGCCAGCATTTATTGGGTATTTGTATGTTTGAATGTTAGCAAGATTACAGGGGAAAATTAAAACTATTAGAGCGAATTTAACTCTACTTGGTGGCTAGATAGCTTATGGGTCAATGATGATTCTATTAAGTTTTCAGATTGATCTGGATCCAGATTAGGAATCTCAATCACTTTGAATGAGTATTTAACTTTGGCAGATAGGGCGTTGTGCAGAACCGTTTTTGTAAATACATTGAAATGCCGCTATAGCGATCATCACATGATCTACTGATTTTGTTCGTAAAATCGATCATTCGGTATAGCGATTTTCAGCCGTCGGTCCATTAGGTACCCATCAGCCACCCATCCCTCTTTATTTAAACATAAGGCACCGGACGTATGATGTTCGGGAATTTAAAACAGCCTCATATCGTTTGACATCTGTTGACATATTTTAACAATATTGGACACAACATTCGGGAGCAAGGGAGGGTGTATATTTTAAATCCGTTGACATTTTTTTTCAAAAACGGTGTTTTGTATTTTTTTTTTGTCATCTGTTTTTGAATCTGGGGAAAAACTTTGCGTGTGTATACGCCCTCCGGCGCAAACTGGTTAACAAAATAGTTGGAAACATATTTTTGGCTTGTTTTGACGAATTTTACCCGAAAGGTATTTATGAATGGGAATAAATCTGAGGTTGGCTGGTATTAAACACATGTTGAAAGCCAGCTCATGGGCCTGGACATTGTTAGGTCCAGGCCCATGAGTACGTTTGGTGTAGTTTAATTTACCTGTTGTATCATTTTTTACTCCAGCATATCACTTTTTGACTTGTATCACTTTTTACTTTAGTTTAATATTCATGGTCTTTCATTAAGTAGGCAGTTTGTTCCAGTGAGGGTATTAGGTAATGTCGGGAAGGGGTTGTAGTTAATTGGTTGGTCTGGGTTGTGTACACATGTATTTATTTTCTCTCTTTCTACTTTGTTTTAAGAGCTTTCTTATATTTTCACCATTTTCACCTTAATTCTTTTTTTTTGGAATCATATTTATTTTTAATACTACATATATATGCTTTATTGTTTACTTTTAGGATTTTTGACTAGTGAGTCTCTATTGTATTATTTTACATCTTATTTCTTTTAAATTAATCCCCACCCCCTCACCCTGTTTCTTGTTTTTTTATAATCTGTTTATGTACAATATGTATGGTTTAATTTTTAATATGGGCTCGTAAGTTTTAGGTTTATTGATGAATTGTTTTTATCAGACTTTGTATTTTAAACTTACTGTTTACAAAATGTATAATTGTTTAATTGTATTCATGTTTTTGATTGTAAAGCGCCTGGGAGCATTTTTAATGGATTGGCGCTATATAAGTGATCATTATTATTATTTTTTATTTTATTACGTTTAAAACCGGCCAGACACATATTTACTGCCTTATCAATGTCGCCTTGTTATTACTCTGTACCTTTATAGAGGTGATAGACTGCTACATCTGCACACAAGGCATGTACTGTGAAGGTCTGGCCAACAAGCAACCAGACGGCGATTGTGTCGCTGGCTACTATTGCCCGCCAGGGCAGAACATCTCAGACCCCTTTGAGTTTCGATGCCCGGAAGGTAATTTTTGGTTAAATTGTTAAAGAATTTCTTTTTCAATCTGGAATTCGTGGATTTTTGTGTGATTTTTGTGTGTGTGTGGATTTTATGGATTTTTCATTTTTGGCCAATCTCACCCCCGCCAACTCTCAAATCCCTCCACTGGCTTCTAGTTCGAACTAGGATTGACTATAAGATTTTGACTTTAGTCTATAAAGCACTTCACAACCTGGCACCCGATTATATCAAGGACTTGCTCAACGTAAAGCAGTGTAGCCGCTTGCTTCGTTCTGGGTCCTCGCCAGCCCTAGTTGATTCCAGGTCCAGGACAGTACGTTATGGTGACCGGGCCTTTACCCACATTGGACCTGTACTTTGGAATAAATTGCCAGATTATAGCCGGAACATCGAGCCTTTCTAAACTTTCAAAAAAGAACTCAGGACACTGTTATTTAAACAGGCATACTGTATCTAACTTGTTTTGATGCCATTTTGTTCATTTCTGCTGTAGTGCCATGAGTAATGCCTATTTAAATGTACACTTTATAAGTCTATATTATTATTATTATTATTATTAATAAACCCTGAAAATTGTATTTTAAATTTCAAATCGGCTAGAAGTTTAACTTGATATTCTCTTAAAAGTGCATCATATGCCTCTGCCATTCTGTTTTTCGTTTTGAAAACAACTCCAACAGTTGATCTTTTGCCATTTATTCCAAGTTGCTTCTATTTTGTTTGACGTCGGACTTGTGACAGAGTTAATTTACTCGTTTGGTTCGGCGAGACTCTAGAATGCTTTTCTGAACCGTTTGTAACTTTCTATATTAGGTTAACCCCAATTTTGTTGTATCTATTTTTCTCTATAGGTCATTACTGTCCAAGTGGAAGCCACGAGCCAATCCGTTGTGGCTCGGGCTACTATCAGGATGAGACTGCACAGGGATCCTGCAAAGGCTGTCCTAGCGGCTACTACTGCGACAACACCTATGCACCGGTGGTGCTGTATAATAGCTCGCTGTGCCCCGAGGGTAAGCAGGATTTCAAAGACAAAAGACATCTGAAGTGTGAAAACAAAATGTAAGGTGATGATTTGGGGGTGCAGAATGGATGTGTCCAAAACAAACTAAAACTTTCAAACCTAATAAGTTGGAAAAGATACATCTCTTGTGCGATATATTTTGTAATATTGCCATTTTACTTGTTTTCTATGAGGCAGTGGACAAATTGTGGGGAAGCCTTATAGTGCTCCCTTAACCAGTTCGCACCGGATGAAATATATATAAAAAAAATTCCCAAATTCAAAACGGATGACGCATAAACACGGCAAGTTCAAGTTCGAAAATGTATGTCAGCAGCGAGCAAGGCCGAAAATGCGTGGGTGTGCTTCCCGGCACTATCGGCCTGAACCCGCTTCGGATCGAGTTTCATTAAAAATAATCACGCCCCTCGGCTCGGCAATGTTAAAATAATCCCGGCGCGAACTGGTTAAAGGTGTGCCCAGTATTTAGACACGGTATTCGGACATCAAAAATGAAATATAATATTGTTTGTAGCATTGTTACACACTATACATGGTGGCCCCCAAAAAAACGAACAAAGCGTGTTTTCGCTGCATGAGACCAACTTGCATTGGTATAACGGATGAAGACTCTTTCTAGAAGAAAAATGTTGCTAAAATAGGGTCTGGAAGCTAAACTACTGGACCAAATCAGGATTTCTTTGTATCAGTTTTCTTTAGGAAGGATTCTTCATTCATTGGTATACATGTAGGTAGTTTTGGCCATTCTGTATGTATACACTACCTGTATATATGACAGTTTTACACTCGTACAATTAAAAGTTAACATAGACAATTCTGTTCACACTTTTTCTCTTCCCAGGGAATTAATGTTTGTTTCACAACATGTGACAACATTTTCCCAAAGTGAGGAAAACTGTACATGTAACTCACTCAGTGAAGGGATTGGGTGCAGTAGTACTGCAACTGTGCTTTCAAGAGCTGATTGTTGAGTGTTTGAATACAGAACATGCCAAGTGAGGCATATGATGCTGTGGACATGGTAGAGTATCAAGTAAAACTACTACTGAAAGCCTGCCAAAGCTCTACTTTCTTTACTAATTTTGTCCTTCAAAGTTTTACTTTTGTCTTGTTTTTGGTTAAATCAATTTTGATCTTACTATTCTTATTACATCTAGGCCGTTTTCCAAACCCCATCTTAGGTTCAGTCTTCGGCCCATCACCATTGCCAAACTGCATGAACAAAGCCAAAGACAGAGACTAAATGAAATCTACTAAATGAAATCCTGTGAAGGGTCACCTCATCAGTGCAATCTACGTTTCTTTCTGTTTTGCCTCTTGCAGGATACTACTGCCCACGTCTCACGCGATATGCCACGGAGCACAAGTGCCCCCGCGGCACATTTGGCAACCGCACCGGTATGGACGCGACTGATGACTGCAACCCCTGCCCGGGGGGCTATTACTGTGACGAAGAGGCGCAGATCGACTACACCAAACTCTGCGAGGCTGGGTGAGTAGGAGGCTAGACTTGCGCGGTGTTTGGATTTCGAGAGTCTCCGGTATACCGTCTCAAAAATAATCTTAAAGGAAAAATGTAATAAGGATTTTTTTTGCTTAAATTAATAAAGTATAATGTTGACAACAACATTATGTGTGTGGTTGTGTTTATTTTTTGTGATAAATGGAGAAAAATATTTTGGTCAAACCACTCCGCCCCTCGAAAAGAAGCCTCATTAACATAAAACCTCGCGAGGGGTATGACAAAAATCGAGGCAGAGACTCGCCGCGCTGCTACCCGACCAACCTACCGCGGTTGGTCGCGCTGGTTATCAATAGCAACATTTCCATGGCATAGTGCAGCGGGGACCAACTATCGTTAAAAGATAACAGACAACGAAACTTTGCAGTGCAATTTGGCAAGTGTTTTGTCCACGTTATTGTGTAATTCTGTCATTTTTGCACCATTGTACGATATAAGACGGCCGTTATGATGTATGTTATTCTAAACTACGCAATAACTATTACGGTGTAAATAAACGGTAATATCAAGTTGTAATATTGTTTTGCCAGTGCGAGTACGATGTTTTCGGCGCCACAAAAGTTCGACCACAGTTCGTTTGCACTGCAACTTCATAGTGCATGCGCTAGTGACGTCACAAACCAACCACTAGTGAACCATTGGTCGTTGGCGACCTTGCTCCCTTGTTTAGGAAATTGAGTTTTAGCATGTACATTTTTATGTTTGCTTCAAAGTCCATTTCTCTGCATTTCACCACATTAAAAGTTACACTTTGCCATCTCTATCAGATTCTTCTGTCGTAGCGGGGCGACAATCTCCACGCCCAACTCAACAACCGACGCCAATGTTTGCCCGCCCGGCTATTACTGCATGCAGGGAACCGCTGAACCGGTGCCCTGCCCGCCGGGCACCTACTCCGATGACATCAAGTTGAGAAGTGGCGACGAGTGTGCGAATTGCACAAAGGGTATGTGAGAAGTTTGGTATTTCCATTTTTGTACTCGTATTTGAGAAGTTTTATGTTTCTATTTTTGTACTAGTATATTGTATTAGTATATTGTACTAGTATATGAGAAGTTTGATATTTCAATTTTTGTACTCGTATGTGAGAAGTTTGAAAGTCTCAAAATTTGAATTCCTGTTTTTAGAATCATTTTGCTTGATCGCATCACAATTTTTGAAATTGAGTTATTTACATTGTTATAAAGCCCGCAACGTAAGTTTTCAATTGGTATATATTAGAGCTTCATAGCCTCTCCCGTTCTGGAGATATGACATGTTTGCATATTGATTACATACTTGTTACACAACAGAGAATACAGGCTTTGAAATAGCTGGCTCTGTTGTAGAAAAAAAGAACAATGAACACAAAATGGTTGTTTTTTTTCACTTATTCATCGAAATCCACATTTCGGTATTAAAGAAGTCATTCATGACAAAGAATGAAAATCACCTTTTGTTGCTCTCACCAAGCGGACCATTGCATGATAATGCACAGTGTGACATAATATTCTTTTTGGTGGAGCTGGTCACATTAATTGTGCATTTTTATAGTTGGAAGCAGCAAAAGTTCTCAAAACCTAAATAATGGTGCTTGACAACTACAACTTTTAGCTACATGTATGCGAATGCTGTATAATCCGAGAAAACCATATTCTAAGATTTTGTTTTTAAACCAACTACTTTTGGAAATTTACAAACAATTTGTCTCTGAGCAAATTTGTGTTCATCTTTTATTTAAAAATGACAGCATGCCATAAGGAATAATTTTAAAATTAAGAACAATAATTGTGTTGATTACTTTTTGGATAGTTCTAAGCAAATAAATCAAAGTTGTCCTTCGTGTTTTAAAGGAGAGTACTGTCCGGATTATGGGATGACCGCCACGGCCGGGCCATGTCTGGCCGGCTACTACTGCCCAGAAGGATCCAACCGCCGAGACCAGACTGAATGTCCAGCAGGGAAGTACTGCACTAATGGGACATTTGACCCAACCAACTGCCCTAGAGGTATGTGGGAATCCAAGTATTGTATTTGTTGCATATTAATCAGTATAGCACATTGTACTGTTTTCCACTGATGCCTAACACACGTTTTTATCATCATTACATCGGGACATCTAAATACTTCAACATACAGTGGAATTGCTGTATTTCTGTTTATGCAAATATAACATTCAAAATAATGTATCATTTGAAATTAAATTGAACACACTTTACAACAGAATATGTAAAGGCAGGTTTCTAGGTACAGTGAAACGCCGCTATACCTAACATTAGGCTATACCGAACACCATCCTTGGATATTGATATTTGTGTACAAAAATACCAACCATTGTTGGCCAAGTTCGATCAAGGACTATAATTAACTATAGTTTGACTAACTCTGATCGAACTCAGGCTAGTCGACGATGGCTGGACTAGTCTAGTCGACTATCACGACCAGCCTACCGCGGTTGGTCGCATCGATGGTAACCAATAGCTGCTTCAATAGCACAGTACAGAGAGGACCAGTTTGGCAGTTAATGGTCAATAGTTTGACAAGAGTCGTTCGCACTTTAACTTCAGTGCGCATGCCCTAATGACGTCACAAACTAACCACTAGTTAACTATAGTTCCTTGATCGAACTTGGCCCTGGTTGAAAATGTGTCAACAGGTTTTTAAAATTCACTTGGTATATCAAATGCTATTAAGGCCACTTTTAATTCCTGAATGTCAAACGGCCGTTGCTTTATATGAAAGAGTGACACCATCTCAAAAAAATGGGCACCTGATGGACCGGGGGCTGAAAATTGCTATACCGAACAAAAAATGATGTTTGTTATATTGGCGTTCCACTGGATTCCTACTTTCTCTATTAATAATAATGGGCGGCTAATCACCCTGGCAGCTGAGAAGCTAAAATGCGTAGGATGCGAAGGATGCCGAGTCGATGGCATGTAGACAGCCGCTATTTGACCCTATATCTGACCACGGAGCACAGCCAGAGATCGATTGATTTTTGCTTTTAATTATTATCCCAAGACCACTTCTGCAGCAGCTCGAGATCTGCGCAATTCTAAATTTGTTTGAGAAAGGCAGCTGCAGCTAGAATGTGTCAAACTTGATCGGCAAGTTTTGAGTATTTGAAAATTTAAGTGCATTTTTGAATAATCGAATACTAAATTATTAAAAAATTTACAAGTTGTTTTAACCCTTACTGATCTTTGATGCACTTTGATGCACTTTGATGCATTTAGCTAACAACCCCAGCGCATAATCCCTATTAAACAATACCAGAGATGGATTATGCTGCATTGAGTAACCGCAGACTCTGAAGCAGTTTAACCTTGAGATTTCTGACCTGATGGATCTCACTGCACTGGTGCAGTTTGTGGAATCTGGCTGAGTGTCTAGCAAAAATACTCTGGAGGGTTAGGGTTAACATGTAAAATAAACAGCCCCAGTTGTTATACGATGTACATCCACTTGTGTGATAACACAAACAGCCTGAAAACTTGAGATCTGTGCCTTGACTTGATTTTAGGAACATTCAATAATGAGACGATGAAGGCATCAGAGGGTGAGTGCTACCCTTGCTCCGGCGGCCAATACTGTGAGACGGAGGGACTAACCGAACCGACTGGGGACTGCGCAGAGGGTAAGGACATTTCCCAGGTCACATCCAAATGCTCAAAATTCACATCCTCTTCCAAAGGCACATCCTGGGTTGGGTTGTTAAAATTCACATCCTCTTCCAAAGGCACATCCTGGGTTGGGTTGTTAAAATTCACATCCACATGATGTGAATTTGAGTTTGGATTTGAGTTTGGATGTGAATTTTTATGTGAATTTGAATTTGGATGTGAATTTGGATGTGAATTTGGAAGAGGATGCAAATTTGGAATGGGATTTTGGAAATCTTTTGTTGAAATCAACCTTGAATGCAAAATCACATCATGCTCTTTCGTAGTGGACCACTCCCTGTGATAGTTGAATGCTCAACTACCCTCCCCATATCCATGGAATCGGCTAAGGGTTCTTTTTCAATATTGACTATCTGCAGATTCTAATTTTTGTCCAGGGCTAGTTGGGAGAACAGCAGGCTCATTTGGTTTGGCATGAGTAAACATCTGTCTGTGGAGTCCCTTAGCAACGGCCCTGAGCAATGGCAGAATTCATGAGGATTTGAACGGAATTCTGCAGACAGTCTGCAACCCTAATCACGCAACACTTTGACTGACTTGATTTTTGTTTGCATTTTTTTTTTTTTTCTTTCTTTCTTTAGGCTACTTCTGTCCACCGGGCACCATTGACCGCGAGCCTTTGGCCAACGAGTGCTACATCGACCACTACTGCCCTGGCGGCGTAGCCTACCCGATCCCCTGCCCCAACTACACTGAAGCCAACCAGACCAAGTCGTCCTCTTGCAACCTGTGCCCTCAAGGTTACTACTGCCCGGAGCCTGGGGTCAGGATGATGTGTCCAGAGGGCTACTACTGTCCAACTGGAACCGGTAAAGATATTTAACAATTATTAACTGCTGTGATATGGGATATGACTTATTGAACACCCGAGGGACGCATAGCACCCGAGACAAAGCCGGGGGTGCTATGCCACCCTGCGGGTGACCTTTACCTCTAATACTTAAAATACTATTAAGCACTTTGCGATAAAATAAACATAAAACAGACAAACTCTAGGAATCTAGCCATGCTTTTTTTATTTTTTATTTATGGACGAAATTAATCAATTTATTCCAAAGTGTGTTGAACAAAAATGTTTGTGTAATGTAATGAGTTGATGAACCAACAGAGTACTCCGAGTACTCTGTTTACGACCAAACATTGAGATGTTTGTTGCGAACAAACCGAGACAAACATTGACAGTAGACAACAAATGATGTCAGTGTAAGAGAAAAGATTAACTTGAAACTTAAGAATGCATAAAGATACTTTTTAATCAAAGTTTTGGGACAGAAATATTTGAAAGTACGAGGCCGAGTAATTATCGAATGCTTTTGTCTTAAAAGCTTAATTCATTCAAAATTCTGATTGTCCAAAGTTTTTAATTTTTTTAGCAAAGTATTTACTGTCCAGGGTCTGTATTATGCAGCTTTATCTCTACCAAACCATTTTAATATCTGATATTTAAGCTGGTACTCAGAAAGTACTCGACTACAACGCTGATTTAAACATTGACATTTGAAAAACCTGAGAATTATGCACCCCTAATGGGGAAAAAATACTACCGACAACATTTGAAATCATGTTGGATTTTTTTTAAATAAAATGTTTAGACACAACAGGTGCACCTTTGTATCAGTATCATTTATCAGGAACTTTTATACACAGTCAAATTGGGTGTGAACTTTCATTTTGTTTGACCATTAATTTAAATAGGAGATCCGCTCACTTGGATTAATTAGCAAACATCTTCTGAAACTGGTCATAACAATCAACATCATATGGTGATAGAGCATTCTCTGCAGCTGCTCCTCAACTTTGGAATGAGCTTCCATTGTTTATTAGATGTGCCAAGTCGGTAGATGATTTTAAGAAATTACTTAAGACTCATCTTTTTAACTGTAATTGAACACAAGTCTGCATTTTAATCATGTTTTAGTTTTCATTTGAAGCATTACATTATTGTTTTTGTCCATGCATTTACTAGGAACAACAGTGATTGGGGTTTTTAATATACAAATGTAGTTTTTACAGTATATTAATGGTATTTAATACAGTTATACTTTTTACATTTTGTAAAGTGCTTTGAGGAATCTTTGATTCATATTGCGCTATATAAATGCTGTTTTATTATTATATTATTATTATTAAAGAAAGAAGGGATTTAACTAATTAGAGGGAATAAAAAGAGACAGACTGTCGCGGAGTTAAAAGGGGACAATGGGTAGTGGACATGGATAGAGGGTGGTGGGGGGGGGGGGGGGGGGGGGGGGGTTGATTGGCTTAAGGTTTAAGTAGATGACAATTTCTGTTCATGTTCTTTCTGTTCAAGGTGTGAACTGGCAAGCCTGTCCCCGTGGCACCTACAGCGACCAGTCCGGTCTCTACCACGTGGACCAGTGCAAGCCCTGCAGAGAGGGTTACTACTGCGACAGCGAGCACCTGACTGCAGAGACCGCCCCGTGCTTCGTAGGTTTCTACTGCGTCTACGGCGTAGACCGTCCTGAACCAGATGGTGACAACGCCACGTCGTGCGCCTACTACGACGGCCGGCAGACCGGTTACGGTGGGCAGTGCCCTGTGGGGCATTTCTGCGAGGAGGGCTCTGTCTACCCCGAGCCGTGCGCTGCGGGGACGTACGCAGCATCAGAAGGCATGGAGGCTTGTCTGCCCTGCGAACCAGGTAAGGGTGTAGATCCCTTCAAGTCTTTTCACAAGTTTCTTTCACAAGTTTCTTTCACAAGTTTCTTTCACAAGTTTCTTTCGCAAGTTTCTTTCGCAAGTTTCTTTCGCAAGTTCTTTCGCAAGTTCTCTCGCAAGTTCTCTCGCAAGTTCTCTCGCAAGTTCTCTCGCAAGTTCTCTCGCAAGTTCTCTCGCAAGTTCTCTCGCAAGTTCTCTCGCAAGTTCTCTCGCAAGTTCTCTCGCAAGTTCTCTCGCAAGTTCTCTCGCAAGTTCTCTCGCAAGTTCTCTCGCAAGTTCTCTCGCAAGTTCTCTCGCAAGTTCTCTCGCAAGTTCTCTCGCAAGTTCTCTCGCAAGTTCTCTCGCAAGTTCTCTCGCAAGTTCTCTCGCAAGCGCAAGGCCAGTCGCAAGGCCAGTCGCAAGGCCAGTCGCAAGGCCAGTCGCAAGGCCAGTCGCAAGGCCAGTCGCAAGGCCAGTCGCAAGGCCAGTCGCAAGGCCAGTCGCAAGTCCATTCGCAAGTAACTTGATGAACAACAAGGAATGCTTTTGTCAAAGCTCATTTAAATTGTTAGTGACTTGACTTGGGACTGAAGGACTTGAGATAAGTTGTCTGTGGTAGCACCATGTGGTAAATCTCTTTTTGGAGTTTCTGTGGCTCTGAAGAGAACCGGAGGAAACTCAACATTTCAGATAGTATTCTCTATACCCAGCACGATATGTGGCAGAGGGGTACCCCCCTGTTATCCCTATACTTTATACGCACTCAACACTATTGTAACCTAACCCATCCCCCCTTGAAACCTAAAAGAAATTCCTGAGATTCCGGGAACACAATGGTCAACACAAAAGAGGGGGGGTTTTCACTGCCACATATCGTGCTTCATATGGTATTCTCTGCCCATTGTCAGGAGACTGAAGGACTTGTAATGGAGTTGTCTCGCAGAATGTCCCGACAACTCAACATAATTTACCTTTCCCAATGAAACATTTCCCTATAATGCAAAAACACTATATATAAAACGTATATTTAAATTCTTTCACAAAATTGTTGTTGAATCACCTCCGCCCGCCATTTTAGAAATTATTTTGTCTAACTTTTTTGTGGAATCGTGCAGTAACGTTAAAAATGATGTCACTGGTAAAATAGCAATTCCTTTAATACTTAAAACTGTGAGTGTCTTTAATTAAGCTTAATAAGTTAAGTAATGACAGGGTCCACGTCAATTACGATTTGCTGGCAAAATATTCGCGACGCCACATGTCGTAAACAACCTAAATTGACTGCGCAAGCTGCGCCATAATTTGTCAAACTTTTTTTTGAAACTGTCGTAAGCAAATTGTTGCGCAGCAAACAAAAGTGGCACAGCTTACGCAATCAATCGTGGTGCAAGGGGGCTTGCACCATTGTGTAAGTTTTCGTGAAATCGGCTGCAGGTGAAGAACACATTTTACTCCGGCAAATTTGTATAACGTATGAACTGGCCCCAATGCTTCAAAATTACAGTTTTAATCTTGTCAAACTAGTAAATTAGGCCAGGTGGTTAATATCAATTCTGAATTTGTGTTCACAATTTAATTTCATAATTGATGTATAACAAATGCTAACTTCGATACATAACTTGATCAAAGAAAGAAATTATAAACTTAACTTCTGTTAACTGTCAATTTGTCATTCCACAGGCTACTACTGTCTGGAAGGGTCATCTGCCTACATCGACAAGCCATGCCCAGCCGGTCACTACTGTCCAGCGGGGACGGAATCGGACACCCAGTACCCATGTCCCATCGGCACTTTCAACAAGCTGACCATGAGCACCAATGCTAGCGATTGCACGCCGTGCACAGGTATAATAAAACAGTGTTCAGTCTTTGACTGTGCAAATTTGTCAGAATTTACTAATTGGTCAGTTCATAAGTTAGCGTTCAAATTGTTTGTGTCTCTGTTGCATCTGACTGTTTTCTATAGGACACAATTCAGGACACAATTTTTGATGCCTTCTATCTGAAGCTAGTTTCACGAAACATGTCTTAACTTACAACTCATCTTAGGACTCAGTACGATCGATTAATAAGATCGATTTCACTAAACTAATGAAAGTCGCATCACAACTACCAATTTGATGGCTGTTTCATATTTGTTTTTACCGCTATATGAAACAGTCGATGTAAAGATATGCCCAAACAAACTGTTCGCGCGCGCGTGTGCATATGACACAAACTTAATTCAGAAAACTACTCTTCGCAATAGGTTTTAAACGTAGATGTTGGCATATAATTGAATTTTGTAACAAATTTATGTTTTTTAAACTATACACATATCAAAAATTGTTTCAAATCTGTTTTTTCTTCAAAACCATTAAAGTGATTTTCAAACGATATACAAATTAACATATGAATGAGATAAGACGACCCTCGGACCGATCTTAAGTTAAGACGAGTTAAGGAAGTTAGGACTTGTTTAACGCATCTTAACTTTGGTGAAATCGATCCTAGGACGAGTTGGGAGTTAGGACAAGTTACTTTTTCTTAGACGCAAGTAGTTTGAAGTCGCACAGTTTGGGAAATTACACAGGTCGGATGTATATTACCGGGACACAAAAAAATCTCACACATTTTGACTCCTAATTTATAGACTGACTCTTGTATTTATTTCTCTACTAATCTATAAACCCACACAGTGCTATTGCATCTCAAAGGTAGGATACACCATATAAAGATATCGAAAAATTTACTATTTTATAATATCTTACTTATTTGAAAGTAAATAATGATTGTAGGCATCCAGCAAATTGATTGCACTAGGTATTCTGTAATTGTTACGAAAAAATAAACGTAAACAACAAAATTCTAATCGCTGTCTGGTGATCGCGAAAAAAACAAGAACAACTACCCGACGCCGGTTGAAAACGAATGTTTTATTTGTTTGCTTTTTCTCGGCATCCATGATAGTAAAACTTCAGTTAAACGATATTTACTATAAAATACAACCCAACCCCCCCAAATCCACCCATTCCTGATGATTCAAGCAATTACCAATGGTGTATCCTAACTTTAAAACGTATGGTCTGTGGAGACATCCTCATCATTTTCAGGAAGGGCATGTCAAAAATAATTTTTTTTTCAATGTCGAGATTTTTAGCTTTTGGCTTTAAACATTGCACTCAATCGTTCTGCCTTGCTTCTAGAAAAGAAACCTGCGTAATGTCTTAATAACATTCATGTTGTAAGAGGCAGGCATTGCCAAAACTGTCTTTTTTCGTTTTCACAAAGCTTTGTGCAAAAACATATTGATCGAAAGGAAATAAGAGTAGAGTAAGTGGGATTTCCATTTTCATGAAGGAACGGGCATCTTGATGCATTTCAGACGCACGTGGGCAATCTTTCTTAAAGAGACGGGTATCTTTGCTGATATTTTTCGCTAAGAAACCAATTATTATTATAACTGGGTTTACCAGAAAGTTCATCTTTCTAAGAATCATGTGGGTTTTAACAATTTACTGCACAGAGTTAAATACATTGTGGTACATTTTGCAATTTTAAAACAAACAAACTTCTCTTGTGATTATCTCAAAAACAAAATTGTTTGGTCTGAATCATCATGCCTGTCCCTTAGTGAAACCGGTGATGAAAATTACACTGTCTGAAAGCTGAAATTCGTGTTTTTTGTAATGAAGAAAAAAAAAAGCAAAGGTTGAAATATTTGAGGTGAGGATTTTTGAGGGCATGTGAACTTGTGGTCTTAGAAAGATTCGCGGTAACACTATGTGAAAGGATCTCTTTTAAGAAGAGGTAGGGTGGTTCTGATAAGAACCGGTGGTTTAACACGACATTTCTACCAGTATGCTCCGGTCGTCCTCAGGTGGGAGACTTGCGGCGTTTTATGAGGACTTTTCAATTAGAAGTCTTGACCCCAACACAAATGTGACCCAACTTGACAGATTGGGGTGCAAGTCACCAGAGCTACTTTTGAGTAATTACACGTAGGTCTTTCAACATTATCTTACACAACAGAAATCAATGAAAACAGTCAATGGAGACTATTTCACCCAAATAATAGCATATGTATATTATAAGATCTCATAATGTTTTAAATCGTCTTACAAAAAGGCGCTCCTGTCACAATATTTAACGTAGCTTCCCTCCTTAGCTGCTCTGCTGCATGGTGTCAATGTGAAATCGATATCAAACTTGTTATCTTTATTGGAATTGTCTCCCCGTCTCAGTCTCCACTGTCTCATCCATTGTCTTCTCCATTGTCTTCTTTGTTCTTTGTCTGTTCGTTCGTGTTAATTCTTATCGTTTGTATATTGCCTGTTTTATGATTGTCTGTGTCAGGCTGTTCTCTACAAGCTCGGTTTATTTGAACAGCCCCAAACCGTTCACCCCCTTCAATAATCTCTAGTTTACTGTTTTAGATTTTCTGCTTTTTATATTTACGCATATTTCTTTTTGTTTATTTAAAAATCTAACCTAACTTGCTTGTGAAAAGTTTGGAAATTTTTTTTTCGAATAATAATAATGAACCAAAATAAATAGCAAATGATGTGTTTTCTACTGCATATAAAAAACAATTACCTGAAAAATTGTCCTTATAAGACTCATTTCGAAGGATACAGTCACAAATACAGGCTGTTAGTGTTACCGTCTCTGCATCCCATACTTGTCTTGTTATTTCAGGCGGTTCGTACTGCGCCAGCATGGGCCTTCCCGACCCCACCGACCTTTGCCAGGGAGGCTTCTACTGCAGTGGTAGCTCTTCCACTGCCACTCCCTCCGGAGACGGGGGCGACATGTGCACGGCCGGGTACTACTGCCTGACGGGGACGTCCTACGCCATTTCCTGCCCGGGGGGAGAGTACTGCGCCGGGAACGGATTGAACTGGACCTCTGGCATGTGCGACCCTGGGTATTACTGTGAACTTGGGGCAGTTGTGCCTAACCCTGATGATGGCATCACTGGTGAGCGACTCTGTTCTTTATACATTTCTCTCTGCATTATTTTACGAAAAAACCCAGATGTGTTCATGTACTAAATAACCTCCAATGACAAAAGGAACAATAGGCAAACAATAGATCCTTTCAGTTCTCGGGCATTCGTTTTTTTGTTTAAAATTTTGATGTTCATCTTGTTAAAAACGTACGTTAATTTATGTGTATATTATCTGCAGTATATATGACTGGCTCTACAAAAAAGGTGTATTAAGTCGCGCTGTGTATTATCATGTAATGGCACACTCAACGTTGAGAGGGTGAACATTTCATCAACAAGTGATTTTCATTTGTTGTCATGAATGACATCTTTAATACCTAAAGTTTTAGTTTTCATGCACAGAAATGTTGATTTTGATAAATAAAGTGGAAAAAAACCGACAATTTCGTGTGCATTGTTATGTTGTTCTTCAACAGAGCCAGCTATTTCAAAGTCTGTTTTCTCAGTTGTGTAATTTTTTTCAAAGGAAGTAATCAATATTATGTTACATCTCTGAAATGTGAGGAGCTATGAAGCTCTGTTATATACCAAATGACAGCTTGTGTTGTGGGCTTTCCAACCATGTATATAACACAATAACTCATTTGTTTGCATCTTGACCACTTTACGTTAGAGGACGTGTATACACACAAAAACAATTTCTAAAAATCAAAACGGATGACTGATAAACACACACTGGCATGTGTGTATGTGTGTGCTGCCAATCAACTGCCAGCCTGGGCCTGCTGGGGCCGATGTTTGTGAAAAATAATCCTGCGCCTGGGTCTAGTAAATAAAAATATAATTAACAAAAACCAGCCCAAACTGAATGTTTGTGGAGTGGGTCACATAGGGAATACATTTGTGCTTGGCCGGTTAATATTTTTTTATTTCAAGTCTAGCAGGACAGTGCGAGTTACAGCAGAAGAAGCAATTCATTGGTGTAAACTTGATTGCTGAAAATTCTAGAAAGTCGCTTGGCCTGAATTTTGGATACCTCAATTTTTTTCTCTGTTCTCTTGCTATTCAACTTAAGAAAAGTCACAAAATTTGGAGCATTTTAACTGTTTATTTGTTTAGAAAGGTATTTGGTTCGGTACAGCTTGGTCTGTTAACAGTGGCTATTTCCCAACCTGGTCATTATCACGCAGTGAAGACTGGGTCCTCACACTGTTATTCCCTAATTATTTCCCTTTGTAGGCGACATCTGCCCCAAGGGAGCCTACTGCCCTGCGCGGAGCACCGCGCCTCAGCTCTGCGATCCCGGCACGTACTTGAACAGCACCCATAACAACCACAGCAGCGCCTGCCTGCCCTGTGATGCCGGCTATTACTGCTCTGGTGAGGGGAATCCCGTCCCGACGGACCGGTGCTGGGCTGGGTACTACTGCCCCCCGGGACAGGAAGAGCCGTCACCGGACGCCTACAACTGCACACAAGGTGAGATGGCACAAAATGTGGACAAATCCTTTTTGCTTTTGCAAAGGGAAGACATTGAATTGGTTTTTAGCGTGCGAGTTTAGTAGAAAACCAATTGATTCCAAACACGCTACCCTGTGGAGATAAATGGATGAACAGGGCAATAGGCGAATAGGTTTCCACAAGGTTTTCACGAAATAGATATATAGATTTTACTCCGAAATTAGTAATTTCCAAGGTATGTTTATTAACCCTAACTCCCTACTCTATTTTTCCTACACATAACTTTAATCCTACAAAATCCTGCAATTCCAAAGTGTTAGAACTTCATGTAAACTGATTCCTGCAAAATCTTTCAAAATTTATTACTGGTGACCACTGCCTGAATCCTGCGAAATCCTGCAGTGGGTTTACCATTGCGCTATAAAGCAGCCAAACAGAACAAACGGTTGCTAAAGTGCTCTATTACAACAAGGGTCTGCACACATGATCCTTGATATGCAAATGTTCTCATCCTTGACACATAACTTGCACCTTGACTAAAGCTCTATGTATAATGTGCATAAAACATGAGCAGTGTGAAAGTACAAAGTAATACATAGCCTCAGTCCTCCTAAATCATAATTTGGATAAATACCCAAGTAACCTCAATCCTGCAAAATCTTCCAGCATTAGTTTTATAGGCCTTATGACCTGGATCCTGCAGTATCCTCCAGTGGCAAAACCCCAAATGCCCTCAATCCTGCAAATTCCTCCGATGCATCAACTACCAAGTGACCTCAATCCTGCAAGGATTTGTGATGGTTAGGGGTAAAGCGTGAGGTCTAAGGGCTATTGTGTTATGGGTACAGCCCAGGAAATTAATTCTGGTTGAAATAGGAGCATTTTGAAAATAGGTTTCAACACTCCAAAAGGTGTGTACACCAGAACAAAGTGATGTCTCCACAAGGATACACATTGAGAACAGTACAGGCATTGAAGACAACCACACAACTCTCTGAAAACAGGGCTTCAGAGGTTAAATGGGGTGAGGGTTATCTGTAGAAAAATGAAGGGGATCACTCAAAGGAATCAGGATAACAAGTTTGGTGTGAAATAATGTTCACAGTGCGAGTAAAATGAGTATTTTCGTTGGGGTTTCTTAACTACACGAATACAAAGGGATTTTTCCGGCCCTGGAGCTAAAACCACTGATATCTCTGTGAGAAGGTATCCCGATCGGCCAAAGTGTAAATTATTTTTTTCAAAATTTGTTTGTCTAATTGTCATTTTATGATTGAAATCTTGGATCCGTCACTGTTGTCTAGGTCACTTCTGTCTGGCCGGCTCCATCGAGCCCATCCGTTGTGAGTCGGGGACGTACCAGGACGAGATTGGCCAATCAAGCTGCAAAGGCTGTCCCCAAGGTTACTACTGCGACAACACAATTGAGCCAGTGGTGCTGTATGGCAACTCCTACTGCCCGACAGGTAAAAGAGATGAACAATTTTAATATCAAATGTGTGTGGGATTGTTTCTGCATTAAATAGGGGACATTCAACAATAGTGACCGAATCAAGCCAGTCCATATGTGTTTTATAACACACCTCGTTCCAAAATATGAAATAATCGTGATCTGATCCAGACGCCGTCATTTTTTCATATTAAAATGAGCCTGGCAAACCTCTTGAGGGCGCTGTAACCAGTCAAAAAATGTAAGTCTATTGCCCGCTTCGGGAACTATTTTCTGCAAATTCACGGTGGCGCAAATAACATGCACTAGCCTATATTAGTTAACACCACGTGACCGTGTTTCAGCCAACTAGAATACAGAACTAGCAAGAGGTGTGTTAGGACATTAGTGTCGCCTATTGCCAAACGTCCCCGATTGCTATTAGTGTACAAAACATGTGGGAGGTCTTTCAAAATAAGTACAAACAAAAGGGGACAAATTAGGGGTTTCGGGTTAGGGTTTCCCATTGGGGGGTAAATACACATTTGTGTGTACGAACATTTCATATGTACTTGCGAACAATTGACGTCCACGAGACGTGGGAAGAGGTTACGGACTGTGGACTTGCACACATCAAAGTTCATTTCCTCCTGTCTGAAGGGAAAATGGGGTTGGGGCTTTCTCTAGAAAAATGAATTTATGAAAAAAGAGTATTTTATAGGCAATGTTTTCTTAACTACATGTACACGAATATAAAGGAATGTCCACAGTATGTATGGATGGTGTGACTGCATGCACGGGCAAGATCTACATGTAAATGCCACTCAAACTACACTGTCACAAAATGTAATCTTTTCAGGGCGTGATCAGATCTGCCAACCTTCAAATGTTTTCCTCTTCTTCCACAGGTTTCTACTGTCCCGCCAGCACCAAGTACGCCACCCAGTACGCCTGCCCGACTGGCACCTTTAACAATCTGACCCACCGCATCGAGGTCGCGGACTGCCAGCCGTGTCGCGCCAGCAAGTACTGCGAGACGGAAGGACTGTCTGAACCAACTGGTGACTGCTACGCGGGTAAGCTGTGAAAATCTACATATTTCAAAAACATCCTTTTTTAGAATTGAACAAAGAAATTGACTGGGGTGGGGTTTGAAGCAGCGGAACAGCAATCCGGAGGTTGCTGGTTCAAGCCCTGCTCCAGTCAATTTCTTTGTTCAATTTTCCAAAATAGTTTTAATTGCACCAAGTCAGTTTAACTTTTGGTTAATTTAAAATGTCATATTTAAAACAAAATCGTATTCTCTCTGAGTGATCCTCGTTTGTTATTTGCCAGATCAATGCAACATTGCTAATGTTGCTAGTATCGCGACTTTCAGCATGATCTCTGGCCACATGGAAATTACAGATTTGTGTCATCGTACTATAAACGCCCCCTAAACAAGAATAATGACTAATTAGGGGAACCGCCAACATAGAGCTTGACAGCTCAGTTGGTAGAGCACCGGAACGGCAATCTGGAGGTCGCTGGTTCGAACCCCGCTCCAGTCAATTTCTTTATTCGATTTTCAGTATTAACTGCGCCGAGTAAAATTCTCTTGTTGTTCATTTTAAATGCATTTCAAAACATTTGTACCTTCTATGATTTGTTGACATAGAACAAGCCATTTATCCTATATTCATCAATGTGACCCACTCTGCAAAAATAAGTCTGATGTGTTAACAATAATTTTTTAAGTTTTACAGTTGGTCAGAAAAAGCAAAAAATAAGCTTTCATTTGACATATGGCCCAACTCTGTAGTGTAATGCATTGGTCTTTTACGACTGTTGGAAATTTTTCTCAGTTATATTAAAAATGTCTTTGAACAGAAATGAAGATTTATAATTTTAGTGCTTCATTAGATGCTATGGTTAGAGGATGACAAAAATCTTGATTAAATCTACCTTAGGGATCAAAACAACCTTTTCAAATGATCAGTCCTGAAAAAATAGGTGTCAGGGGAAACCAAAATTCTTTAAAACCCCAAAATGATTTGTTGAAAAAAAATCACTTCTGAGACAATAAGCAGTCCTTTACAAGAAAATGTATTATGCGACATCAGACTCATTTTTGCAGAGCGGGCCACAAATATCATAGACAGTTTAGCCATTCTTATTGATCGAAAGCCTGAAACATTGGTCGATTTTACCGGCCAACCGCATTATTCCCATTCATTAATACCTTTTGATAAAGCAAGTCAAAAATCTGAGTTCGCAATGATTTTGTTAAACATTTATACTTAACATATTTTGTAAAACATTCCTCTAGCTACGTTTATGGTATGATCCTCGCTGACGTGATCAGTCCCAAGGTAAACATCTATAGACATTGGCGTGCACGTCCTGCATACCACGCAGTGTTACGCAGAACGCAAGCTGCTGGTACAGCCTGAATTAAGGACTATGAAATAAGGACTCGTATGTAATATTGCGCATGCCTTGTGAGGTTAAAAGGGACCAGATTTCACAGGTGTCTAAATTTCATGTGACCTTGGGGGGGGGGGGGGGGGGGGGGGGGGGAGTGTTCAAAACTGGCCCCAGTGTTTAATCATTTAAACATACTGACTGGTTGAGCTCTCGACCTATAGAAATGGCTAAATTGTCTAAGGTATTTATGAAGGACAATTTAAGAGGAACACAATTTTTAATTAAATGAAGTTGCCCCACCCCTCCTTCTCTTTCTTTAGGCTATTACTGTACAAGTGGCTCCGACACCCCAACACCCACCAACGGCAGTAACGCAGACGAATGCCCTGCCGGTTTTTACTGCGGCAATGGGACTGCCACGCCCGAGGCCTGTCCCCCGGGGACCTACAACCCGTTCAAGAGACGCGTCTCCATGGACCAGTGCGTGAGCTGCGACGCCAAACGCTACTGCCCGGACTACAACATGACAAGTGTGGGGGATCTCTGCGATCCGGGTGAGTTCATTGCCATACGTCCCAATCACGAGCCTATTTCATAAAGCTGCTAAGCACAAACAACATGATTTTTCTTGGAAAAAACAGGGTTACAGCAAAACAATCACAATGGAAATTTGGCTTCTAACCTGATTTTACTAAGCACAGTTTGTGTGTTTAACCAGTTCGCGCCGGATGACAAATATAAACGCATAGTTTTCCCCAGATTTAAAACCGATGACGCATCAACACGCCACGAGCAAGGCCGGAAATGTGTGGGCGTGCTTCCCGGTACTAATGGCCTGAACCTGCTTTGGATCTAGTTTCGTTAAAAATAATCCCGCGCGTCGGCTTGGTGATGTTAAAATAAGTCCTTTCTTAAAGCCAGTCACAAGTCCAGTCACAAGTCCAGTCACAAGTCCAGTCACAAGTCCAGTCACAAGTCCAGTCACAAGTCCAGTCACAAGTCCAGTCACAAGTCCAGTCACAAGTCCAGTCACAAGTCCAGTCACAAGTCCAGTCACAAGTCCAGTCACAAGTCCAGTCACAAGTCCAGTCACAAGTCCAGTCACAAGTCCAGTCACAAGTCCAGTCACAAGTCCAGTCACAAGTCCAGTCACAAGTCCAGTCACAAGTCCAGTCACAAGTCCAGTCACAAGTCCAGTCACAAGTCCAGTCACAAGTCCAGTCACAAGTCCAGTCACAAGTCCAGTCACAAGTCCAGTCACAAGTCCAGTCACAAGTCCAGTCACAAGTCCAGTCACAAGTCTTTTCATAAAGCCAGTCGCAAGTAACTGGTTGAACAATGACAAAGGAATGCTTCATTTGAATAGCTAGCGACTGGACTTGAGACTGAAGAACTTGGAATGGACTTGCAGGGACTCGAGTACAACTCTGGTTCAGAGGTCTACACAACCTATGTACATGTTGCACCGGTGCACAATGACCAACACAAAAAAGGGGGTTCCCTCTGCCCCATTGCTTGCTGCATATTTTACTGACGAACCCCTCAAATCCTGGTTTATTTTTTTTCAATTTTCTGTATTCTATTCAGGTTACTACTGCACGCTTGGCGCCAACAACCCGCAGTACGAGCCTTGCCCGCGGGGTTACTACTGCGGGCAGGGTACTGACGTGCCGGATCCCTGCCTGCCGGGTACCTGGTCCGACGTGCAGAGCCTGACCGCGGTGACCGAATGCTACAACTGCACCGGTAAGTGTTCGTTTGTTGCCTTGTGTCCTCCGGGGTAAAGTTGTGTAAAGGCTGGTTTCTACTTCACACAAATGCGAAGGCGATGCGAATTTAACATCACGAAGCATTCGCTGCAAATATTCGCCAGAGTTAAAATGGGTTTAACTTTTGCGAATTCGCACCGCGAAAACTCTTTGTGATGTCACAAATTTGCGTTCGTGATTCCTTTCTCGTCAAGTATAAACCTGTTTTAACACAAAATTGCATAATCGATTGCATAATCTGAAACTGGTTTCTGAAATCAATGGTCGGATACTCGGGGACCCAGTGCCTATGCAATCCCCTATTTAATTTACATCTCCGGACGCAAATTTCATCTTCCAAACTTCTGACTAGCGCCCTTGAACAAAGATACTGACAATTTGGGATACTGCCAACATAGGGCAAGATAGCTCAGTTGGTAGAGTGCCGGCCCGTTATTCCGAAGGCCGCTGGTTCCAGTCCCTCTGTGCCAATTTCTTTGTTTATATAGTCGGCTTCCCTTGTGGTTTATTTGTGTATACAAACAAATGTTTGAAACATAAGGGAGACCGGCGAAACCCCTGACGCAGGAAAGCCTTTGCCACGCCCTGGAAGGCCCGGGCCTCTTGGCCAACTAATCCTCCTTTTGTGCATGTAAATCATCCAACAAAAGCCCGCCTGGCAATCATTAAAGCCGGTCCTCTGGCCGCTTTGCCCAGCTACAGCCCATCCAAGCGTAGCTCATTATCTAGGGACCTTTGTTGGAAGTGTATTGTCCAGTAAAACCACTTAACACATAGGAATTTCTTTGAAGAGCCGACATGGGCTTGCCACTGAGGAGACCAGGAATGCCGATCAATAAAGCTGGGCTTACGAATCAATAAAGCTGGGCTTTCTTTTCTGAAGAACTGGTAAACAAGCCTCATGAATAGTACATATACATTTTACATGTACAGTGTGGTTAATCATGGATTTAATGTTATATATTACAACTCCCACTTTCGGTTCCCATCCAAAACTCATTGCCAAAATTCTCCAAATTTTGTTGAATACAATTCGACATCGCGCAAGGTTGTGAAGTACTAGGGACCATTATATTTGATACGCATAAGTTGAAGCCAAATTTTGTCAATTTTGTTAGAAAGTTAACAGTTAAGCTTTTGAACCACCATTCACATCTCTGCCAGTTCGACCAGTAGTTTATATCGTTTCCGAATATTAGGCGCACGGTATTTTCCGCTTGCCACCTGATCTGGGGACCTACAAATCCCAGTTTAAAAAGCCTTTTCTTGAATAATATGGCCATGTTCACACAGCGTTTTAGCTAAAACGGTTTTAGCTAAAACGGTAGATCACCACGTGTTGTCGGTCGTAAAACTAAAACACCGAGCGTTCAGACACCGTTTTAAGTATAGCGAGTTTTAACTTCATAGCGTTTTATCTCTGTCTGGGGTCACGTAGAACTTTCGCCCATTTACATTATTTCGCGGGCTACATAATTCGTGTGCGCGAATTATTGTAAAAGCATGAAACATGCCGCGGTAGAACATTTTGCAGAAACACGCTACGCTGTATCGCTCAAGGACGAGCATTACTACCTCAAAATAATTACATTAAAACAGTAAACACAAACACAGAAAAGGGTGACCATTATCGGAAAATTAAACTGCAGGAAATGACTTTTTTCATCGACGTTTGTTTGCCAGGCATTTTTACGTCTTACGATGTTCAATTCGACCAGTTCGTGTAAAGATAAAATACATGCGTGTCGGCCATGGACTGGTTCCGGTCCTTAACTTTGTCTATTGAAGCGTGCAGCGGGAACCATTCCAAAAATGCTGCATGTACGCTTGCATGGACCGAGCACGTGGCTTCTGGCACCCGTATCCAACGGTACCGCACCGCACCGTACCATACCAGCACGCAAAGCCTTGTTGATTTATTGGGGCAAAAACAGCGGAGTTAAAAGTCCCTGCCACGTTCAGACACTATCATATATCGCTAGATCCTAAGATCCTGGTGTGCATGGGCCATGGTACATTCACCAGAAAGGGGTTGTCAATTGTCAGGCCCTAGTGGCTTGCTCAGAAGTGGAAGGAAAATAACAAAGCTTGTACCAATTTCATAGGCTTATGTACAAAGGTCCCTGTTGACATGGATTGCCACCCGTTGACAAAATGGAACAGTCTTTTGATCTCCACCGTTTGTGGTCTGAAGGATGCCGGCCTTGAATGAATACATTTTAGATGTTGGTGGAGGGCAGAGTAGGGCGGCTCAAATTACATGTACATGTACATACGGTGATAAACAAATTTCGACCGGCAATCGTTGTAAAAAACCTGACTATTTTCAAACATTATTTATTTTCGTCTGAAAGAAGTAAAGAAAAAAGACTGCAAGGACAACACATTTTCTTGGTTTTACAATAAATTATAATTATTTCTAGAACCAAAATTTAAAATTACAAATAAGAATTTTAACCTCATATCCTTTCAAACTGTAATAAAAAAAGGGTACTAGTTATTATTTGAATGAACTTCTAAAATTTCTTCAACCGATTTTAGGGGTAAATAATAATACAATTTATTCAATTTATTCTTTTAATCGACATACCATTAAATTACGAGGCTAGCGAAATAAATTTCAGGTTTATTTAATAAAATTTATTTCTGTTTTCATTGTTTTTAAAAAAGGAAGAAAAAAAGAATAAACGGGACCTTATTACTTTATATTTTGAGCTCCTAAACATTTATCCAACAGATTTAAGGGGGAAATTTAATATGATTTATTTTCCGTTTTTCTTGTCTTTAACAAAAACGATCTATTTTGTGGAAATTGTAAGAGCTCGTTAATTTTTTTTAAATTTATAATGGTTCCGTGGTGTAATTTTACATAATAAACGCTTTATAGTGCAAGAGAAATAAAGTAAAACCACGGGAGAATTATTCTGGAGTATTTTCCGAATATATTCCAACTAGAGGCAAGAAATCCAGACAATGATTGACAGCTGACCTACAAAATGTAGCAAGCTGGCTAACATGTGGCCGACCATTACTTTGGGATTTCAATTAGGCTGGGAAATGTCACTTTGTGGCATACAATTACACCCAATGAAAAGAAGAGATTGTTGGAAGGAAGAACAGGATTGGACGTTTCTTTTTTTATGGGATGGTTTATTTTTGATGTGGGTAGCTAGGAACGGGGGAGGGGGGGGGGGGGGGGGGCGTCAGTAGCGAGACTGCGCCATATATATAACACTATTATTACATTGCCTTTGAGTCATGGCCGCGGATGCTTACTTAGAAAAAAAGCAACTTAAAAGGTGAACAAACTTACTGGTCCGTCCGGCCGGCTAGTGAAAAAAAAAAGTTAAGGAGAAACCCTGTGCGCACAATGTCTAGGGAAATTAGCAAGCCTCCTTTCCGCAATAGTGACCAAAATGCATGTGTGAATCAGGGTACCATCATGATCCATCCATTGTTGTGCCGATTACTTTCGCAAAAAATATACAGGGTGAGGCAAATACAATGATCACCAGCCCTGATACTTCAGCTTGAAAGGGGCAAGGCAGTTTAGGGCACCAAGGCAATTTTCAAAAATTTCAAAGGGCATCAAGGCGATTGCAAAAATTTGCAAAGGGCACCAAGGCAATTTTTGAAAAAACACATATTTCATAAATAATACAATCTTACACAATAAATACACACCACTCATTTATATAAAATCAAAAAAATAAATGTCTATAATTCTAAAGTCTAAAGTGTTTTTCAGTTCATCTTATTTTTTTGCTGAAGTTGTCTTTTGTGGCCGTTCTGTTTACTCGATGTCTGTCTTTAGATGGAGGATTATTCTTCCGACACACGTCAAGTTATAGGCCTGCCGTGCGTAATTATGAGTAGGCCTACCGTACCGCGCGCACGTATTGCACGTGGCCACAGTCGTGCCATTCTACACTACACTCGATCGACCGGACACGCAGTGGGAAAATAATATCAATGACCGCGTCGCTGGTTCACGTGCAGTATTAGTATACATAATTGCAGGGAACCGCGCTGCATTCGGTATAATATTTTCACATCCTACTGCGCGTCTGGGCCAGTGTTAACTGCGAGCGAATGCTTGTGTGTAATGCATGTGTGTATGAGAGGTAAAGTTGTTCGTTGCGTTAATTTTTGTTGTGGGATCTGCAGATAGATCACACCATGGAGGAAGGAAAACAGACAGACATCGCAAGTTTTGACAGTCGCTATATTTCAGCTCATTTTCTGTGTCATTTTTTTAGATTTATGTCGCATGCAGAATATCGTTTAATATATTTTTGTTCAGGAGAAAGGGCACGGCGGCAATAACAAAAAAGGGCACGGCAACAATTGCTGTGAAAAGTTGGATTTTTAAAGGGCATTGCGGCAATCGGTAGGGGCATCGACGGCAATTGCCGTCGTTGCCGTCGTGAAGTATCAGGGCTGGATCACAACATAAAAATCTATGGTTGGATACAAATCAGATTTTTTTCTGTATAAAAACTAGCTACAAACATTTCCATATAAAAATAGGTGACACGTGCATGCTGTATTCTTGGCTCAACAGCATGGCGTCCAACACGCCGGGCCTACAAGCTTTGCTAGTCTAGGCGAAGTTAACCGCAAAAGTCCAGATCGTCAACCAAGCAAATCAAAGACGCCCGACGCAGCAGTTGGGTATTCTTTTGTTATACAGAAATGCACGCCAGCTGCACACATACAAAGGGGAGCTTATCTGTCACTCAAGTCTGGGCTGGCCAGGAAGGTGTGATGTAGTCTATTCATTGGGTGTGTGTCTGTTGTCAACGGATTAGGATTAAAAAGTCTGCAAGGCCCAGGTTTTCTTTAGGCCTTGCTCGGCATTTGAAAGGCTTTCATGCGTCAGAGTTTCGCCGGCCTCCCTAAAATGGCTTGCGTTTGTCACTTTGTAAAATATGAACTGTCCATTTTTTTTTCGTGTAGCCGGCTTCTATTGCCCTACTAGCAGCATGACGGTGGTGACTGAGGAGTGCTGGGGCGGCTACTACTGCCCCGGTGGTGACAGTGTCCCCAATCCTACCCTCTACCTCTGCCCGGCTGGTGTCCACTGCCCCAACGGCAGCGAGATCTACAAGCAGTGCGCCCCGGGGACCTTTACGGATTACCAGGGGGCCTCGGAATGCAACGTCTGCCCCGAGGGGTACTACTGCCTGCCCGTCACCCCCGACAATGCGACATTGGCGTACAGGCCCTGCCCGGCTGGCTACTACTGCCCATATGGTAGGGTCCAAATTTGCATTCTGTGCATTATTTTTGTGCAATCGAAAAGACAATTGAAACTTTCGTTTCGTTAGTTATTTTGTTCGAATAAATGTTACTTCACACGACCCATAGACAGGCGTTTAGGATTGTGCAATAAGAACAAACTTGGTAACAGACTAGGTGAATTCATGACCGACTCTGAAACCCAAGCGGTTTTATTTTTGAACAACTTTTTTTGAAACAAGTCTTGCATCTGCAAACTTTGAACTTGTGGAGTGTCGTGGCCTCGTGGTCTGGAGCATTGAATTTGTAATCTGTTGGTAAAGCTACCGGTTGTGGGTTCGAGTATTGCCTGGGACTATGGTGCGTGTGCCCTTGGGCAAGGCACTTTGTCACTCATTGCTTCTCTCCACCTAGGAGTAAATGGTTACCTGTGAGGGCAGAGATGGTTATTGTGGTTGATTTAGCTGCTTTGCGCCGAAATGGCAGCATCGAGCTGTATACTCCCCAGGGAGCTGAGATGGTATTTGGAATGTTTCATGGGCCCAATGACCGGGGTAATAATGTTAAGCGCTTTGAGACTTGGGTGATAAAGCGCTACATGTATATAAGCACCGCACATTATTATAATTATTCCATTCTGACCTCTGGAATAATTTAGTTGGACACAACACCAATACTTGTTTTTGTTTGGTTGACTTATTTTGTTCCCAGGAACCGGAGCTGACTGGCAGCCGTGCCCGGCTGGTACCTACAGCCCTGTGGAGGGTCTCACCAACGTAACAGAGTGCCGGTCCTGCGATGGAGGCCAGTACTGTACGGGACCTCACGAAACGTCAACATCTGGTGACTGTCTACCAGGTATGGTAATGTTGTGTGCATAGATCATAACACTGTGTATTACACTCTTGGTATTGTGTATTACACTCTATTACAGTGTGTTACATTGCAGTTCAGGGAGTAACAGGCAGGGTAGTTTTGGAAAGTACATTGAAAGTACAATTGCATAAGTTGTAAATGTATTTAAGTCTCTGAAAGTCCTTTCACAGGTCTTTTCACAGGTCTTTTCACAAGTCTTTGTACAAGCCCGGTCACAAGCCCGGTCACAAATACAAGCCCGGTCACAAGTCAAGTCACAAGCCCGGTCACAAATACAAGTCAAGTCACAAGACCGGTCACAAATACAAGTCAAGTCACAAGCCCGGTCACAAATATAGGTCCAGTCACAAGTCCAGTCACAGGTCCAGTCACAAGTCTTTTCTATGATGGACTTGCAGGGACTCAAATACAGCTGTGTCTGCCTGTCTATCGAACAATGCAGATTGACCAATTAGAGCATGAGCTTTGGTCACATGACCATGGTATCGCATTCGAACTCGCTCACAAGGACAGAGAACTGTACACCCACATGGTTCATTTGTCCTGCTTCCAAGTGCAGAGTTTAAGCAAGCACACAGCATTGGTAAACAAATGTCAAATTGTTATCTAAAGTGTGTTGCTTGTAACAGGGAGTCAACTGATTTATGCTTTTGCTCGGTCTCACTGGGCGCTGGGAAACAATATTCAAAATTCTCAGAATTCTGAGAAGAAAGTCATGATCGGACCTTTTGACCTTTCAATTAGCCTTTCAATTAGTTCACAGGTCACACAAAATCTATCCAATCAGAGCTCAAAGCGCATCAGTACTTCCCAGTGCCCAGCAAAATTTATGCTAAGCTGGAAAATTGGCTTTGGAGATAGATAAATGGCAGACACCACTGAGGATTGTGTAATATATACTAGATTGGCCAATGAAATATGCGTAATTAGCTCATGAATATAAATAAGATGTCCAATTGACTCCTTCCCTACAAGGCCAATGAGCCAATCTGAGTGCTGCTTTATCTCCATTTCTACGGTCGTGTTTCAGGTTACTACTGCACATCAGGAGTAGACCGTGAGGATCCAGGGGCCAGCTCCCAGGCCATCAACTGCTCCTGCCCGGAGCAAAGTGTCTTCACTGGTATGTATTCTATTATTATTACCTCCGCCAAGGAGGTTTTTTTTGCCAGTGTTTTTGTTTGTTCGTCTGGGATTTTAACAGGAGGAATTTTAACGAAACCTTTCGGGTAGATAGCTTATGGGTCAAAAATGATTTCATTAAATTTTAAGATTGATCTGGATCCAGATCAGGAATCTCGATCACTATAAAGATGGCAGCCTTTGACCAATCAACAACTTAGGCCGACTCTCTGCTGAGAAACGATGTCACAATTTCTAATGTTGACTCTGATTGGCTGGCACGTAGGGTTGCATAGAATTTGCACGCACAAATATATCAGACATTGTTGCGGAGTAATTGCGGACGCTCTTGAAGAATGGATGATACTCTGACAAGTCAAACGGTGTTTTTATTTTGGTTGTTTCTGTCCCTCTAAAAATATGCTTTATAGTTGGTTGCCTTTGGGCTCATAGCATGCACAGATATAACTGAGTTACTGTTTAGAAATATTTAGACATTTTGTAAATTAGTATTCCATATGTAAATTTAGGGGTGGATTTTTAGTGTCTTGTTATATACTTGTCTTGTTTGCACAGATATAGCACGCACAGATAGGCCCGAGTTACTGTTGAGCTTGAAATATTTAGAAAATTTATATATTATTATTCAATATGTACAGTACAGTACAGTACAGTACAGTGCAGTTGAAAGTTAACCTCAAAAAGGGACATTCTTTTAACAATTGTTCACACCTTTTTTTAGTGGGAACCCGATTTTCATACTTTTTTTAGTGGGATACCGTTTTCACACTTTATCACACAAAAACGACTAAAAAATACCACGAGGAATGGCAATTTTAACGCCTGATCTACCAAAATCCTTTCATATAATCACCTTTTCAGAAATATTGACTATTACCTCGGATTTTTCAACTTTTTTTCTTGTTCCCAGGTGTGGGTGGCATCTGTCCAGTTGCCCACTACTGTCCAGCCAACTCCACCCTCCCTCTGTCCTGCGACCCAGGCACCTACAACAACCTGACCGGTCAGTCGGCCTGCTTTGCCTGTCCGGAGGGCTACTATTGTCTGGCACAAACCACCCACTACATCGAGTTTGATTGCCCAACGGGTAAGTTCTTTAATATTTAGACACTGTGCACCAGGTAATTTAGACCATTACAAGTCTCTGCAAGTCCATACAATAGGTATGTGCATTGCAATCGGGTAATCAAGTCCTCGACGATGGACGTCTACAATCGATTACAGATTATGGAATCAGATACTCGTAACCAACTTGACAAATCACCTTGTTACTTCTTAGATAATGAACAAGTGGTATTTAATGCCCTTTGTAGGCAATTTTTTTTAATGAAAGCCAGGCTACCTAGAAAACCTGAACAGATCTATTTCCATGTTATGAACATTGCAGTTTACGTCGTAAAACTATAATGTGATCCAGCAAATTGTTTTTGTTATACAAGTTTGTTTAATCAGTAAAAAAAGGTTAATGGGTAAGTAGAACAAGATTGGGAAGGGGTCACTGGGTTCTGCTTTATAGGAGTGGAGCTTGAGAATATCTTCTGTATCACGCGCCACACAGGGGTAGTTGATAATGGAATAAGCTGATAGCTAAGGGCTGACCACACTGTAGGGCCTAAGACCCTCAGTGGGTGGCTGTTGCTAGGGCAAACAGTGGGCGTACCTCGCATCACTGATCTGATATAGTCTTAAAGGGGTTAGGGTCACATATAGCCTAATTTAATGACACTATGACGTGGTAGTAAGAGAAGTTGTTCGCAGTAGCCTTGCAGTGGACTAGTTACCCATCCAAACTCTATTCATACTGTGAAGAGATCAAAATGTCTTGTTTCAGTGTGAGGGGTTGGTTCTTTCACAGTTTCTTCTTGTAGCCCACACCTCGAGTGGCCTTTGGCCTTGTGATGGGCGATTTGCATTAAAAAAAAAAAAGTAGCGCTATGTGGTTAATCTGTTTTGTGATTTTGTGTAGTAACTCAACATTTCGGACAGTATGCTCTGCCCGTTGTTAGGAGGCTGGGCAGAGCATACTGTATAAAAATATATTATTGCCCGTCTTGCATTAGCAGCTTACTTAGTATAATTTGAGTGGTGATTTATTCTCGTCCGTCGCAGGTCACTTCTGCCTGGAAGGCACCCGGGACCCAGTTGAGAATCCCTGCCCGCCGGGCACCTACAACCCCCATCCCACTTCCAAGGATGCGGCGGCTTGCCTTGACTGCCCGATGGGCAAGTACTGCGAGGGATCTGGCAACGCCAACTACACGGATGACTGCGACGAGGGTTGGTACTGCTCAGGCGGGGCCAAGAACCGCACGAGCACATCGCATGGCGGGGAGTGTCAACCGGGATACTACTGCCCTGGAGGTAAGTACGGCCAAAATAAGACAGTGGGCTCCCTAACAAAAATAGCATAGGTAATACCAGTGTGGTATTTATCAAAACACCCAAACTTAACACAGGACTGCGGTAAAATACCACATACATTACATGTGTGTTGTATTTCCACAAATCGCATGGACTTGTGGTACACATTTGTACACATTTAGAGTATCTTTCAAAGCACAGCAAAAGACAGCAAAGTTCTGCGGTAAAATACCACAAAAATCTACGTAGTGCTCTCCTCGAACCCTGATCCTGTCATAACAGGACAGAGATGGTCCGAGGTGGTCAGGTTTGCTTATTATTTAAACATTTACTCCAACTTTATTTGATCAATAAATTTCATATTTTGCAAGTTTCTCATTCGAACATGGCCAAATAACATTGTCTACTGACTCTAAAAATGAGCACAACAAAAACAAATTTTGTAAAATAATTAAAAATGTATAATTAAAAACAACAGCCTCCGGCAGGTAACATGTTCACACGTGTTGCGTCTACAGGAGAGTAAAGACACTAAAAACTAATAGCAAGTTTCCTCTGCCATACGGCAGTATTTTGGACAGAACTTCTGTCTTTTCCACCTTGCAAAATGCAAGGATGATTAGTTTTTGATCCTTTTTTAGTAGACAAGCCTTCGTACCCATGAATTCCATATGCTCTCGTATGGCGACTGTCTGACCGCACAGTCTGACACGAAGAGCTGCTGGCCTGTGACTTGTTCAGGGTTTCATCTGCATGGTGTCGCACCGAGTAAGAGTCCAGAGAGACAGATTTATCCGTCTAGTATTGATGCATGTTTTATCTAGTGCGCAACAATATACAAGTACACATGTAGTTAGCACTGGTAGTCCAAAGCGTGCATGGTATTGTGGATTGAATGGCCGAGATGCCCGAGTAAACATTTCACCCACCTACCCACCTATTCAACAACATAGTTAGCAGGACCCTGCGGTATGTTTCATGCTGCCGAGCGAAAAAGAAAAAATCTGAATTTCGACATTTCTATACTTTCTTCCCCCCCACAAAAGGTTCAGGTGCACCGACACCGTGCCCCGCCGGCAAATACTGCCAGACGTCGAGCCTGGCCCTCCCCACTGACGATTGCAATGAGGGATACTACTGCACCGGCCGATCCACCACTGGTACCCCAGATGACGGGATCCAAGGCGACGAGTGCCCGCCGGGGTTCTACTGCGAGGCCGGCTCCCCCTGGCCAAACTCCTGCCCGCCGGGTACCTTCACTCCTTACTCTAAGAATGAGAACATCACGGACTGCGTGCCGTGTTTGGAGGGCGAGTACTGCGGGGAGTACAACCTGACTGAGCCCAATGGTGAGGGGCTGTACATTTTTTAAAATTGTATTTAACCAGTTCGCGCCGGACGACGTATATAAACGCAACATTTTCCCCAGAATCAAAACAGATGATGCATAAACACGCCACGAACAAGGCCCAAAATGTCTGTCAGCAGCGAGCAAGACCAGAAATGTGTGGTTAAAGGGAAACTGATACTTGCAATATAATATAAAAAAGTTGAACAAAGAAATTAACTTGAGCAGGGTTTTAAACTGCGACCTTTGGATTTTCCATCTCGTGTTCTGCCAACTGAGCTTATCCAGCCCTAAGTTGGAGGTTAACACCGTTTTGTCAATGTCATTGTTCATGGGACGTTAGTCAGAAGTTATAAACCTGCATATGTCATGTAGCCTGGGATCTCACCCAAAGTCCTGATGCTATAGTAACATTAGCAATGCTGAATACCAAGGAAACAGAAAACCTCAAAGACGGGGTACTTGCATTGTTCACCCTCTTTAGAATTTCTCTTGTGGGGTACCATTTGTGACCGGCTCCACAAAAAAGGGTATTAAGTCGCGCTGTGTATTATTATGTAATGGCCCGCTTAACGTTGAGAGGGTAAACATGTCATCAACAAGTGATTTTTAATTTTGTTTCACGAATGACATCTTTGATATCTACAGTTTCAGGTTTTATTCAAAGAAATGTTGATTTTGATTTAAAAAAAGTAAAGAAGAAAAAAAAAGACAATTTTGTGTGCACCGTTCAGTTGTACTACAACAGAGCCTGCTATTTCAAAGCCTGTTTACTCAGTTGTGTAATTTGAACTCCAAAGAAGTAATCAATATGTAAACACGTCATATCTCCAAAATTGGAGGGGCTAAGGAGGTCTATTATATACCAAATGAAAGCTTACATTGTGGGCTTTCAAGCCAAGCAAGAGGAAAGTTATACACATGTTTGGAAAGTCCAGGATCTAATTTTGATGAAAAATGTCTTTCTCTGAATGTTGAGCGTGCCATTACATGTAAATGCATAGCCACGACTTATACATCTTTTCCTGGAGCGGGTAACATTTTTAAAGACACACTTGTGGGTTATGCATTGTTCTCTTTGTGTGAGTACCCCATCAAACACTTCTTGTAAGTACAGTAATAGGTGAAATCTATAATAAGTAACCAAACTCAACCACTCTTCCACTTCCAGGGAACTGCAGTCAGGGTTACTACTGTCCCCGCGGTCAGTCAGATCCCCAGGCCTACGATTGCCCCATTGGTCACTATTGCCCCAGCGGTATACAGGATCCCATCCTCTGTCCCAGCGGCACCTATCAGGACGAGCCTGGACGGTGGTTCTGCAAGGAGTGTCTCGCGAGCTACTACTGCGACAAGTACGTCTTAATTTGAAAGGCCAGCCAAACCTTTGCAAAACTGGCTGGTATATATTTCCATTGTTGAACTCGGCATTCCTTAATGATGTATAACATATCTCAATTCTTAAAAACTCCAACTTTAAGCCTATTTTGCTGTGACTTATTTTGCTGTGATGTGTTTTTTAATATTTCTTTTTTGAACTAAATCATAACACCAATTTCTTTCATAATGGATTTGCTTTACCCAATTCCCGTAATAGTTCCAATGGCGTTGTCATTATTAACGACACTATCACCTGCCCCCGTGGATTCTATTGCGAGTTGGGCACCCAACGGGCTGATCAGACTGGCTGCCCACGTGGAACCTTCGGCAACGAAACCGGGTTTGACAATATCTCTGACTGTATACCATGCTCTGGTGAGTCCAAATTTTGCACACAAAATCATAGCGATTTAGTCCTTCACAAGTCAATTACAAATTACAAGTTAACTCTTAAGTAAGGGGGGCCTGTCACGGCCCGTCGCGGTTCGTTACGGCCCGTTATAGCTCGAAAACACTTGTCAGGGCTTGAGAAGGAATTGCCAGAACCTGGGAAGATTTGTCAGGGCTCGGGAAGACTTGTCAGGACTTGGGGAGACTCGTTGGGGCTCGGGACAACTTGTCAGGGCTCAGGAAGACTTGTCAGGGCTCGGGAAGATTTGTCAGGGCTCGGGAAGACTTGTGAGGGCTTAGGAAGACTTGTCAGGGCTCGGGAAGATTTGTCAGGGCTCGGGAAGACTTGTGAGGGCTTAGGAAGACTTGTCAGGGCTTAGGAAGACTTGTCAGGGCTCGGGACGACTTGTCAGGGCTCGGGAAGACTTGTGGGGACTCGGGAAGACTTGTGGGGACTTGGGAAGACTTGTGGGGACTTGTGGGGACTTGGGAAGACTTGTGGGGACTTGGGAAGACTTGTCAGGACTTGGGAAGACTTGTCAGGACTTGGGAAAACTTGTCAAGACTTGGGAAGACTTTTTAGTGGTTGGGAAGACTTGAAAAGACTGGGGGGACTTGTGATAATTTTGTGAGGGACCGATGAGGACTTGTGATTGACATGTAAGAACTTGTAAGGATTTGTGAGACTTTTGTTTAATACCACTGAAGACCTTTCAGAACTCTGAGAACATGTTAGTCAGTGGCGTAACTCCTATGCGCTCTGGGGGGATGAACCTCCGGGCACCCGGGCTGTCTCATCATAGCTTTTGATATCTATTCAGTACTGGTATCGAAATGTCCGCCTTGGACTGAATGTTCATATTGTAAATTGGTTTAGCGCCCTCAATCCACCAAGACAAAATGGTTAAACGGGGGAGTTATAATATGCGTTCTTACTTCTACCTGGTATACAGGTGTTCAATTCGAGCTGACTTTATAACAAAGGAAAATGTAGGCCCAAGCATTTGGTCAGGGGGCACCCAACCCATTCTTGCCCCCGGGCACCCTGAACCAAAGTTATGCCGCTGATGTTAGTACTTGTAAGGATATGTTAGTACTTGTGAGGACTTGCAACAACACTGGAATCAGAACATCACCTCCCAAATTTCATCCTAAATACAGATGTTTGTAAACTCTTTGTCTCTAGTATAATGCCAAAATGAAATGGATAAATGAATACATGAATTGTGGCAGCAAATGTTGACATAAAATCCTCCATAAAAAGCCTTTTGAGTTGCTCCAGTGAAACCTTTCAGCAAATTAAGTTTGTTGAAAAAAAGCTGACAGGTGTTAATACAATATGATCTCTAATCCCTTCTTGCCCCGGTAGAAGGTATTTTCTGAATTCAACGACTTTTCTCTGCCCAGGTGGTTATTATTGCGAGGAGGCAGGGAAAACTATGCCGACGGCACCATGCAAGGCCGGCTTCTTCTGCAAACAGTATGCTGAGACTGGTACCCCGTCACAGGGAGCCAGCCAGGCCGACATCTGCCCACAAGGTATGATCGGAACGTAACACTAACCCTCCTTAATCCTCCTTAATCCTACAAAATCCTTGGATTGCGGCCTAATGGTAACACGTATCAGTTGATTTTGGGGGATACATTGGGTCAAGCTAATTGTAGGCTGCACCCAATATTTTTTTGTGCTCGGCCATGCATGATGGAACCCGTGTGCTTGATCCGCACTGCTCCTTTAATCGCAAACAAGTAACAACGTAAGACTAGAACAACAGCTTCTAAAGTCGCAATAAGCGGAGGTAGTAATTTTGTTTAGAATTTCAATAAAGTACATTTTTGAGCCTACTTGAAGTTATCCGTAGCCCAGTCCCCATATTTGTTCGTTGCTAGGAATGAACGCAAGGGTGTGACGTCTTCCATCAGTGACTCTGCTCCTCGAGCAGGGTCTGTAATGGCTGACCCAGGTGATCCCCGAGTATGACGTCAGAGCCGAACGAACGACTCGGAGCTAACCCGTGTCGACTCGGGTGAGCTAAACGAAAACACCCACAATATTTTTTGTTTGACCCGTGTAGGTTACTACTGTACTGAGGGAACCACAGAGCCCTACTCCTGCCCACCGGGGACTTTTGGTGCCTCAGAGGGTCTGAGGAACGTGTCTGGCTGCACGCAGTGTCTGGCTGGGTTCTACTGCGAGAGCGAGGGACTGCTGGCCGTAGAAGGTAAGGCTGTGTCTGAATTGTTTGGCTAGCAGTAGCACACATATGTGATGCGATCAAGCAATATCAGTTGGAACTCGGCAATTCTTGTTTTGAGATAAGGTCAAATTGTGTTCGTAGGGATGGACAAAATCCAAATTGACTTTTTTACAAAAACGATGGGGAAAATATTTTGCCTTTACATGAAAATACTCTTTTCAACAAATTCAGAAGGGAAGTGATACAAAAACCTTATTTTCTCAGTTTCTTTATTTTTAACGTGCTTGTGTTCAAATGGTTGTAATTGTTTAACCAAAGGTCGTATTCACATGGGGTTTTCACTGAAATGGAGCCTGAAGTACGCTACAAAAGAATATTTAAAAATCCCAAAAATGACATGGGCCTACTTAGACTTATTTTGCTTGATCGCATCACATATGTCACTGGGAAGGGGCATGTATAATTGTAAGCCAAGTAAGTTGGATGTAGCCGCTTTTATAGGTTCATCTTATTGTTTAGCAATAGCCGTGTACTTCCTGAGTAGCCACTTTTATTGGGATATGTGTAATTGTAAGCCACAGGTGTGCAATTTTGAGGTAACCACTTCTATAGGTACGTTTGTAATTGTAAGCCATAGCCATGCAATTCTGACACAGCAGCTTTAATTAGTTCAGGATGTGCATTTGTATTCATAGCCGTGTAATTGTAGTCATAGTCGTGTACATGTAATTGTAGTCATACCCGTGTAATTGTAGTCATAGTCGTGTAATTGTAACCATAGCCGTGTAATTGTAGCCATAGCCGTTAATTCCGGCATAGTTGCTTTTAGGCATTTGGCTTCTAAAATTGTGAGCCATAGCCATGTAATTATAATGCAGCCCCTTCTAATTGGACACAATAAATCACTGTCAAGAAGCAGGCAACCTTAATGCACCAGTGGTTTCTGCCTGGGGTTTTAAATCTTTTGGCTTTATTTATGATTTAGACTACATGTAGTTTATTGCATTATATAATGGACAAATTATACCACAAGCAGCCGAAAAGGGGGTAAGAAAGTGTTATTGGAAGGTTCTCCCCATGCTTGTTACTTGAACAAAAGCACCTGACTTAAATATAGACCCTTTAAGTCGTGTGAAACCAGCTGGAGTTTGAATGGGAGTTCACATCATGTCTGGTCCATTTGTCAGGTTCCTGCCAGGAAGGGTACTACTGCCCAGTCGGTGCCAGCTCTCGCACTCAGCTCACCTGCACCGTGGGTGACTACTGCCCGACTGAGTCCGACTCGCCCACCGAGTGCCCTGAGGGCACCTTCAATCCCTATGAGGGACTGATGAACGAGAGCCAGTGCACTCCCTGTACGGAGGGCAGCTACTGCCAAACTAGAGGTAAGTGATTGATTTTTCCCACTAAATTAGTGTGTAAAACAACACGCTGCTTTTAACTGTGGTAAAGTTATCCGTGGTGAGTTCTTCTTTATACTGGGAATACCAAAAAATTTACTGTCGAAAGTCGTACGGCAAGATGCCATTATTCGACCATATTTTGTAACCAATAGTTGTATTTACCGATAAATCATACTTTTACAGTAAAAAGTCTGTAAAGTGGCAGAATTTACAGGCTTTTCACCATACAAAAATATGATTTATCAGTAAATACAACTACGGTCCGACCGTATGGTGAATACAGTCCGACCGTACCGTACGGTAATTCTGGCATCTCGTTGCACGAATTTCGACCATATAAATTTTAGGGTAATTCTTTACAGTGTACTTTCAACCAGAAATCTACAACACTCCACAGATCACTATTTACTATTTAGAAGAAGTCAATATTTGTATATTGCCCGTATCACAGAAAACAATTGCACTTCTTCTTGTACATGTAGCAGTAAGTTAATTGGTTTATAACTATAAAAAAGTCGAAGAGTCGTGTGCATCACTCATTATAGTGAACATTTGTATATCATCTGCTAATAGCAGTCTATATTTGTCTATTACCTGGGTAGTGAAGGAATATACCACTGTATAACTTGTTTGGTGCACTGCATTGTGGCTGGGATCTATTGACCAGTTGTAGCAGTCAATCTTTTTATGTTGCCTGCAATTTGTATTCCTCAGGTCTTGAATACCCAACCGGTCCCTGCGAGCCACGCTACTACTGCCCTCCGGGTCAGAGTTCACCCAGGCCCTATGACTACAACTGCACTGTTGGCCACTACTGCCCGCTCAACTCATCCGAGCCCATCCCCTGCGCCAACGGAACCTACATGAACCAGACGCACGCAGAGGAGTGCTTCGTCTGCCCGGACGGATGGTAGGAATCCAATTAATGATAATGGGATAAACCACAAGGAAAACACTTATTAGTGTACTTAGTTGGTTTTCCAAAAAAATATCCAACTATAAATTTAGGAATCTCTGTCGCTCTGTCTGTGTGTCTGTCCGTAATTCAAATATCTCTAGAACCTGGTACTGTATGACATTGACAATTGGCAGATGTATTGCCTCAGGACCCAAGAGTGTGCACTTATAAGTTTAAAGTTGTTTGGACGAGCGGTTCTCAAAAATGCTGCAAAAAAAGCAGCAATACCGGAGGCGTAGACCAGCAAGCGTGGCGGCATAGACCACCACACACTGCTGCACATTTTTAACAGGCACTGCACTCTATATGGCCATGTTTGAGGGTCTACCAGAGGCAAAGCAATTTGCCCTTCATTTTGAAAAAGCACTGCACTAGTTTCTTTAATTACACTTTAAAAAAAGTGAAGTCTGTGATTAGCCATTATGGCTCCTTAGGCCAGCATTTACCTCTGTTTTCCTGGAAAGCTAGTCCATCCCAGGTTACTCCCAGTCCATCCCAGGTTACTCTCTAGCTAATGCCGGAACCCAGTTATACTTCTGGGTGAAAGGAGGCAAGTGGAGGTGAAGTGGCTTGGTCAGCAGCTGGATTTGAACTACTGACCCTCTCATCATGAGTCACGAACCCTGAACACTAGTCCACACTCTCCCTTCTTCAGGCAGCATAATAATTGTTCCTAGCATGGCAAAGGGTAAATGGGCGTATCTAGACCCCTCGCGTCATGATTAGTCAGTAATTTTTACAATGACACAAATATATTGTTAACATACTCAGTCAACTAGTTGCATAAAAATTCTGTGGTACAATTAATTATTTTGTAGAAAAAAAGCAGTTTCTGTTGACCTCTCACAGCAGCTTACTAGATAATTGGTTGGGTTATAGATCGTAATATCTGGGTTGGGTTCTGTCGCTGCTCATTTGTCATTGACTATTTTTGGTCCTAAGTTTATTGTCGGAGTGAGTTTAATTTAGGGGGAAGCAAGGCTCCGATAACCTAAGTGCATTCCACTCAGTGTGGTCTAGAGATGCCCATTGATGATAATTGCCCTTTACCATGCTGGCACAAAAAAATGCGTTCAGGCATAATTCCTCAAAGGGGAATATCTCCTGTTTCTAACTTGTTTTTCAGGTACTGCGTCCTGGGTAACCTTGTCGCCCTGTGCCCTACGGGATACTGGTGCCCGGAGGGCACTGGCTTTGACTGGCAACCCTGCCCGCATGGCACGTTTGGCAATGAGACGGGCCTGTCGTTCGGGGATCAGTGCGAGCAGTGCCTGGGAGGGTACTACTGTGACCGACTCGGGGCTACCGAGGTCACTGGCAGCTGTGATCCAGGTAAAGGGTTATAAGAATGGTTTGGTAAGGACGGAAAGGGCAGAAATTGTTTCTTCTTCAGAATTTGTGATGATCCCATAAAAGTATGGAAGTGTTCTAGCCATTGTTCATATTAAGTGTCAAGGGCGGTTTATATTTCATGCGAATGCAAACCGACTGTTGATGTCATAAAACATTAGCTACGAAACTTGTGTTTGCTTTCAGTTTGGCGCCTTTTTTACCTTGATATTTTCCCTTGATATTTTCCCTTGATATTTTCCCTTGATATTTTCCCTTGATATTTTCTTATTGAGATACATTTCTGATTTCTAGAAATCCATCATTAGTTAGAAAATCCAAGGCACTTTTTTGTACTTTAGCTTTGAAAAGGACATCACAATCTATGTAAACTGATTGTGTGAAGGAAGTTGACATCTCCAATCCTACAAACTCAAGTTTAGCCTTGTGAAAATTACATACATTTTCAATTTTTGGTGTATTCCTTTTTCTCCAAGGCTACTACTGCACCTACGGCGTGGACCGCACCCAGCCTGACGACCTCTCCCCGACCCTGATCAACGGGACATGCCAACTCCCTGGTGGGTACACCGGGGTGGGAGGGGTGTGTCCTGTGGGCCACTACTGCCCCGAGGGATCGCCCATGCCCATCGCTTGCGAAGCAGGCAGTTACGCCAATGTCACAGGCCTGGCTGCATGCCTGGGCTGCCCCGAGGGTTACTACTGTCCTGAAGGTAAGCGTGAATTTAAAAAAAAATTGTATAGAATGAATGGTATACAAATACTGGCTGTGTAGTAAAACTAAACCCTCTGGTGACCCATGGAACATTCCGTTTTTCCAAGGCGAAGCAGAGGGAAATGGAATGTTGAAGCAGTCAGTATTACTTTTATAACACATTTTTTGTGGCCATGCACATCAAGATATAGCAATTGTCATGTGATTTGCTATCAGCCAATCATAACACAGAATCTGCGGGTGAGGTCTGACAATTGAGACTAGATGCTCAATAATGAGTAAAGAAAATATTTAGCAAATATTTTATTTCATTTGAGCAGAACTCTAGCTTTGTTGTGTCAGTGTTTTATAGTTTTATAAATAGTACCAACAATTTGTTCTGTAATCGAAATCCCTATTCATTTCCATTTCAGAATCCGTTTCCTACGATGACAAGCCCTGCCCGATGGGCCACTACTGCCTACGACGCACCCAGTCTATGTATCAGTTCCCCTGCCCGATGGGGACGTATCTCAACTCAACCTATGCCACGGCCCAGAGCGACTGTCTGGGGTGTCCTGGCGGCTGGTACTGTGAATTGGAAGGGCTTGATGAGCCCACGGCTCAGTGCAGTCCAGGTAGGCTGCTGTCAGTATACAAATAATAAGGGAATAAATATGTGGTTGGCCGGTTAAAAATGGCTCATGGGCCTGGACGCATTAATGCTTGAGCCAAAGGCGGGGGGTCATTAACGAGTTTGCGATGGAGGACGTAAACGCAAAGTTTTTTTCGAAATTCAAAACAGATGACTCATAAAAATGTCACGAGCAAGACTGCAAATGTCTGTCAGCAGCGGGTAAGGCCGGAAATGCATGGGTGTGCTACCCGATAACATCGGCTTGAAACCGCTTCGGATAGAATTTCGTTAAAAATAATCTTGTGCCTCGGCTCGATGATGTTAAAATAATCCCGGCGCAAACTGGTTAACAATAAATACCTTTCAGTAAAATACGACAAAAAAGTCTAAAATATAAGTTTTCATCGATTAACAAATATACTGCATAATTTTGTGAAACGCCCCTCTAGCTACGTTTATGGTATGATCCTCACTCGCCTGATCAGTCCTACACGTAAACAACTCCTAGTATGAAACGCAAGATGCCTGTACAGCGTGCAAACTGGGCTATTAAACTTGGATCATGGATGCAATAACCTTATTATCATTTGAAGTCAAATTCTTTGAAAGGCTGGAATTGTAAAACTTGTCTCATTTTAAAACCTCATGTTAAAATCAAACTTGGGCCATAGATGCAATATGGAAACTTCTATGTGGTGGTGATAGTAAAGGTCACATACTGAGGTAATCAAAGGTAATTGGTCGAGTTGAAAAATGGGGTAATAGCGAAAGTAGGCCAGACTCGTGGTTTGAGAACCACTCTTGTTATTTGTGTCTCATTGGACGAAACTATCGTTTTATACCCTCAATCACAGGTTGGTACTGTTCCGCTGACGCCGAGACCAGCATGGACACAGCCCACGGCGGCATGTGCCAGCCAGGGTTCTACTGCCCCGAGGGATCCTACCGCATGCTGAAGTGCAATCCGGGAAAGTACTGCCAGACGGCGGGCCTGGATGCACCCACAGATAACTGCACGGCCGGTGAGTGGAAAGCTGGTTCAATCAAACGGCGGTCAGAACGCTGTCATGAACTTCCTGGCTACCTGCTGTGTGTTGTACTGTAGCCGACTATTGTAATAACCAGCATTGAGATCACCAAGACAAGTGGTACTATCATTGAGGGAATCGCGCATTAGTCCCCTAAAGGAGTACTTCTGCCAAATTGGGCTGGAGCTTCTGTCTGTCATCTACACAGAGGTGTACAGCTAACCTGATTATAGCATAGCTTTCACGTTCCCCCGGCCAACTTTCTCTGCAACTTGTGCATGCAGTCAAAACAGGCAGAATATGTGCAATAATAATGGGCCTTTAACCCTAACGTCACCTAATACTACAAAATAATACTTGAGTCAAATACAGTATGCAGTACTCTAATAGAATTGTATAGTATGTGGCAGAGTTGTTTTCAAGTCCCTGAAATTCTTTCACAAGTCCAGTCACAAGTCCTTTCGTAAAGCCAGTTGCAAGTAACTGGTTGAACAATGACAAAGGAATGCTTTTTGTTATTCATTTAAATAGCTAGTGACTTGACTTGAGACTAAGGGACTTGTGGTGGACTTGCAGGGACTTGTGGGGACTCGATTACAACTCTGTTTTTTTGACTGCCTAGATAAATTAATTCCTTGTAAATAAATGCCTAGGACGTTAGGGTTAATCTGCACTTTGCGTCGTTTCACAGGCTTCTACTGCACGCTGAGTGCCAACGACTCCTCCCCGACTGACGGCGTGACCGGTGATGTCTGCCCCAAGGGCTACTACTGCCCTCTAGGGTCAGCCGAGCCCCAGCCCTGCCCGACGGGGACCTTCCTGAACAGTACCCGGAATGACGCGGCACAGGACTGCCAGGCTTGCACGGAGGGGACGTTCTGTCCCGGTAGCGGGCTGGACCTGCCCCAGGGACCCTGCGACGTCGGCTACTATTGCCCCAGCGGGCAGAATGTCTCGGCCCCACTGGAGTACAGGTACGACAACGCTCACTAGCTATAATAGGCACATTTGTTGACAACTTAAAAGACAAATGTCTGTGGAAACGGTGGAATGCCCTCTGTTCAATGGTATAAGGTTCATTATGTCATTGCCATGGATAACTGAACAAACAAGACAGTTATGAAAGGCACCTAAATCAGCACTGGGACAAGTTGTATACTTTAGTGACAAAGCTCAGGCAGGTGTTTCTTTTGCTGTTTGAACATCTTAGTAAAAGTGACATGGCGATCAATCAGATGTTCTGATCCCTTTTTTTCTGGTACACTTACCTGATAAATTTAAGGTGCTGTGCCCTCAACATGTCATGTTCCTGTGAATGCATATTTGGAATCTTTGTTTCCTGTCTCTTACCTCTTACTTCCTCGCCTTATCATTCCAACTTTGGGCCTAATTTATACAGAATCTCTTTATCTGTGTTTGATTTGATTTGCAGATGTCCAGCCGGCTTCTACTGCGAGTTGGGCTCGGCCGAACCGGCCCGCTGCCGCAACGGCACCTACAACAACGAGACGGGTCAAGGGTCGTGCCTGCGTTGCCCGGCGGGTTACTACTGCGATAGCACCGAAGAGCCTGTGGTGCAGTACAACGAGACCAACGTGTGCCCCATGGGATACTACTGTCCGGGAGGGACGCGGTATGCCACAGAGTATCCCTGCCCCATTGGGACCTTTAATAACTTCACAGGTTAGTTCTGTAAAAGTTTGAGAGCTCCGAAAAAAATACGGATTTGTTTAACGTTGAGTGATTTGTGAAATGGTTTTAATGTAACTACTGTAGGTAGTTTATATCTGTAAACTTATAATTTGTTATAATGTGTTTATTTAAAGGTAGGCCACACCATTGGTAATTGCTTGAATTATCAGGAATGGGTGGATTTGGGGGGTTGTATTTTATAGTAAATATTGTTTAGGTTACAATCATGGATGCCGAAAAAAGCAAGAAAAATAGCGTTCGTTTTCAACCGCCGTCGGGCAGTGGTTCTTTTGTTTTGGTTTTATTTTTCGCAATCGCTGCCCGGTGATTGTGATTTGTGTTTTATAAAATTCAATTTTTTCGGAACAATTATATCATATTTAGCACAATCATTTTGCTGAATGCCTACAATCATTATTTACTTTGAAATAAGTAATTTTTATTAATTTTTTACTGCAATTGGTGTATTCTACCTTCCATGATATATTACTGTAAAAATCTGACAAAATATCCCTAATAACCAGTTTGTGGCAGGATCATTTTGACATTGACCTGGCCAAGGCACGGGATTTTCTTTTTACTAACCTCTTTCCGAGACGGGTTCAGGCTGGCGTCTGCGGGTAGCACACCCTGATATTTTTGGCATCGCTCGCTGCAAGCCGGTAGCTGACAAATATTTTGTAATGTCTTTTTCGTGTTTAACCTCTATCTATTTAAAATTCCGGAAAAACTTCATGTGTACACGTCATCCGACACAAACTGGTTATTAAAAAAGAAACGTGGTAGCAACTTCCTTTCTTCCATTCCTTGAGTGTTTCAGCTGTCAGTATGGTTAGCCATTCAGGTTTAGGTGATTGTCCATTTTCTGATCAATTGGTATTTTGCCATTTTAAATGACAGGTCGGCAGGAGGTGAACCAGTGTATCGGGTGCCTGGGTAGATTCTACTGCCCACTGACAGGCATGTCATACCCCACTGACCTGTGTGCGGCTGGCTACTACTGCCAGGAGTATGCTGAAACATCGACACCCGAACAAGGTCAGTGGGAAATACTGGGACCAACCAGGGGATTAATTGCATAACTTTTCATTGTGAATTTAGGACCATGAAATTAAAACCAGCTAGCCATGTCTTTATCATCCGTTTAAAACTGGCCACTTGACGGGCTCTCGACCAATAGAAAATAGAAACTGTCTAAGATATTTATGAATGAAAAATCAGCCTTAACAACATTCCATCTCATTGGCACACCACCCAACTGAAAGATCTGTGCTCAGGATGCTGTTGAACGCTACCGTTGCAGTTGTGCACGCTAAACCAAACGGCTAATTAAGCATGTCTCTCATCTAAAAGTTATGCATGAAGCACAAGTGTTGTGAGTTCAGAACATGCTTATGATGCCTGCGGTAGGCATGGTGAGTCACAACCAAAACTGCTCCTAAAACTGTAAAAGCCCTACAAACATACTACTTTCATCTCTATTTTGCCTTCCAAAGTTCCACTTTTGTTTTTTAAAGAAAGTGTTGAATCTACTATTCTCCTATTTTTTTTTATCTGGGTCTGCTTGAAAGCCTGAGTAGATGAACTGTATCTGATTAACATTTTTTTCAAATAGGAATGTTCACCTTTTTGTGAACATTAATTTTCCGAATAAATATAATATTTGAAGTATTCTGGGACGGATCTGGGCACAGGACACGGGCCATAGTGGAGAAAAATGTAAAAACTCAAATGAGGATGACATTTTTTATTTGTTTGATAGTTAGACATTTTGAAATGTCTACTATACATATTTTAAAGAAATAGTTTAGAAATTGTGGAATAAAAAAGTTTTTAAGGAAAAACTATTGGCATCTTTCATTTTCACAAAACTCGAAACATTAAAGGTCTTTTTCTCAGTATTTTACGTTTTGACATAATTTGAGGAATTGCAAACTTACAAACAGTCGTACATTTAACTTTTCAACAAAATTCTCTATGAAAGTGCAACAAACTATTAAAATTATAATTTTGTTCCTTTTTTTGTAATACCTGCAAACCTTCATTTTCGACCTCTGCCCAGTTCTGTCTCATTTTGCCAGAACGCCTGCATATATTGGATCTCTAAATGTCTGTTTCTATGTCTTCACTGTAGGGGAGAAAGCCAACGTGTGCCCCCAGGGTCACTACTGCGAGATAGGCACAGCTAACCCCACCCCTTGCCCCAAGGGGACCTTCAGTGATGAGTACCAACTAGAGAAGGAAGGAGACTGTGAATTGTGCTTGGCTGGAGAGTACTGCGCCGAGGTGGGCAAGAACGTAACCAGCGGGCCGTGTGAGCAGGGGTAAGGCATCCGTGCATAGTATACTTTGGGTGTTTATTTTATTGAACGGTTTATTGGGTTTAACCAGTTTGCGCCGGAGGACATATATACATGCAAAGTTTTTTCCCAGATTCAAAACGGATGACGCATGTCTGAATGTCTGTTAGCAGGTACCTGGTACCATATGCCTGAACCCGTTTCTGATTGAGTTTCTTTTAATAATAATAATGCCGCGCCTCGGCTCGGTGATGTTAAAATAATCCCGGCGCTAACTGGTTAAATGGCTTTAACATTTTGGACATTGACCCTCATTTATTTACAGTGAACAATTGCCCTATCCAGTGGATTTGAATTTGAAGCATTTGGATGTGATTTTTTGAAATCTTTTGTTGAAATCACAACCTGCTGAGGACTGTGTCTGCTTTGAATGCAAAATCACAACATGCCCTTTTCTAGTGTAATTGTGTTTACCATTATCCACAGTTACTACTGCCTGCTTGGTTCCTGGGATCCACGCAACACCACCTGCCCTGCCGGCAGCTACTGTGAGACTGGTTCCGCCCTCCCTGAACCCTGCCCCCTGGGCACCTACAGCGACACAGAGAATCGCTGGAATGTGTCGCAATGTGGACCGTGCGACGAAGGCTGGTTCTGCAACCAGACAGGTACGTAACGCAGACAAGTTATTTTCGTCTCATCTAAACAAAGTTAAAAAAAAAAAAGGGACAATGCAATCACTATTTCTGTGCGTAGTCTGTCCGTCTGTTGTCCATTCGTCTGTATTATGTGTCATGTTAGTCATATGTATGTATAAGCAAACTTTCATGTAATATTGTAACCTTTATATGGTGCTCGGGTCAAAGATCAAGTACTGGGGTCAATGGTCATTGGTTCAATAGTTCAATTGCAATCAAACTTGGGTCATATGCAATATGGAAACTTTCATGTAATGGTGATATTATAAAAGTCGCATAATGAGGTCAAAAGTCATTTGAGGTCAAGTTGCAAAGTAGGTTAATTGTAAAAGTAGGCGAGACTCATGGTTTGAGGACTGTTTTTTCCCCCGTAGGTCTGACTGCCCCAGTCGCCCATTGCGACCCTGGCTTCTACTGCCCAGAGGGCCAGAGCGTACCCAACCCCGTGGAGTACCCGTGCCCCATCGGGCTCCACTGCCCCCTGGGTAGCCCCCTGCCAGTTCCATGTCAGCCGGGGACGTTCAGCAACCTCAGCCAGCAGGCCGAGTGCCTGGAGTGCCCCGAGGGTTACTACTGCATCCCCGAGGAGGTCATTGAAGGTGCGTTGAGAAATTGTTGAGGCTCTGTCTTCTACCCTCCCCCCTCCTCCCACAACCTAATTGGATACTGTGGGGTATTGCAGCGTGGGCATTGAGTATACAATAATAATAATAATAATAATAGGGGGCTAATCTTCCTTACTGCCGGCTGAGAAGCTGAAGTGCAAAAGATGTGACTACAACGGGGTCGAGTCGATGGCATGTACCGGTAGACAGCCAGCATACAACCCCCACCACGCAGCACAGCCAGCGATCGAAGCAGTTGTGATTGTGATTGAAGCTTGAAATTGTGTGCTTAAGTTGGACTAACGCCAGTAAATTTAGTAACATAAAAGCAGTTGTGCTTCGAGTTTACCTTAATTTTATAAAGTAAGAACAAAAGTGAACTTGTTTATTTGGTGATTCAGATACTCAAACTCTTTTCAGACTTTTAAAATGAGAAAACAGTGATCTTTTTTGACATACAGTTTTGTTTGGACCTAAAATATAGGCCTAACGGGAGTCAGTGTCCGTAAATTGGGCAATGGGTTTACTGTACATACATCGTGTGCGCGGCCCAGATTTCGGGCACATTTCTTTGGTCGGCCGATTTTTATTTTGTTTGCATAGGCCAGTTTTATCTCTGTTTATAAGATAATAGAGCCACCACTGAAGTGGTGACTGATGTTGATGGACCTTTTAGTACACATGGCCTTATATTACAACAGCAGTACACCACGATGGACAAAATCAATCAGATTCCCTCGGCAGTGCTTCACAGCTCCTGGCCTAAGTCCTTCATAATCCTTCATAAGTGTTAAGTCAGGCCTGCAGTAATGTAAAGTGGATACAGACATTCAATATTAGATTTTAGCCCTTTACCATCATGTATTTACACTATAGACTCAGTGCTGTCCTGGGGGAATCGGGACTCGAACCCACAACCTCTGGCTTTCTAGTGCAGATGTCTTACCACTCGACCACCGAAATGCAATACGCACGGTTTGGGTGACATTTTTCTGCTCGTTTTCTTGCAGGGAATTCCTCGTCCGGTTTCAACCTGTGTCACCAAGGCTTCTACTGTCCGGTCAGCACCGGTATGAACTGGATGGCCTGCCCACCGGGCACCTACGGGGGACGACTCGGTCTGAAGAACGAGACGGAATGCACAAGCTGCCCAGGTAAACCAGAAACAATGACTATATTGTAAGTAGAGCTATGCATAGGAACCGGATACCCGAGTAATCAACCGTTGATGTTAATAGGAACCGGTTCCAGATTACAGGATCGGGTACCGTAACCAGCTTTACAAAGTAACTTACTTAGTAACTTCTCGTACAAGGATAGAAAAAAGGCAGATTTGTATTCGAGTCTCTGCTAGTCCAGTCACAAGTCCAGTCACATATACGCTTCCCTTATTACCCCATACCTATACACTCCCTAGACTATTGTTACCTAACACACCCCCCCCAAAAAAAGAAAACCTCAAAAGGAACCACAACATTCCGCAAGCACAATGACCTCTGTCCCATATGTGATGCGATCAAGCAATATCAGTCGGAACTCGCAATTATTGTTTTGAGATAGGGCCAAAATATGTTTGTAGGGATGGACAAATCCAAATTGACTTTTTTACAAAAACAGATGGGAAAAATATTTTTCTTTTACATGAAAATACTCTTTTAACCAAATTCAGAAGGGAAGTGATACAAAAACTTAATTTTCTCATTTTTTAAATTTTTAACGTGCTGTTGTTCAAATGGTTGTAATTTTTTAACCAAAGGTCGTATTCACATGGGGTTTTCACAGAAATGGAGCCTGAAGTACGCTACAAAAGAATATGTAAAAATCCCAAAAATGACATGGGCCTACTTCAGACCGATTTTGCTTGATTGCATTACATATATTGCTTCATATGTATACATCTCCCCTAAAAACCTAAAAGGAATTCCAGAGAAACCACAACATTCCGCAAACACAATGACCACCACAAAGGAAGGGGGTTTTCTCTATCTTTCTAGGGTTTTCTTTGTTTTCTCTTGCTTCATATGCAGTCACAAGTCCTCATAAAGCTAGTTGCAAGTAAACTGGTTGAGAAATGACAAAGGAATGCTTTTGTTAACAGTTTATTTGAATAGCTAGTGACTGGACTTGAGACGAAAGGACTGGTGATGGACTTGCAGGGACTTGAATACAACTCTGGAAAAAGTTTTGAATGCAACTTTTTTTCGGGATTTTCAAAATGAAAATCAGGCTACATGGGCAAACAAACATATTTTCACATTTTCGAAAATTGCAGTATACACCGTAAAGCTCTCAATGCACACAGTTCTATCTCGCTGTATTGATGCACCATTACAATCGTTTTATTTCCAGCAACCACATTGTATGTGAACTTTGTATAAATGAAGGTTCATGGATAGCGAGCTGGATAGTGTGGCTTCATTTTCCAACAATTAAGTTTGAAGTCTGCAGACCAAATTTAACCAGTTCGCGCCGGAGGACGTAGATACACGCAAAGTTTTGCCCAGATTCAAAATGGATGACGTCAAAATATAAACACGTCACGAGCAAGGCCGGAAATGTCGAGCAGCAGCGAGCAAAGCAGGATATGCGTGGGTGTGCTTCCCGGTACCATCGGCTTGAACCCGCCTTGGATCGAGTTTCGTTAAAAATAATTCTGCGTCTCAGCTCGGTGATGTTAAAATAATCCCGACGCGAACTGGTTATAAGTAGATATCTGACAACATTTAAGTATATAATCTGACCTTATCTTTTATTACCTTGGCCTAATCCTCCTTTTGTTGGTTGTTCTGATCCATTCTGTCGTTTCTCTAGTGTTTCTTCACCCGACCATGTTGTGCATCATGATTGTGTGTCCCCCTTTATATGTTTGTTTCATGTACACAGCCATTTTGTCTCTAAGGAATTTCTGGTTAAGATCAAAATATTAGGCCCCCTTATTTGATTTTTATATTTCAGGTCATTTCAACCAGTAAGCAGTTTGCAGCAGTTTTTAATCTTATTCAAAGATATAAATCCAATGAAAAAAAATACAAAATTATAAAATAAATACAAATCTTGACTGTGGCCGTCATTCCAAGATGTGAGATCGGGTTCAACTTATTTGCACGTTGTAGCTTAGTCGTTTAAGGTTGCTGTTCGTGCTTAGTGTACAGTACATGTGAGTACATCTATAATCTGCCAATGTTTATCGGACACGAAAGGGGAAGGCTTCTAAGGTCAACTGCAAGGGACCAGCAGTCACTTCGGTGAGAGCTGCATATCATCCTCTGTCCGGTCGAGGGCGACCATGGGGCCTTCTCTAGGCAGCGGGCTGTTACCCGTGATAGAATCGGAGAGCAGCATCAAGGGCTAGCTCGGCCAGGGCCTGGGGATGGACGAACGCCGAATGTGACTCAAAAGAGAGTGACGCCTATTCAGAATTTCAGCCGCGATACTTTGGAGCCCTAGTACGTTGTTGAATGGTTTTCCAGTTGTAATTGATTGTTTCTTTTTCTCAATCACAGGTGGCCAATATTGTGATGGCATCACCTTGGTCGCTCCCACTAACTCCTGCAGTCCTGGTTACTTCTGTACGTCCAGGGTCGACCGGCCCAACCCGACGGCATTCATCAACGATTCCTGCACTTATGAAGGTATACTAGCTTCAGACATGCAACTTTTCCTCCATCAGCAGATTTATTTTCTTTTCACTTCTCACTTTTGGCGTTGAAAAAAAAGAAAAAAAGCATTTTCTCACAGTGCCTTGGCGTAGTAGTCTGGAGCATTGAATTCGTGGTCTGTGGGTAATTCTGCATGTTGTGGGTTCGAGCTATGGTACTTATATGCTTAATGTGGATAGAGGCATTATATGCCGTGCAATGGACTTAGTTATACCAATCCTAACCCTATTCATACTGTAAAGAGATCAGATTGTCTTGTTTCAGTGTGAGAGACTGGTTCTTTCACACTTCCCTCTGTAGCCCACACCTCGATTGGCCTTTGGCAATCATTCCAAGTTGCATGCATGTTGCTTGGTCCGGCGTACAAGTAGTCAGGCAGTATGGTGTAAACATTGTTCAATTGATGATAAAAGCATGACATTTGGCACACAATCGGAGATTGGCCCTCGAGTGGACCACGCCACGCTTTTTCCAAAACACGACACACCAGCATTGCATTACCAAAGCAACCATCTTTTATTAGTGAGGTCATGAAAAAGATATTTGGCCATATACAACCATCGCAGATAATGTCCTTTGAAGAAATAGAAGAAGAAAGATAGAATAGAAAGGTAGAATAACAAGCAATGGCAGTATTTAGAAAATTAAAAAATATTTATTTATTATTTTTTTCTTTTTTCTCAGGGGAGCACACCGGATATGGTGACATATGTCCCCGGGGACACTTCTGCGTGGGACGTTCCATGTACCCGGAGGGGTGCAGCGCTGGGACCTACCAAGATGAGGAGGGGCAGGACTCCTGCAAAATATGCCCCGCTGGCTACTATTGCCTGGTTAACGCAACCACGTTTGTGTGAGTAGATTTGTGACGATATAGTGATGATAAATATAAATAAAAATTCATGTATTTAGGCCTGTACCATGTAAATGTAGTGGTGGGCTGCATTCCACTCACGCGAAGAATGCAATTTTTGTTTTGTTTTGCACGTCCAATGTATAATTGTTCCTAGACTGAGCCAGAGCTCTGTAGTGGGTTCTACTGATGGGGATTAACCCTCGAGTCCAGTATAAAATACAGTAACCGATATGATGATTTCCGTAGTTGGCAAATGATGGCAAATTAAATAATAATTAAATAATAATAAATACTACTTCCAGGATAAAATGGCGTGTTTATAGTAGTTTATGGAGAGTTGTGATTTTGCTAGTAATTTTCTTACATTTGTGGACAGGCCTAACGTCTAATCAGTGTGGTAGCTATTTGTTTTCTTTTTTTTTCTCTGTACTATGAGGGTCAGAGGTGAACCTCCTTAAGTCGTCTGGGTTTGTACTACAGTTGTATACATTGGGAGGAGAGGGTTGTATGAATATTGGGATGAGAACGATGGTGGAGCTTGTAAGTTTGGGGGACGTAATGCAGCCATCAATGGGAATCTTGAACTTACCCTTCTCAAGCCTTTACTCTTATTTACCTTCTGTCTTGAACTACCGACGTGGAGATTCACCTCCCAGACAAACAAAAATTGTCGAATGGGAGGTAAATCTTCACGTTGGTGGTTGAAGACAGAAAGTGAATAAGTGTGAAGGCTTGCATCAATAAATAAGGGTATTTCCTACCTCCAAGAGAAAGAAACTGATTTGAGTTGAACCAATTTCCTTTCTAACAAGAAGATTTTTATTTTTTAAATATTTTTGTGTTTGTTTACAGAGACACCTTATGCCCCGATGGTCACTACTGTCCCGATGGTACCATGTATGATATTGAGTTCCCCTGCCCACAAGGGACATTCAACAATTTAACAGGTAACTGTCTATCATCATTCCAGTTTTGTTTTCACACAAAATATGTTGAGATACCAAATTGCTCTGTGTGAAATGAATGCCATCGAGTATATATCAGTGATATTGTTCGCAGTATAATATACTGGAAGATATGTAGAATAATGTTCTATTTAAGGATGCTAGGCAACAACTGCAAATAGCACACAATAACACCTACATGTAGGGAGTTAGGGTTTGTACAGTACAAATTAAAACAAACTCTGTGATCCTAGTGAATAATTCTTTTCAGTAACAAAACCAAGTTTCCTTCAAAAGCCTGAGGAAACCTGTAGAGAGAAGACAATGAGAAGAAGTTACAGTTTTAGCGATGAGGGAAACAAATCTAGGAAGAATATTCTGGGGAAAACCCACGGAATTTGGCAGGAAGTGAAAACCCAATCCACATATTGGCCCAGGTGGGATTAGGCGACATGTTCCAACATGTTCAAGAAAATATTGCTCATCAGACCAGGATTTATCTCCGGTTTCAGTGAGCTCAGAATATTTCTATTCAACCTGGATGGAATATGTTACCAGTCCATAGTAGGTTACTCACCAGCTAATGCCGGCACCCATTTATACACCTAAGGGGAGGGAGGTAAAAATTACAGCAAAGTGGCTTGCCCAAGGACACAACATACAACCAGCAGCTACATGTAGGATTTGAACCCCTGACATTATCATCCCTTTTTTCTGTCCGTCCACAGGAGGCCAGAATGAGTCAGCCTGCGTGCCTTGCACGGCGGGCTCCTACTGTGCTGGCGAAGGCAACAGTCGACCCACGGCCCTGTGTGACCCCGGCTGGTACTGCTACGCTGGCTCCTATGAAGCACAGCCGGCTGATTCCAGCCTCGGAGGCGAATGTCAAGCAGGTAAGGACAACTGTGGTCTTCGGCCACTGTAAAACCTCGGGGTGAGTTGCAGGAAGTGAGTCTATCACAAGTCAATAACCAGTCAATACCAGATTAGTTAATCGCAGGATTGTAAAAATGTTCCAGCTCTTTGTACTGCTGCGCTTTGGTATTCCTTACATGAATTCTGTTTTCCACCAACTTATGTTCAAAACAAAAAAAGGTGTATTATGCCGCACTGTGCATTATCATGTAAGGCCAAAAAAAAGTTTCCGGTTTCTGGTATGCGCGCGCTTCGCCGTAGCCATGCGCTTCGGCAAAATGAATTTTTTTTTTTTTTAGTGTAAGACGATGACTCAAAACCGCCAAACTCACTGGTTCGTCTAGAATTCTGCTGCTGCACAATTTGAACGTGTATTTAGATGGGGTTACCATCAAGTATAGGCTTTATGTGGCCTGTCTGGGCTTCCATATATTTTGCACAGAATAGTCGGGCACCATTTGCAGACGGCATTGTATTTTCGTGATTTTGTGTATAGAAGCCAGACGTGAGTAGAAGCGAAGGTCGTGTATCTGAAACTTGTAACCGCTTTTAATAACTGCAATATGTAAGGGAGCAGACTAATACCAGCATTGCGGCACACATGTGCACGATGTCGAAGTCGCGGTACGGTCTAACTTAAGTTGCCCAACTTAAGTTTTATGTGGAGTGCAATAGAATAAATATTACTATGAGGTGAACAAATTGTTGGAAATGGAAAATATTTTATTCTTCACCCCATAGGAATATTCCTTCTATTGCATGACATTCGCTTTGCAGTTTCAACTCAACAAGTTTCCCATTTTGACTTGTGAAATAAAGAGTATACAAGAGACAGATCATACTTTGGCATTTTTATTTATTCTCAACAAACATTAGATGCCACAACATGTCCATGTATATTTTCACTATTAATTCAACATTCTTGCTCTTTTTATATGCCCCCAGTTGTCCATTCATTACACTTTATTACAAAGCCTGTTTTCTCAGTTGTGTAATTTGAACTCCAAGAAAGTAATCAATATGCAAACATGTCATCTCCAGAACAGGAGGGGCTATGGAGCTCTATTATATACCAAACAAAAACATACGTTGCAGGCATTCCAACAATGTATATAACTAAGTTTCACTTTTTGCAACATTATACCCATTTTTGTAAAGTGGGTCACAAATGTTCAAAGCAAATTTACCTAGTCAGTTTCCCTTGTGGTTTATTTGTGTATTATAAGATAACAAGTCGTATCCTCATTGAGTGATCCCCCACAATGTCGCTTCCCAGGTTGTATCGTAAAATTAGGCGTGATCCCTGGCCACACGGTATTCTGGTGTTTATGACTGGCCCGCTCAAACGAAGAAAATAACAATTTGGGAGATCGCCAACATATTGCAAGATAGTTGAGTTGGTAAAGCACAGGTCCGGTATTGCGGAGGTCGCAGGTTCAAGTCCCGCCTTGCCATTTTTTTTGTTTACTTTGAAAATTATGCAAATTTACCTAGTCAGTTTTTCCTTGTGGTTCATTTGTGCAAAACAAAATTAAACAGATAACTTCTCTTTGTATTTTAGTTTTCTATACTTTTCTCACTAACCTGCACCTTAAGTGGCCTTGGCCTCTGGCCTTGGAATAGGGGATTTACATAAAAACAATTTATCCAATCATAACTCTGTCTGAAGTCACATATAAAGTCCATCACAAGTTTGTCATAACTCGATCTGAATTCAGCCTTAATTCAATCACAAGTTCATCACAAAACCATCACAAAACCATCACTAATATCTTGACATGGCATTCTGAAGTCAGTCATAAGTCATCACAATTCCATCACAAGTTATCACAAGTCAATCTGAAGTCAGTCATAATTCAATCACAAGACCATCACAAAACAATTACAAAACTATATCATGTCAATCACCCAAGTCAATCACACAAGTAAATCGCCCAAGTCCCTCAGACGTTATCACAAGTCTATCACAATTCAGCCATAAGTTAATCACAAGTCCGTCAGTCTTGACTTGAGACTACATGACTTTAATAAAGCCAGTTCATACACAAATGCAAATTATGCAACCTTCGCGAATATGATAATGCAAAACATTCGCTGTGATACGCCAAAGTTAAAATGTGTTTAACTTTTGCGAATTTCCAGAGTGAAAACCTGCCCTGATGTCTTAATTTTGGGTATGGACCAGCCTTAATAAAGACTAAAATTAAATGTATTACTAAATCAAAATGCAAGTTGAATGTATTATGACTGCAATTATTGTTACTTTGGGTTCTGTCATTTATTACTGTAATATAAACAAAAAGATTCTTCGTCTTCAAACTCTTCTTTAGGTAATTACTGCTCCGAAGGCTCCTCCTCCCAGACCACCTGTGACCTGGGTATGTACTGTGACACCAACGGCCTGGACATGCCCAGGGGCGAGTGTGCCGCTGGGTACTACTGCACTCACGGCTCCACCACCAATAAGCCAACAGGGACCGGAGGTAAGTGATGAAAAGTGGGAAAGGGTAATGCCCAGCGATAACAGCCCCATTCTCTGCATTTAGTGAACCCTGATCACTACATGCAAAATAAAAAAAGCCCACTCACAGCCACTGCATGCAATGATGTAACCATACGTGTGGGAGTTGACTATGGTCGACAGCCTAGGTGCGAAATACGGTACCCTCTGGAAATGTGAACAGAATGGGGACAGTGGTAGTGAAAAGGTCTCCAAAGGGTAATAGATGAATAGGTCTCCACTAGGAATTTCACAAATTAGATTTTTGAAGTTTACTTAAATTACTCAAAAACTAGGGTTAGGATGTGGGTTTGGGTTTGGGTTGGGGTATAATATAGGGTATATTGGGTCAAAATTTCAACCCAGGAAAATAATTGTGGTTAAAATGGGAGCATTTTGAAAAACGTGCTCGACTTTCTAACCATTTTATACACGAGAACAAAGCCATGTCTCCACAGTGATACAAAAATGCGAATCGGTGATGCTACCATTTACTTCTGGGTTTTTGCAGTTATGTTAATGATAGAATTGTTTTCACTCGCACGTTATCTGATTGGCCCTCGAGTGGACCACGCCACGCTTTTTCCAAAACACGACACGCCAGCATTGTATTATCAAAGCAACCAATTTTCAATGGTAACGTTATTGGCCGTTGACTATATACATTTTCATAGCGGCATAAATTGCATACCCACCCCCCCTTTTCCATTTCCCCTCGAAGTACGGGGGAAATAAAGAAAAACATCAAACCCGGGAGTAACAGTATCATCAAGGCCTTGCCCTTTTAGAGCACCGGGCTGGGACTCTTACGAGAGGGCGATACGAGGTTCATGTACACACGTACTACATGTACACGGCACGGTACAGAAGCAATGTGAGCATCATGTGTGTGCATGATGTGTGGAACCGACCGTGGGTAGCGATCGCCCTGTCAGTACGATTCATGGAGGCTGAAACAGCACATGCTCACCCTGGTATTCAAGGCTAGTGTTACTGAGTTCCTCATGCTTTTGTTTCTAACGAACCTGTTTCTAGAATATTCATTGGAACTTTGAGATTCTCAAGCAACAACTACTTATCCCTCTATTTCTTTCTGTGCAGGTAATGAGTGCAGCTCCGGCCATTACTGCATCGCCGGCAGCAGCTCCGAGGAGGATTGCCCCCCAGGCACCTACCTGCCTTCCCGGAGGGCGAAGAACATCACTTACTGCCTGGAGTGCGTCGGGGGACAGTACTGTGGGGCTAGTGGACTGGCTTATCCTGAGGGGAACTGCTCACGAGGTAGATCGATGATGGAGGAATGATAATTTAACCCTTCTGGTCTTCTACATCTCGCAACCCTTCCTAGAGTTGGCACCCATCTTTATCTGTTGAATACTGCAACAATCTCGAACTAGCTCACTGGATATAAACATTGCAGGCTCGAGTTAAGGCCAGTTCATACTTATCGTGTATTAAGCGAATGCCAAACGAATTTGACTTCACAAAGCCCTCGCTGCCAACATTTGCCGAAGTTAAAATGTGTTCATCATTTGTTATTTCTTTTGCAACAAAAAAACGGCAAGTGACATCACAAATTCCCGTTCGCTTTTGCTGTTGCAGGCAGAAGACTCAAGTCGACTCAACTCAACTCGAGTGAAGACTGATAGCACTTAAGTGCCAGAAATAAAAAGAAAACTTTCCCAAAAATATTTGCAATGATTTAAGGTGCATTGTGTTTTCACAACTGGATGTAAATTTAGATTTTTACGACTTGATCAAGGATGTGAATTTAAAGCATTTGGATGTGAATTTGATAAATCCTGCTAATGGCCGTGTCTGTTTTGAATGCAAAATCACACCATGTCCTTTCCTAGTGTAATAGTTTCTGTTTTAAACCCATTAGGTTTCTACTGCCCCGGCGGTCAGATTGTGCGTGAGCCCCTAGACTACCCTTGCCCTCCGGGCTACTACTGCAAGGAAGGTGTGGATGACAAAGTGCCCTGCCCGGCAGGAACGTACCAGGACGAGCCGGAACAGTGGACCTGCAAGACTTGCCCTGAAGGGTTCTACTGTGATGACACTGACAGGCCTATAGTAAACTACACGGCCTACATATGCCCTGAAGGTATGTAGAAAAGCTTAACCTGTTAGACATAGTTGTTTTCCTTGTTCCAGATGTTTTCCTACTACCCAGATTGCTTTAAATAAAAACCTACATCTTTTGGATTATTCTCCATTACTACCGTTCCCGATTTTAAAAAAAATCACCAAAAATTCACGTTATAGATGAAATTTTGATGTGAAACTGTAGCAAGATGTTCAGGACATTTTAAGGAATATAAAATGATCAAAATCTGAAAAAGCTCACAATACACCCCGAGGCCAATTTTGCCCTTTCTGCCCAGATCTGTCTGATTTTATCTCGCCTGAGCGAAGTTTAGAGACCATGCACTCATTATTTCTGTACGATGTTCGTTCGTATGTATACATCATTTTGGTTAAAGATATACACAAAATTGTCGTATATGTGACCTGTTCCCACGAAACCCGGACAAAGTCGACTTTTTAGTTTTTCAGATTTTGCTTTTTTCAAATTCCCTAGGTGTTCAGCTTTAAAATGATGTATCATTTACATATGTACCCCCACCCTATCTTCCCTGGGGTCTGGATTTAGTGATAAAACCCTGACAACCTAATTATGAGATAAACAGCTTTGAAGTTCAGAAAAGCGTATTATTTCTATACACAAATGTTTCACAAAATTGACAAAAAACACACTTCTGATAGACAGATTTTGTTCAAATTTGAGGAGATTGTAGATTAATAGTGAGTGACTTAGGAAAACCTAAAACCTCAAAATGGTAAAATCCATCCCGAAATGACTTCAGGAGTACATTGTGACAAAACACATTGTGCGACTTTGTCCGGGTTTTGTGGGAACAGGTCACATATATTGAAATCCAATTCCACTCAAACTTGGGTCATGGATGCAATATCATGGTTGTGGTAAAGGTCAAGTACTGAGGTCAAAGGTCAAATTCTAAAATCGGCTTGAATTGCAAAACTTGCCTCATTTAAAAACTCAGTCCAATTGCAAACAAACTTGGGTCGTACATGCAATATTGTCACTTTTACATGGTGGTCTTTTCAAAGGTCAAGTACTGAGGTCAACGGCCATTTGAGGTCAAGTTGTAAAAGAGGTTGTAATTGTATAATTGACCTCGTTACTAATCAAATCATAGTTGCAATATAGAAACTTGCATGTGATGGTGATATACTGAGGTAAAAGGTCATTTGAGGTCAAGTTTCAAAATCGTGAAAGTAGGCGAGACTCGAGTAAGAGAACCATACTTGTTGACTGAACATGTGAATTAAAGGTAGGATACACCATTTGCAGATATCAAAAATATTTACTACCGAATTATTAAGAAATATCTTACTTATTTGAAAGTAAATGTTGATTCTAGGCATCCAGCAAAATTAGTGTGCTAGATATCCTGTAATTATTCTGAAAAATATAATTTTATAATAAAAAATTCGCGATTGCCGGACGGCGATCGCGAATTTTTTATTATAAAAAACAAAGATAACATAAGAATAACTGCTTGACGCCGGTTGAAACAAACCGCTGTTTTTCGTGCTTTTCTCAGCATCCATGATTGTAAAACTTCGGACAGGTCAGTTAAACGATATTTACTATAAAATACAATCCCCCGAATCTACTCATTCATGATAATTTAAGCAATGACCAATGGTGTATACTACCTTTAATACTTTGGTCATATTATATTACTGCTGTTTTTATTAATCCATGTAATTATTAAACCAGGTTACTACTGCCCAAACGGAACCCACGCCGCCACTGAGTACCCCTGCCCTATTGGTACCTTCAACAACGCCACAGGCCTTGCTGGCTGGGAGCAGTGCGCCCCCTGCCTGGGCAGCTACTACTGCGGCCAGCCTGGACTGACCTACCCCTACACCCGCTGCTCGGCGGGCTACTTCTGTCGGATTGGGGCCGAGAGGGCTGCGCCTGACCAAGGTTCGGATGCCGGGATATGCACGGCGGGTTACTACTGCCCCGAGGGCACGACGGAACCCGTGGCGTGTCCCCGGGGGACGTTTAGTAATGAGGAAGGGCTGATGAATGTGACGGAGTGTGAACCGTGTCTGGCAGGTAGGCTTTTTCGAAAATACAAAAAATACCATAGTATGAAGCCATTGTAGCCATTGTATCTGCAATCCTAGAGATAGAGACACTAATTTGCTGGAGTGCTACAAAAACAAGCATTAAGACCTTAACATTTATAATTTACAAAAACAGAAATTACAGACATAAGATATCGTATACAAATGAGAGAGCAAGTTTTGTGAATTAGAATCAAAGGGATTCTCAATATTTTAATAGTTTTCAACACACGCTAATTGCCCGAAACCTTTTTACGTTGTCAAAGTCTGAACATTTGAGCACGCACCACAAGAAAATATATTTCTTGTTGTCTATTTAGCAGTGAGAACCAGTTGATGATTGCATGCAAACTAGCTTTATCGAATTAGAGTCGCATGTGAATTTCATTGGTGGGGGGGGGGGAGATTTGTCTAAAAAATACACTTTATTATAAAAAAAAAGTGCGGATGGTAATGAAAACCTAAACATAAGTTATTAGCCTTATCAGCACCGGTTTATAATTATTGTCTTTGATATCCACTAAACAGGCCAGTACTGCGATGAAGATGCCCTCCTCGCCCCGGCTGGCTACTGCCTTCCAGGCTTTTACTGCGAGCGTGGCTCAGACGACCGTCAGCAACACGTCTGCCCAGCCGGCCGGTACTGCGGCAACGGCACGTTAGTGCCCGAGAGGTGCCCCAGTGGAACCTACTCCAACGACACCGGGCTGAGCGACGTTTGGGAGTGCCGGAACTGCACGGCGGGATGGTACTGCCGACAGGTCGGGCTGACTTCAGAGGAAGGACTGTGTATGGAAGGCTACTACTGCCCTGAAGGTAAGCAGGGTTTCAAAAAAAAATTGTGTGTGTGACCAGACACCTCGTGACTCAAATCTGAGTACTTCCTGTTCACAGTTGGTTTGAATAGCTCATCAGTTGTCTTGGAGCAAGATGTCTTGATGCATCCCTTCGGAATTACTTACCTGGTGCTTGTTTCCTTCCAACCTATGATCTGACATGCTTTAGGAAGAATGTTAATTTCAACCTTCAGTTTTCTTAAGTATCTTTTCTTCTTTTAATTTCTCTTGTAGTTCTGTACCTAAAGTAGATTCTACGAGTTCGTTGCCAGAAGGAGTCAGTTTTTGAAAATGAAATACTTTTATTTTTCAACATAGTCCCCTCTTACATTAACACACGTAGTCCATCAGTCATAGGGCATGTAAATACCTTTGTCTTGAGCTCTCAGAAGGTAATCCACAGAAATAATTACGTCATCATCTGAGGCAAAGTGGTGACCACCGAGCTCTTTCAACTTCGAGAAGAGGTAGTAGTCAGAGAGTTGCCAAATCAGGAGAATAGGGGGGGGTGTTTGACCAGTTCAAATCACAGAGATGCCAACCCTCCCGATTTCGCCGGAAGGCTCCCGGAAAATCAACTAAACTCCCGACCTTATGGGCACATAAGATATCCTCCCGGATTTGCAATATTAATGCGCCTTTATTTTTTGTATCAGCATTTTTGCAGCGGCGTAACAATTATAATGTTTCTTTCTGCGCACGCGCTGCCATTCAATGCATTACAGCATGCACAGTTACCATACCAAGCCTGCCGGCGCGGCCTGATGGAGCACTCGGTACACGGCTAGCTGCAGCACGCCTGCATATACTTCTGTAGTAAGCCATTAACGTATGCATGGTGCACAGTTATTACAATGAATGTACATTTGTACATATGTACAGTACATGACATGTGATACACGCAAGTAACAAGACCGGCGAAAACACCATTTCGCGACTTGACTTTATGTGAAAATCGGACTTCTTTTCCCTTTTGGTTAATCCCTCTGATGTGACCAGTTGCTGTCAGAATTATCATACGTATGCATGCGCAATACTACCAATGAGTCCAAATGAAAAAGCAACCAAGCAACTCTGTTCAACGTTCAACATGACGGAGACTATCGTGAAAGCAAATAAAACGACCAAAAAATGTACTTTACAAATCCTCCCTGACAACAGGATTTAAAAGTTGGCATCTCTGAAATCCACATTTCTGGTTGGCAGCCATGGCCACTGTGGTCGTGTGGGCCGGAGCATTGTCCTGGCAGAAGAGCACCCCTCTTGTCAGTTTCCCACTTCAAATCTTCATGATATTCAGGAGATCAGCATAGTATTCCCCGGTGATAGTGTGGCCCTTTTCAAACCTTCTGTGTAATCATTTAATAAAAGTTGAACTGCACACAAATTCAGTGAAAAATGTATAGTTCATATTAATCTACCATAAGCTACAAACTTATCTTGTACACATTGTTTCGGGAGAATATGCATAACAAGGAGTATGTGAAATAACGACAACCATGTGAAGGACCAGATTGCTCGTCACTAAATACAAATGCAAGTATCTTTACTTCAATACTAAACAGTAATGACACAAATGTCTACAATTGATGTTTTTATTTTTACTAGGTTCTGACAGGCCCAACCCCGTCGAGTGTCCCATAGGACTGCACTGCCCAGCGGGCTCCCCGGATCCCAAGGCCTGCCCGGCCGGTTACTACACGGACCGAACCACGCAGTATGAATGCAAGATATGCCCCAGAGGGTGAGCATCATCATCTGTCTGTTGGTCCAACTGTTGTTTTGTCAAATATTGCTTTCAGGTAGTGGCCAATTTGGCTGATTAACGATAAAACAAAATCCCCTGCTTGACTAAATAAGTGAATAACAGTCTCAAACATCCTGTGAAATCGCAGCACCTGGTGTGCTGTCATTCTCAAGGAAAGTGAAATGTTTGTAATGTGATTCAGAGATATTGCCATCCAAAGTCAAAATATGGAGAAGTGGTCAATTTTAAGATTTTGTGTAATTTGGAAAACCTAAGTCCTCCTCTATATATTCTCATTTTTTAGGTGCGATCAGATAATCAAAAACCTCTTAAATTACGCTATTTTGCATAGTGTTTGCGTAGTTTAAGTGTTTGGATTAAAGTCCATTATTTGTCTAATTAACACAGTAATTAAATATACAAATTTGGTCCTCGTAACTATCACACATTTTTCGAAATTTTGATATTTTGTTGTTTATACAATAGTTCGTATGTGTGGAAAGTTTCAAGAACAAATAATGAATAGAACAGAGCCGCTGCTATGCTCAATCGAACCTTTCTTGTCCTGTTTTACAATCTTTTGCTTGTTTTGTTTAAGATGTTTATTAAGTAAGTTTTCTCACAAACACGTTTTGTGAAACCCGACTTTACTCTTATATTATGGAAATCTTTCTTCCCCCCCAAAAAATAAAAAAATAACTTTCTGCTTATTAGATTCTTATTTAAACTTTCTTTATTCTAAAAAAAATTCAAGAAGCACCTTTTCGTAGTATTATAAAGAACTGTTCAATTTTTTCTCCAATTTTTTTTTCTATCCAAATCATCTTTAAATTGTTTTTCTCTCAACTTTCTGATATTGTCGTACGACAGTTTCTACTGCCTGCCAGAGAATGAAACAGTCGGGAACCCAGACCTACAGCCAGGCATCGCTGACTGCCCTGCTGGTTACTTCTGCACCAATGGCACCGGTCTAGACTGGAGCACCTGCCCAGCCGGTACATACAGTAACCAGACCAACTTGTACAAGGTAACCGTGACTAACCTGTCTGTCTAATGTCACCCCTGTTAATCCAGTTGTAAGTTTTTTAGTATTCCTACTTTTTCTACTTTTTTGATCTTGCTCCTATTTTTCTCTTATTTTTCGTACTTTTTTTTCGTATTTGATTTTTGTTTTCGTATTTGATTGTGAACCAACGGGCAGTGTGATATGAAAATCTGTCTCCTTTTTTTTAATTATTGGTTAAACCCTCTCGTGTGACCGATAACTCACCCCATTTTCCACACTTAAAGGTAGAATACACCATTGGTAATTGCTTAAATTATCAGGAATGGGTGGATTTGGGGAGGTTGGTTGTATTTTATAGTAAATATCGTTTAACTGACCTGTCCGAAGTTTTACAATCATGGATGCTGAGAAAAGAGCAAGGAAAACGGCGTTTGTTTTCAACCGGCGTTGGGCAGTTGTTCTTTGTATTCTTGTTCTTATAACCCCGCCAGTGGTCTCGATAACTTGAAATTAAACATGCAATACCAATATCCAGATATCCTGATACCAATATCCTGAAATTGTGTTGCACGCACGTACGGTATACGCACTGTACATGTACGTACAGCATGCAATACGTTCATTCAGTAAATTACGGCATAAACACAACGTGGAGTCGGCGTAAGTACAGCTGAAAGTTCAGCCCCGAGGAATTATGACTGAAACAAGATCAAAGCATAAATTCAGCAAATGTTATTACATGTAGATAAACTTCAAGATTTCAGCTAGGCTAGGGTCAGTTATAAACAAAGTTTCAAGAATTGGGATATTATTAAGCTAGGCAATACTAATTCAGTTAACTCTCATTAAATAAGCGGCCGTGGCTATTTTCGCCACAATATGATGGTCTTGTCAAAGCCAAGTACTAAGGTCTAAGGTCATTTGAGGTCAAGTAGTAAGAGAGGCGGGAATCGGAAACTTGTAGTAGAATTGCAATCAAACTTGGGTCATAGATGCAATATGGAAACATCCATGTGAGGGTGATATTTAAGTTTACATACTGAGTGAGGTCAAAGGTCATTTGAGGTTAAGTTGTGAAATAGGGAAGTCTCTTTTTAGTAACTAATATTGTCTCGTGACTACACAGGTCCAGCAGTGCACAGACTGCCACGGCGGCTACTACTGCCCCAACAACGCGGCCACTTCCTACAGCCTCCTCTGCGATGAGGGCTACTGGTGCGACTCCGGTGTGGACCGAGCCAACCCCAACAACCCCTTAGAGAACGAGACCTACCCGGCCACCTGCCCGATCCTCGGGGGTCACACTGGGGTCGGCGGGGTGTGCCCGAGGGGCCACCAGTGTCCCGTGGGAACAGTGCTGCCCATTGGCTGCGAGGCTGGGGAGTACCAGGATCAGGAGGGACAGGGAAGTTGTAAAGTGTGCCCTGAAGGTAAGCAGGAATTAGTTTTGTTTACCCATTCATTTAAAAACTGCTATTAAAGCTCGCAAGGTTTGGTTAAAAGTAATATACATCATTTGCAAGCATAAAAAACCTAGAACTTTCAAATTATGATTACTTTTACTTAACAGTAACCGAATAATAGTCTCCTGTGAAATTAGGGCACTAGGTAAGCTGTCATTTCTAAAAAAAAGTAAAATTTCCGTAGCAATTTCCAATGATGGACAGCAGACCATCATTGGACAAAAAATCTTTGCACTTTGTTTCACAGCCACTAAAGAGTCTGGTTTTCTTACCTGACAAAAATCCCTAACGTCTATAAATTGCTCTGTTTCACCTGAAGTATGATCAAATTGTGTATGCAACTTTGACCAGCGAAGAAGGCAGCTGGCGTTTGTCAAACTTGATCTGCGAGATTCTAATAATCAAACTTTCAGTCAAGTGCAGTTTTGAATAATCAAATACTAAAAATATTTAAGTCTATACCCGGTCCATCCCCGGTCCATCCCCGGTCCATTCCCGGTCTATCCCCGGTCCATCCCCGGTCCATCCCCGGTCCATCCCCGGTCCATCCCCGGTCCATCCCCGGTCCATCCCCGGTCCATCCCCGGTCCATCCCCGGTCCATCCCCGGTCCATCCCCGGTCCATCCCCGGTCCATCCCCGGTCCATCCCCGGTCCATCCCCGGTCCATCCCCGGTCCATCCCCGGCCATCCCCGGTCCATCCCCGGTCCATCCCCGGTCCATCCCCGGTCCATCCCCGGTCCATCCCCGGTCCATCCCCGGTCCATCCCCGGTCCATCCCCGGTCCATCCCCGGTCCATCCCCGGTCCATCCCCGGTCCATCCCCGGTCCATCCCCGGTCCATCCCCGGTCCATCCCCGGTCCATCCCCGGTCCATCCCCGGTCCATCCCCGGTCCATCCCCGGTGATTGAATCATCCTACTTTAGTAATTTCTTTAGTCAGTCAATAAACAAAACTTTCTCTGATTCCAATTTTTTATTTATTTTTTGCCCCAGGCTTCTTCTGCCTGGCCAACTCTACCGACTTCATCGATAACGTCTGCCCGACGGGCCACTACTGTCCCAACGGCACCACAATGTCCAACGAGTTTCCCTGCCCACCGGGGACCTTCAACGCCCTACCCCAGCAGATTGACGACGTGGCATGCGTGACGTGCACAGCTGGATCCTACTGCATGGGCACTGGCAACGACGCGCCCACGTCCAACTGCAGGTAGGCCTGCAGGTTCTTAATAAATAAAGGTTGATAATGAAAACACATGTTGGCAATTTCATTTGGTTACAGACATTATGCTCAGAGCCTACTAATTGACTAGGCTCATAAATATGCATGAGATGTATTAATAATTCCCTCCTTTTCTCACAGCGATGGTTGGTATTGCATCCAAGGCGCTTCTAGCCCGACCCCAACAGACCCGCCCATCGGAGGTCGGTGTGCCCCAGGGGAGTACTGCCCAGGGGGTATTGAAAAGCCTATCCCCTGCGATCCCGGGTACTACTGTGAGAGGGCGGGGCTGGCCGTGCCTCATCTTGAATGCTCACAGGGTAAGTGGGAAAACATTTGTTTGTAAAAGTGCCATGGTCTGTAGCATTGAATTTATGGTCTGCGGTAATTCTGTAAGTTGTGGATTCGAGCCCAGCCTGGGCTATGGAACTCCTACGCCAGATATGAGTAGTTAAAGAGAGAAAATAACAAATGAATATACACAATTGCATTCTATTTTGGTAGGTTTTTTGAGGGGCTTTATTTTTTGGTTCGTTTTTGGGGGAAGTTGTTATTTTGCTTATTATACAAAAGATATTTATTTTCGAATGGGACGAAAAAAAAAAAAACATGTTTAGTTGTAGGACAAGTAATTTGCAAAATGTTTAATTCGTTTTGGATTTACAATAATTAGGTTCTTGGAAGGTTGACTGGTTCTCGTCTTCATCAGAATCGATAACACAGGGAGCAGGAAACCTTTCTACACATACTTTTTATTACTTCCATCAGATAGTGTTATTTTTTAGATAATTTCTGTTTGTGTCACCTACACACTAACCAGTCCTAAATGCTGTAGGTCTGTACATCCGTATACTATGACCGTATGTAGATGTACACGTTGCTGGGGTCAAAGGCCATGTAGGGGTCATTAGAGGTCATTTTTTGTATGTATGTTAAAGTTTCCGGTTATATCTCTGAATCAAATGTATATCTTCTACATGCTTTCATGAATTTTGATGAAATTAGGATGCAGTGACCATTGTGGGATAATAGGAGATAATCATCAAAACAGGTGACACTTATGACACTCACGATCCGAGGATCACTTGTTTTCTGTATTGATCTTTATTTAGGTTTTTACTGCACCTTGGAGGCATCTGTCAGCAACCCCACCGACAATGTGACGGGCAACGTCTGCCCCCGGGGCCACTACTGCCCTGTGGGTTCCTGGGAGCCCGCCCCCTGCCGGATCGGCTACTACCTCGACGCCACGGAGCAAAGCGCCAACACTAGCTGCCAGATCTGCACCAATGGGATGTACTGCCATCGTGAGGGTCTTCCCACCCCTACGGGTTTCTGCCAAAGGGGCTACTACTGCCCTGTGGGTCAGATCACGGCCACCCCGGCCGACCACACCTGCCCCCAGGGTCACTTCTGTGGGGAGGGATACGGCGATCCGGAGCCCTGCCCGTCCGGGACCTACCAGGACACAGTGGGACGATGGGACTGCAAGACCTGCCCTGCTGGGCATTACTGCAATGCCACCGTCGGGCCTGTGGTGTGGTACGGATCTTACACCTGCCCAAGTGGGTATTACTGCCTGAATGGGACAACGTATGCGGAGGAGTTTGCCTGCCCGTACGGAACATTCAACAACCTGACAGGTGGGGTTAAACATGCAAACTCTTTAAGAGCATTCATCAAATCCGTTGCATAGTCAACTCGGAACTCATGGTCTCATGTCAAGTCACAATCAGTGGAGTGCTGTGGTTTAGTCGCCTGGTGCATTGAATTTGCAGTCTGTGGGTAAAGCTGCAGGTTGTGGGTTCGAGTCCAGCCTAGGACTACGGTGTGTGCCCTTGTACAAGGCACCTTGTCACTCATTGCTTCTCTTCTCCCAAGAGTAAATGGGTACCAGTTCACGTCGGATAAGGTGTATACACATACAGTTTTTCCGGAATTCAAAACGAATCACAGATAAACACAACACGGGGAAGGCTGTAAATATCTGTCCGCGACCAGATCGCAGTGAGCGAGGCTGGAAATATCAGGGTTTCACCCACATATGCCAAGTCCTGTCAACGTCAGAATAATCCCGGCGCAAACTGGTTAACTTTCCGACAGTCTGTATAATACAACAAAATAAAAAAAAACATATTTATTAAGCATTAGACAGGTGCTCCAAGCTAATTGGGCCCATGAAACATTCCAAATACCATCTCAGCTCTCAGGGAAGTATACAGCTTGATGCTGCCATTTTGGCCCAAAGCAGCAATAACTATATCTGCCCTCACAGGTACCCATTTACTCCTGGAAGGGGAGAAATAATGAGTGGTAAAGTGCCTTGCGTAAGGGCACACGCACCACCCCCCGAGCTGGACTCGAACCCACAACCTGCAGAACTACACGCAGACCATGAGGCCGCAGCACTTTATATGTGTTGTTAGTTATAAACATTCTATATGCCAATAATTAATTGCCAATCGGGTTTGCAGGATAATAAGTTCAGGAAACGTGTCATTTTCTTGAAAACATACTAGGCTTGATGAGTCAAGGTGACTGCACTCCATGCCTGCCTGGGATGGCATGTGACGAGCCTGGCCTGGTCTATCCCGTCAGGCCCTGCGAGGCTGGGTACTACTGCAGGAAAGGTGCCAACATCACCACGCCCATGGATGGTATGAATATACTCGTATAATATTGGATTTGGGTGGATATAAGAATATACTACAGCAAATATCTACAAAATAAAAGAATATAAATTATAAATCAGCA